>CALNVZ010003428.1:7711143-7726633 GCA_940671915.1 Paracentrotus lividus | reverse complement strand
CAGAGATCTTGTTAAAAAATAATCTGGGTTTTTGGGGCGAAAAACAATATATCGCTATCCTGTGGGGACGGCCGGGATGCAGGGACAATTCATACCTAAAGGTGGCGTCACACTGTCAAAGTTGAGCAAACAGAACACACGAATGTGAAATGTTAGGCGTTTCCGCGAAGCAAGCCGAAACTTTGGTAAAACAGTCAACAATAGCCCAAACGAGAGCGATGTTCACAGAAGGTTACACGATGGCTACTCGAACAAAACACGAAGGGTACATGAATGGCCGATGCATTTGTCCTCAGAGCCAAATTGAAACTATTCCATGATCGTGTGTTCATCCTTTCTTCAACTTCGGGACAGTGTGACGGGGCATTAGATGTGGCGGCACACAGTCGCAGAAGTAATTTGAGTAAAGAATGAAATGGACACACGAATGGTGAATGTTACGGGAATAAACCGATTGCTTTCGTGACTCAGGGCCAAAATTTATGTAGGACACCATGTTCATGACTGTGTCCATCCTTTGCTCAACTTCAATACAACGGGTCCAGCTACCCGCGTATATCGAAAAGAGGATCGGGACAAATATATAATAAATTAGTGCCGATACTTAACTCGCAATTATGAATATAAATGCCCGCGCGGAATTATTGAAAATTTTGAAATGGCCTTTTTTATGGAACACATGAAATGAAATGCCGATATAGATTATATTTAGATATACCTAGACGAAACACAATCCAAATGAGATAAACCTGCAGCCACGCAAATTACACGATATCCAGCGCGGAATCTCATGCTTCTTTCAACAACCCAAATTATTTATTGAAACTGTTTTTCATCCATAGGGCCTACATGCTTCACTTTAACCCACATGTCAAAACGGATAGGCTACAATTGTATGGATTTTCATCCGGTATATGTGACCTTTAATTTAATCCAAAAAAAAAAAAATATAATAAATTACAATTAATATTAACAATAGTTTAATTGTAAAGCAGTCAATCGATCAGTTATATTGATCTCATATGCAATTGCCAGAGACGGTTGAGGACTAGGGTGCAAAGACGTCTCGGAAATGTCGCAGAACTCAGGAGAACGTTTTTATAGAATACGCCTGTCCAGGGTATCTCACCTGCCACGAACGATATTAGCGGACTTTAGTTTGCGGACTCCGGGGTCTCTGGAGTCGCCGCGAAAAGTCGTCTCGCGAAACGTTTCTAAAGATACGTACCCTCCTGAGTTCTCTGCGACGATCTATGAGTTGAAAAAATTATTTAAAAAAAATCATATCCAGGAGACTGTTCCTTGCCAAAGACGTCTTTGAGACGTCCCGGAGTTTCAAAGACGTCTCTGGAAAAAATCCGATTCCTAATTCTCAATAATAAAAATTGCGCCGAATCAAATTGATTTTGTGAGCAGTTGTATTCTCAATGGAATCGTGGTCAAATTCGTCCCATAGCACATGAAGAAAGTATTTGCAATAAAACAGTTTTGATTGTACATCATTTGAGAGCTCATTAACGAAATTGAAAGAACAAAATAAAAATCAGCTTGCCTCTCAGCGCTGTTAATTTAAATACCTAGGTGCGCTTCTGGCCAGGTATGTTTAAATGAAAGAAACATAATGAATTGCGATTTGAAAAGGCGTTAGAATTGACTGTTAAAACCTTATATTATTTATAAAAGGAACATATGTATGCTAATACACATTACATCCACACGATGAAGGTTATATTATAACAAAAACGATTCACTCATAAAAAAGATCCAAATGAGCCACTAGGTTTTGGACGTAACGGAGAAACTGTAATCACCTCAGTCGCCTTTCCAGCCCTTAGCACAAATTTTAGCAGAATTTATGCGATATCTGTTCAAGGGGGGTTTTCACGGGTACGCGAACGTTTTTTCGACATGGGGGTTTGCAAAAGTCTTAATGCTACAGTCACACAGACACTTACGTTTAGTTACGTCGGAGGGCGTCCAAATATTTTCTTTTCTGCGGATCCCCACGAATGCCTTCCCGTCATAGTGAGATTCGCGAAATTAGTGATAATTTCGTTTCATTAGTAAAAACAAAGAAATACGTAAGAAATGATTAGAATAGAAGAAGAAATAAAGATAAAACAACAACAAACGTATCTATACGTAAGTGCTCTGTGTGACTTGCTAGCATAACATTCGTTTTTTTATGCCAAAGCGAAAGAAAAAAAACGACAGTATGCTACAGTCACATAGCCACTTACGTTGACTTACGTCCGGGGTTGCGTCCAAAACTCCTTTTTTTCGCGCGATCCCGAGGATGCCTACCATACAATAGTCAGCCAGTGGATATAGTGATAATATCGTTATCCAATAAACAAAGAAAACATAAGGAAATTATAGAACAGAGGATAACTAAGAAAAACAACAAAACGTAATATACATAAGTGTCTGTTGAGACTGCCAGCATTATATTCGACATTCACAAATCGTTAACGGCGTGACCCCGTGAAAACCCCCTTGATATAAATTAGATATTGGCTATATTAGGAAGACTCACTGAAGCGGCATTACTCTTTTTATGCTGCAAGTCACGCAGACACTACGTATAGTTACGTTTTTTGTTTGTTTTAATCTTACTTTCACTCATCCTATCATTTTCTTATGAATTTCTTTGCTTATTTGGGATGAAACAAATTATCACTATTCCTACTGCTGATTATGACGGGAAGGCAACCGTTGGGGAATCCGCTTAAAAGAAAAAAATAAATTTTGACGCAAACGGACGTAAGCATATACGTAATGTCTGTGTGACTGTAAGCATAAGAGCCCGGTTCCCGCTGGCTTTAAGATGATTGCTTTAAAATTGCGGACAAAATTGGTTGTATATTCGTTAAACATCCGCACAAGTCCGCCAATTATCCGCACGGCACAGTTTCCGCTTACAAAAAACGATTCACTCATAAAAAAAGATCGATGAGCCACTAGGTTTGATCGTATCGCGAGAAAATGTAATCCCCTCAGTCGCTTTCCAGCCCTTATTAAAGCACAAATTATTTAAGTCAGAGATTCATCTGACGCTATCTGATTCAAGGGAGCGAGGCGTTCACGGCGGTACGCGAACGTTTTGCGAATTTGGGTTTGCAAAATTCTAAATATCGTTTTTATTTTAATGCAGCGAAAGAAAAAACGACTGTTTACTGCTACAGTCATATAGACACTCATATGAAAACGTTGGGCCTTCTTTCTAGGAACCATTTTCACGCACCGATTGTCAATGGAAAGGGGATGCCCGAAAAACGGAATTTTGTTGAAATATACTGGAATAAAAAAAAATCGAGAAGATTCATGTTTACTTATTACCACAGGTTTTATGAGGGTTAATTGCTATATAAACAAAAAAACACAAGATAAAAACTTGGGGAGAGAATATATTTTTACCCCTAACGCCTCGCGTTTATGACGCTTTAAAATCTCCCATTTAGTTCATTTTGGAATTTCGTTTTCGATCACGCTGATGTGTTGAAAATGATATTTTTGGTCAAACAGCAGTCACTAAAAGCTTTCTGTAAAATTCAGCAGCGCATCGATTTCCTAGTTACGGCTGAGTGAAGTAAATATATAATTCTCTTTCCAATGATTTTAAACTTCTTGTGATTGTGTCAATATTTTCCCCCGCGTTTATTGCAATCATAAAAAAAAAATATCAATGATAAGAATACTTCGATCCTGACTGCAACAGCTTGCCAATCTCCTTTTACGACGGTTCTTTATTCACGGCATTGTATATCGCGATATAGACCGGTCAGACGTAGAGAATCTTACCCAGTACACACATTTCCGTTAGATTTCTTTCTGAGTCGTTAGGCACTTGTGTGGAAACTGTGCGTGTTTGTTATAAAAATAACACTGTCTTTCTGTTTCTTGGTATTACTTCTCTTTAATTCTTTTTTATTTTTATCTTTTTTTCTTTGTTATTTTCTGAATGTTTTCTTTTAGTATTTTTTTTTTTTTTTATTTTTGTTACTCTTTCTTTATTTTATTGTCTCTTTTTTTTAATGTTTTTTCTATTCATTCTTTTCCTTTTACTTCCCGAATATCATTCTCTCCTCCTCACTTAACTCTTTTTCCGCCTCTGTACTCATACAACGTAGAACCGATCCGCTCTCGCGCTCTCCCTTTTCTTGATTGTTCACGTTTTCATATTGTACTTGAGTTTACGTCCGGGTTGCGTCCAAAACTATCCTTTTTCTGCGGATCCCGAGGATGCCTTCCCGTCATAGTCAGCAGTGATATAGTGAATGATATCGTTCATTCAATAACACAAGAAACATAAGAAATTATAGAACAGACGAAACATAAGCGATAAATTAACAAAAAACGTAACATACATTAAAGTGTCTGTGTGACTGCAAGCATTAATATTCGACATTCACAAATCGTCTCGCCGCCGACCAACTATTGCGATAACCCTGCCCGTGAAAACCCCTTATTGATATAATTTAGATTTGGCTATATTTCAATGACGAAACGCTCCCCAAAAAATATCGATTATTACGAAATTGATTCCAAAGAAAAGTCATTAGGAAGGCCAAACCGAGCTTAGCTTGCCAAAACCAGATGAAGAAAATAAGCAAGATTCGAGGAAGCTTTGGAAGAATGAAAACTTGGGATTTGAAAAATAAAAAAACAAAGAACAAGAGGTTGTCATTCGTGTCGACGGCCAATTATGTCATGACAAACTGGACAATCGCTGACAATTCAATTCTATTTACAAATGTTGCTGCCAAACTTGTTAAAAAACTCACACACCATTCAATTAATACTTTTCAATGCAGATAATCATTTATTCGTTACTTTTATAAAGAAAAAGGTGACTCGCCAAAATATTTTGTTTATCACCGAGTAAGTGAGCAATTTGTTTTTTAACGAGTTGCGCAAATAAACGGTACTAAAGGTACGATTAGGGACATGTATTCCCGCTAAATTTTTGAAAGATGCGGCTAAGTAGTATATATGGACCTTTGTGTAATATTAATAAAATAAAGTCATTAGAACGAGTACTTTCTCCAGACGACATTGAAAATAGCAAATAACACCATTGTATAAAAAGAAAGACAAGACAGAAGTTGGAAATTATTTAGACCAATAAGTGATTAAGTGTTGCTATCCAAAATTTTTGAAACTATTCATGTTAACTGAAGATATTACTAAAGAGAAGAAAATATCATTTTATGATTTCAATCTGGCTTAGAACATACTATTCAACCGACGATGTCAATTCATTTGACAGATATATGTGAGGACCGAAACATCACATGGCAAAACTACCGTTGGTATGGTCCTCTTGACCTACAAAAGGCATTTGATACTGTTAACATCACGACGATATTATTGACTAAGTTAAAAAGTAATGGGTTTCAGCACCGAAACTTTGGCATGGTTTAGATCATATTTAATCAAATCGACACCAGGTGGTATCGATTTCATGATGATACTCCAATTACTACCAATAACTTTGGTGTTCCAACAAGGGATAAGTATTTTAGGCCCAATCCTATTTACAGTTTAATTAAGATTGTTATTTGTGTAAAGACTGTAAGCTGTTACTTTATGCTGATGACAGCGTGTTACTTTTTGAAGTTCTAACCCAAAACTTGTTGAGAAAAACTAGCGAAGAAATGTCAATATGTGTTGATTGGATGACTGATAATAAAAGCTATTCTTTACATTTGGGGTAAACAGAAAGTATTTTGTTTTCCAACAAAATAATAAGAAAAAGGACAGATGAATTCAACGTAGCTTACAAGACAAAATCATCAGGGAAAAAAGAATCCGTATTAGTATCTAGGCATCGAATTAAATGTAAGTTTCATTTGTCTTAGTGAATCTATTGTAAAGAAGGCATAACTCCCGTTTGAAATTTTGTATTAGATATCAAATTTATGAATCTACATGCAAGGCGTTATATTATGTTTTGCTCTCATTCAATGTTTATTCGCATTATGCTAAACCGCTAGCGTGGTTATTCTGAATTTAGGCAAATTAGATCAAAAGAAGTTGAAAAAAATCACACAAAATTAGATTGCTAAGATTCATTCAATTGTTTAGGCCCAAGATCTCATGTTATGGTACAGAGAGCTCTCTGCAGCTGGTCTACTTGATGAAAATCAAAGATCAAAAACAATTAATACTTGCACCATGCACACACAAAATTTACCACTCGAGAGCAAATCATTATATTGGCCTCAACTTTAACCCATGTCTCAAACTTACATAATTATGATTACAAGAAATAGTCATTATAAACTTTAGGCTTGCCAGGGCCGAGTTGTAGTATTGGCAATTGCTTTTATTACAAATGCCATCAATACTGCGAATTCTCTTTCCTAATCATTTTAAAGCAATCGAAAACTACGCACATTTTCAAAAGATGCTTAAGGGAGTTTCTTTCAATTAGAACTAAAACAATAAGCAAGCGAACGTTGTAAGCGACGAGGTTATGATTTATGCCTTGTGAAATATTATATTTCTCAATGCTTTTACTTTAATTTAATTTAATGTGATATTAATGTATTGAACTAGTTTTTATGTTGTTAATTAACTGTTTAAAGTTTGCCTGTAAATACGTTCCATGTATATATTATAATTTATAATTTCTGACCTGTATTAACTTATATTCTATTAGTTGGGACCCCCGTTGTAAATAAGCTCTAGGGCTTTCATGTGTCATCCCGTCTAGCATATGTGAATGTGTTTATAACTTGACAAATAAATCAAATCAAATCAAATAATCAAAATTAGAAGGAACGGGCACTTGAAGCGGCATTATACTCTTTTATGCTTGCACAGTCACGTAGACACTTACGTATAGTTACGTCTACTGTTTTAATCTTACTTCATCTTCTGTCCTATCACTTCTTATGAATTTCTTTGCTTTATTGGATGAACGAAATTACACTTATTCCCACTGCCTGATTATGACGGGGAAGCATCCGATCGCGCGAGATCCGCCCAGAAGAAGAAATAAGATTTTGACGCAAAACGCGACGGAACTATATACGTAAATGTCGTGTAACTGTAACATAAGGCCAAGTCCCCAACATGGCGCTTTAGATTATTGCGTATGAATGCGGACAAAATTGGTTTATATTCGTTTAAACACCACAAGTCACGCAATTATCCGCAAAGCACGTTTTTCCGTTATCAGGATTTTGAGCAGTCTCAAAAATTCTGGAACGGAAAGCACCACCATACATACGCAATTCATATCAGCAAATTTTACATACTTAATCTATGCGCTGAATATCCGGGTTATCCGTGATATCCGGCAACTGCACGGGAGAGTATTGTGCTGTGGCGGCCGGATGTGGAAAGTGCGTAAAACGGTCAGTACAGCGTGCCTATCATGTCTACATCTCGAACATAAAATAACCTGTGAGCGAATGCTACAGACTTGCAGCAAATAGGCGTCGCATTTACGTCTAGCTTTGTATCTGCATTTATGGAATAATCCACAACCGTATCATTTTATTCGTGAAATATCGCGTTTTTATACTCATATTATTGCTATACTCTGTAATTTTTGGTCAATTTCGTGCTGTTATGAACGAAATTTGTACACGCAACGCCGCAATCAATCCTCCGCCAGCTGGGCCGGGCCTTTACATAAATGTTATCGGACTGAAATCAAAACATTAGACCACAGAGTCCAAATCAAATTTTTGAGATGTGATTGAACTGGATATCAGAATTGCAGGATCCTCATATCTAGAACTTTTCATATCTTCGTTATATTGGGAAAGCGCAGGTGTTATTCTGGATAACGTAATATGCAATTGATGGGAATAATTGCAGATATATATATATATATGTAATATATTAAGTATATATATATATATAGTATATAATATATATATATATATATATATATATTATAATTATATATATATGTGTGTGTATGACAAAAAAGTTCTAGGAACAAGCTTGGACGTTGCTGACTTGATAATATATATATATAATATATATATATTATATATATATATTATATATAATATATATTATATATATATATATATATATAATATTAAACAACACAGAAGTGAAGATCAACATTATTGGGCTTATTTCCAACGAAGCATTTTATTTTATTTTGTATTCTCAAATTTTCGGAAAAATACCTTTTCCTTTTTCCTTCCTTTTCCTTTTTCCTTTTTCCTTTAATATAATATATACTATAATTATAATATACAGCGCGTCCCAAAATAACTATACGCTTTTGAAATGGCTATCAAATAAAAAAATATTATGATTCTTGGGGAAAAGGTTTTTATGTAAACATGTTATAAGCTCATCATCCTCACTATCAATGGAGCACACACACACCAAACAACAAAAAACCGAAAAATAACGCATTCTTCAGTGAGCAATGCCCACCTTGGAAAGGACACAAAAACAGGCCTGCGCAGGAATTCGCCTATTCATTTATCATCTATTGTACTGGCACGCCAGAAGGAATCAAAGATAATGGAATGACTCAGCTAACAGAGTAAAAAGATATACCGAAAGGCAGAAAAGACAATTCAAAATTATACACACATTTTTTTTTTGTCAGCCGTTTTGTTTTCATAAATTCATATCATGATTTTGCTTTGAATTAAGTATTTTAGTCTTTGTTGGGTGATTTTACTTTCCAATATTATTTGAATCCTCTTGGATCATGTATTAGTGCCATTACAAAGTGATGATTAAAATGATACCGAATTCCTCCGCAGGCTAATTTGTGTTTTTGCCTACACAAAAGTAGGCATTGTTCACTGAAGAATGGTTATTTTCGGATTTTTGTTTGGTGTCATATGATAGTTAAGGATATGAGCTTTAATATAATAGATCTAAACTTGTGTCCCCAAGAACATATTTTTGTTTATTTGGTAGCCATTTCAAAAGTGAATTGCTGCAGTCACACAACACTTACGTATAGATACGTTTTGTTGTTTTAATCTTTTTCTTCTTCTTCTATCATTTCTTTATGTATTTCTTGTTATTTAGCTGATTGAACCGAATTTATCAATATTCCACGCTGACTGACTAGATGACGGGGTGGGGCCGAAGCATCTGGGATCCGCCAGAAAAGAAAATAATTTTTGGAATAACGCAACCGGACGTAACTCACGTCAAACACAGTGTCTGCTGTGACATGTAATAGCATAAAGTTTCTATTGGACCACTATTTATTAGAATCAGCTAGATCATACATATATTAAAAACCACTCGCAATTACAGGCAGTTCTTTTTTTCTCCCCCTCTTTCTTTTCCAATAATGGACGCTATGAATCTGTGCAAATATTATTACCCAGTGTTCCTTCCACAACCATATTGTTTCATTCAATGCAAAATAAAAAGAAAAAAGAAGAAAAAAAAGAAAAAAATAAAAATGTCTGTAAACCTTTAAATTAGCGAATCCCATAGAAGAGTGTAGTGGAAGAACGTCTTAAGTACACATTTTTCAAAAAAATGAGTTTTTTTGCATAAATGACAATTCACATACCATCAAGAATCATGTGCAAGGTCAGTTCTTGCGAAAAAAATTATGTGCAAGTGCCCCGTACCAACAACCCCCATTTATTCGAAATTGATGTTTGTAGTGGAAGAAGTACTTAAAGTCCATCTTGTAGGGAAGAATTACTTAAGTCCGTGATTGTAGTGGGAAGAAGTATCTAAGTCCACCAAAGCTGTGAGTCAAGTCTTCCCCTAGGGAACGAGGAATAGGCAAGCCCTCCTTATTTTTTTATATTGGCAGACCCCAAAATGTGTACTAAGATTTGTCTGACGTTAATATGTACGTGTTGTGTGTGTGTGTGGGAAATTGTGCCGTGCGTGGGGGTCAAAATAAAAATTTGTTTTGGGAGGGTAGTTTTAAAACCGCATAGCTGATTTTTCACTTAGGGAAGTGGTAGTCTTTCATAGTGAATTGCAAAATATTGACTTTGCAAAGAGTAAGCCACCAAAGGGCAGGTGGGCGGTGATCAGCGCGCCCACCCCCCCCGCCCCAAAAAAAAAATAAATAAAAAAATATTGGGGATGTAAAGCCATTGCACAAAACAAAAAAGTTCCCTGCAATTGGACTTCTATGTCAAATATTATCAATTATATTTCAAAGTCGTTATCATTTTTGTTAAAGTATAAATGGGGCCCGCCTCCTCCCCCGCCCTTCAACATAATTATCTAACCCCCCAATCGGGTAATAGGCCTATTTTGCCACGCCATAGGCAGTATATGATAAGTTTTATTTAGATGAGTTTTATTACATCGTGTCAAAACAGGCAAGAAACCAGAGGTAGACGGGCCTGCCCATTAAAACACCAACATTAAAAAAAAGTGTCCCAAACATGAGTATAATTATGATAATAATAATGAGATATAATATGTCAAACATATCACAGGCTACTTTCCAGGGGCTTCCTCCTTAAATTCCCCAAATAGCTAAAAATGCCCTAAAAACAGTAAAAAAAAATTAATATTGCCAACCCCCCATATGATTTAATCCCATATCAATATAATGGGAATATGCAGATGTTGGTTCATAAAAAAAAATGTTCCAATGAATCATATTTATCCTCTTAATTTCAAACATGTGAAATCCTGGGGAGCAGGGCCTTCACCCCTTATGAAACACACAAAATTTTGAGAAAAAATTCCCCCAAATGGGGTAAAAAATTAACATAATGACACCCCCACCCCCCACAGTAAATAAATTCTAAAATATAATTTACGATGACACCATATCAAAATAATGATGAAGCTTCATTTTAAAGAAATCAATAACGAAATTGCCTCCAAACAAGAAACCCCTATAATGAGTGGTTTTGTAGTGGAAGAAGTACCTAAAGTCCATCATTTGTAGTGAAGAAGATACTTAAGCCACGATTGTATTGAAAGAAGCTACCTTAGTCCACTTATGGAAGAGTACTTAAGTCCACGGATATGGTTTATTGATTACGGGGAAACGATTAAGCAAGAAATTACTCAAATTTGGCATATATAATATTTTTTGTGATAAAAATCACTCACCAATATTGAATCTGGAAATTATCAAAAAATGTGACGTGAGGAGTAATTTGAAATATTCAAACGCTTACTATCTCTAAACTAGTATTAATGTGACTTTAAGTACTTCTTCCACTACACTCTTCATTTATTAAGATAGTGATTAAGTTGCATGGAGCAAACATTATAAATCACTTAATCATACTACCGTGTGAAACTTCATAAATAGCTCGCCATCAGCCATTTTTTTTTTTTTCGTTCTCAACAACAACATTCATTTTGCTCAGGCCATTTAATTTTGTTGTCCAAGTGGCCAAAGAACCCAGTATGATCTCCAGACTCTCCCCCCTTCCTTACACCACCACACACACACACACACACACACACACACACAACTAACACACAAAACAACCAAAAAAAAAAAAAAAAAAAAAAAAAAAAAAACGTTAATTCACGCATAGCTAGATAAGAAGTTGATAAATGTGAAATAGCATACTCATATACGAAAAGTGAGTAAAGATCTGCTAGGACGGCTTAGAAATTGAAATGGGAGTACAGGTAGAGTTGTGAATTAAAATCAAATTATTTTTACGTATTCAAGGGTATCTTCAAATTAGCCGTGTCCAAGCATCATTTTGCCACATACTCAAGTCGCGCTTTTCGAGGGCGTTTGAAGGCAAATTTAGGTATTCTTCAGATTTTTTGTTTGGGTCAAGTCTTGTTGAGAGGGTTAATAATATACAGAAGCAATGTAAGGTTTCTAAGAGATTTAATAATGAAATGCTTTGTTCAAATTTGCGTGTTCGGGAGGGCGTTCAATGAAAGGACTGGTAGGTCATTTTATCCGACAAACTGTTATAAGCCTACTGAAATGCTTGCGCATACTTGATTGGCTGAGAGTTAAATTTGTCGATTAAAATGTCCGACAAGTCTTTTTTGAAATCCCCCGGGTCAATATAAGTTTGCCTATTCTGGCAAAATGTTATCCGTTCCCTGCGGAATATCCAGTATGAGTCGGAAAGAAGGGGCCGAAACTTGAAAAAAGTTTTGACCGGCTTTTTTTTTGTTGTATCGACAATTGGAAAATTCCTTTCATAATTTTTTAATTTTCTTTCGTGATTATTCAGTTTTTTTTATTCGCAATCGGCGGGGGGGGGATGGTGCTTCACAAACTTTCTATTCCATATCTTACTATCTCATTTCCCTTTATAGAATTCAAATTAACCTATCAATAACCGTTGGGCAACAATCGAGATATCTTGTTTATGATTGCATTTTGAAACCAAAATGTAAGAAATGTCGATGGTATGTATTATATTATTTCTGCTCCACAATATTCGTCAGAACAAAGGACCTTTCCATGGGAACGAGATGTTATCGGTGAGACTATTCATCCTTATTCTTACTTTTTCCAATTAAATTTTATACCCTCTTAGCGGATGAATACAACGATTTGATATCTTTCCTTTATATGGAATACTTGAACTTTGCGCCCTCAGTCTTTCAGAAATAGCATTTCTTTTCAGTCATGCTCCCTTTTGTTTTTAACCGTGCTGTCTATAGATATTACGGATTCGGATAGGGTGTTCGTTTCGACGGTTTGTATCTCAAGGCTTTAATCCGGGGGGCGCCCGGCGGGCCAGCGACCCCCTAATTACCCCAAAATTAAGGGGAAAAAGGTAAAGGTACCTGAAATTGGGTGTTGTGGGATCCCCCCCTTCGGTAAAAAAAGGGGAGAATGTATGAACTGATGGATTACCTGAGGCCGAAAAAAATTCACTTTTTGCACGGGTGTCCTACTAGTATCTAGAACTCGAAGAACTACCGCCCTATATCTAATCTGAAGTTTCTTTCCAAAGTTTTGGAAAGGGTCGTCTCTTCACGCCTCCATGAACATCTTGATGATCATGGTTTTCATGAGCCCCACCAATTATAAAAAATATCATGGGACGGAGACGGCTTTGGTCAACGTGCATAACGATATCATGCTAGCGGTAGATAATAAACAAGCTGTATTTATGATTCTACTTGATCTGTCGTCAGCGTTTGACACCATTGACCAAGATATCTTACAAATACGCCTTTCAGATGTTAACATTAGAGACCGTGCCCTAGCTGGCCTGGTTCAGGTCTTATATGAGTGATCGTTCGCAGTCAGTGAAGATTGGCGAATGTGTGTCTCCAGGGATTCGCCTCTCATATGGTGTTCCTCAAGGTTCAGTTTTAGGCCCGTCTCTTTTCAGTATTTATTCGAAACCAATCGCTGATATTGCACGATCTCATGATGTACATGTCCATCTTTATGCTGACGATACTCCACTTTTCATTCTATTCAATCCGTCAGATCAGGATGATGTAAATAACAAGCGTCAGAAATTAGAAAAGTGTGTTGCTGACATCAAAGCTCGGATGAACTGGAACAAGCTTAATGATGCTAAGAGTGAATTTTTAATTCTTTTATCTAAACACCAGAAGGTTGAATTATTACCGTTTGATACTATTCGTGTTGGTAACTCAGATGTTTTATCCTCACAATCTGCACGTAATCTTGGAGTGTTATTCGATAGTCACATGACAATGAATGAATTTGTACAAAAGACATGTCAGGCCATATTTTCAAATACGAAACATTTGTAAAATTCGCAAGGTTTTGTGAAATAAAACTCCTGCCATCATTATTCATTCTTTTGTAATTTTACGCCTTGACTACTGCCATTCTCTGTTATATAATATGCCATCATTTCAATTAGCTAAACTACAACGTGCACAAAACTCTGCTGCTCGGGTTTTGTCAAGAACCCGCAAAAGGGATCACATTTCCCCTGTCTTGAAAGGGCTGCATTGGCTACCAGTGAAGGAACGTATTCAACGTATTGAATACAAAATTTTGCTTATTACTTTGGAAGGCAATGCATGGCTGTGCCCCTTCATATATATTCAACCTTCTTACAGAATATGTTCCTAGTCGTAATCTACGCTCCTCAGGAAAAAACTTGCTTGTTACAAAAAGAAATGTATCAATGTTTGGAGATCGGTCATTTTCTTCAGCTTTATGGAATGCATTACCAACACAGATTCGTTCTTTGGAGACATTAAAAACGTTCAAATCTAATCTCAAAACACTTTTTTTTTTGTGAAGGCATACTAACTTGAATATTAATGTTGTATTATATTGTAAATAGAGTTTTTGTAGTTCTTTATATAATTATCAAAATATGTATTGTTTTTATTGTCTGTGTGTTTGCATTTAAATTTCCTTCCTCTTTGACTTTGACATCGGAGATTCGGAGTGTGGCGCCTCACAGGCCTGTCCTCTTTCTGTTTTTAAGAGAAAGTGCTTGTAACAATGGACATGATGTATGTTGTGTAGTTCAACACTTTCATCTTGTTTAACAATGCGCTCGAATAGTTTAACTGACAGAATGGCGCTATACAAATACATTATTATTATTATCTATAAACATTCCTTCATGAAATTCTGGATCCGCCACTGAGAATCTATCTATTTTGCTATTTCTTTGTCACCCCTCCCCCTTTCATACATTTTTTTCTCTTTTCATTCCTCCCTCCTCCCCCACCCCCCCTCTCTCTCTCTCCCTCTATCTTTCTCTCTCTTTCCTCTCTCTCTCTACTCTCACTATATCTTTCTCTCTCCCTCCATCTCCTCCCACCCTGCATTCTTCTTACACAAACACACACACTTTTCTCGCTCGCTCTCAATCTCTCTCTCTCTCTATATTTTCATCAACAAAAGATCTTTTCAAATAGAAAGCAAATAAACTTAGTAATGTCACGTATTTTTTATTTAGCAAGGTTTATTTTGAAGAATATTTGACGCTTAAACTATAGATCTGAATCTTAATTATTATGTTACGGACAAGAGCACTAAATATGACAATGAACACATGATTATGAATTAGGACACAGGAATATTTTATTGAACTTTATTCAGATTGAAGCATACGTGAGCTCTGAGTAAGATATATATCATTGTTTTAGAAATAAACATTATGATATTTTCGTGTTTTTAGAATGACTTTAGAAAAATTTTTTTTTGCATTAATTATTATATCTTATATTTCTGGTATTTATTTTTTATATTTTTTTCATTTTGATTTTTGTATATTTGTTTTGAATATTTCTATTAACTTTTTGTTTGACTTTTCTCTAATATGATTTTCTACCAAAATACAAATCGGTAAAATGCTAAAATTGACAGTGTGGCGATCATCATTCAGTCAATCCAGCATTATATTTCAATCTGTGCATATCATAATGCCTATGGTTCGAAATGTGTTGCGATCCAGGTATATATTTTCATTCTATGACTATATTATTTATATTATAGTATATCGTCCCATAGCAAATCTGCAATATTCAAAGCAATTAGATGAAATTCAATAAATAGAGTAATTCAATAAAATTTGAAGTTTGTTTATGATCCAAAGTAGCCAGGTTGCATCTTCCT
>CALNVZ010003428.1:7689411-7710671 GCA_940671915.1 Paracentrotus lividus | reverse complement strand
TATATCAATATTTCTATTTCTCTCATTTATATGATCATTATGTAATGTTTACATTTTATGTTTAGTTTTATTGCCCTTTTTTTCACCAGGTCTACTACTTTAACAAGAATAGCAACATTTAGGCTTACATGAAAATTTTATAGTGATATAAATCTGAAAGTAGTAGCTTACATTTTGAGGCTCATCATCAGTAGCAGTATGATCAGGGCGCAGTGATGGCTTGATGGGTTTGGCGAATCGCCTACTTGAAGGTTCCCTCTGGGTCTTCTTGATAACCTAGGGATATGGAAAGATGAAGAAATTGATAAATCTCGTGAAAATAAGAGTGCTCTCAAGAATTTAAAAGCTTCCATTAACAAAGTTGAAATCGAATTTGAGAGTTAAAGGACCAATGATATAGGAATATTATGAAATCGACTTTGAGAGTTAAAGGTCCCAGGATATAAAAATATAATTATGTCTTTTTAAATGTTTACATTTTTATAAAGGGCATAGATTGAAATCTCACCTTAGGGAAATCTCCTCCATCAGCAGCTAGAGAGCCGGGTTCCCCCTTGGTTTGTTCAGGTTCATCGACTGTAGTTGATGCAAGCTCCTTTAGTGGGCCATTGATTTGGTATCCGGTTTCAGTCACGTTAGAAATGGATTCATCAGAGATATTGGTCTTCAGAGGTTCTGCAACAGGTTTGACAGCGATTAGGTTTACCTTCTGGGTGCCAGTGACTGGGTTTCCTGATTCAGATAACTTAACGGCAGATAGGGAGTCTGCAGAGGTCTTGATCCTCAAAGGTTCATTCATTGGTTTCACAGTGATCTGACGAACCTTCTGGATGCCACTGGTTGGGTTTTCGATTTCAGTCACATTGAAGGCAGGTAGGGATTCGTCAGAGGCCTTGGCCTTCACTGGCTTGTCAATAGAATCGACATTGATCAGATGAACCTTCTTGGTGTCTGTTGTAGGGTTTCTGGTTGTGGGCACCTTGAGGGCAGGTGCAGAGTCATCAGAGGCCTTGGTCTTCACTGGCTTGTCAATACACTTGACATTTTTCAGATGAGCCTTCTGGGTGTCAGTGGCTGGAATCCCCGTTTCAGGCACCTTGAGGGCAGGTACGGGTTCATCAGAGACCTTGGTCTTCACTGGCTTGTCAACTGACTTGACATTGATCAGATGAACCTTCTGGGTGTCTGTTGTTGGGTGTCCGGTTGTGGGCACCTTGAGAGCAGGTACAGATTCATCAGAGGCCTTGGTCTTCACTGGCTTGTCAACTGACTTGACATTGATCAAATGAACCTTCTGGATGTCAATGGTTGGGTTTCCGGTTTCCGGCACCTTGAGGGCAGGTACAGATTCATCAGAGGCCTTGGTCTTCACTGGTTTGTCAATGGATTTGACATTGATTAATGAACCTTCTGGATGTCAGTGGCTGGTGTTCCGATTGCTGCCACCTTAGTGGCGGAGCCCGCAGATGTCTTGCTCTTCGGAGTCTCATCAATTGATCTGTAGGTCATCATAGGACAATTGGACAGCAGTGCCGGGTCCTTTGGTGGTCTTAATCGGAGGGAGTACCGTGAATCCGTTTAATGGTGTCATAAAGATATGCTTTTCCTGTTAAAACAATGAATTAGAATATTTTAAAGGTTTTCCTGGCGGTACAACAAATAGCAATGCAACAATGCAAGAAGCAATCTTTCTTACAAATAGAAGTTATCCTTAAAAGTTAACCGAAAACGGAAGAGTTCTTCTATCACATACTAGTAGATGAATTTACGTGTATTTCTAATCCAAATTCAAATAAATTTATACAAATATATGTAAAAAAAAAAAATAATAATAATAATGAAAAAAAAACTAAATGCAAACTTGGTTACTTATCAACAACAAAAAATGGTATAGACAAGGCGTAAGATAAAGATGAAAATATTATTAATCTAAATGATACTTTGCTTTTTAAATCTTAGATATCGTTGCTTTGAGGTCGATATTGAATCTAAGTACCTTCTTGACATCAGACATGACAGAGAGAGTCTTCTATTCCTTTGGTTCTCTAACAATGGTGTCCTGTGGGTCAAGTCATAAAATATTTTATATAACATAATGTAAAATGATTTTTTTTTCTCTCTATAAGTTATGATTTAAACATTGTTGCCATTGTTTCTTCGATTGTTAAATAAGCATACATGATCATGAATAAAGATGTTTAAATAAAAAGAAATTCAAGATATTATCCTTTCTATATCATTTATATTTATATAATTATGATTTAGGCAAGGTATAATTGAATTCATTACTTCCATCAACATTCCTAGTCTAGAAATATTAGAACCGTAATGTAGTAAGTACCTTTAGCTGCCTCACAGCAAATATGCCGAAACCTCCTTTTGGAACATCCACCTTGAAATGAGAAATAGAAATTAGATTGGGTTTTCAAACATTACCATAAGGTCAAGAATTTTATTTTGCTAAAATGTCCAAACAAGCACATTTTTTTTCCTTTTAAGGAAAGGATTTAATAACAGATTGTTTTATTCCACCGTGAGAATGACATGTTGTTACCTTTTTTATATAAAGTACTATTTGAATTGTTTTACTGAACACTTTTTTTTCTCTCTAAAAAAAAAATTTCTAACATTATCATCAAATTGTATAAAAGGCTGCGATTCTAAACAGTTTTCTCCACAAGTGTCTTTCGCAATAAGATAATATTTTGAGGTAGTTAAAACATCAACGAATATTCTAACAATTACCGTAGATGCATCCGCTGTTGTCTGGTGTTTTAGAGGGCTCTCTGACAAGGTTGGAAGTGGCTTGGTCGTTGGAGGAATGTAGCTCATAGCAGATACAGTCGCTGACACAGTTGGTAGGGTAGCTTTAGGTGGAGCCATTGGTGTGTCATTAACGACGGATTCCTCAAAGTCCGCATCAAAAGGAATCTGAGAAAACCAGACAAGTTCATTTTCAGTCTTTAACATTTCGAAATTTTACGCTTTCATCATAATTATATTTTCATAAAAATGACGAATACAGTGAATACTTTCGCTCGGCTATTCTTAAGGGGATGATTATTTCAAGATTAAGGAAAAGGTATTTTTTAAAGACATACCACTGGTGTGTAGAAATGCTGAGGGTCCTCTTGAGTGGAAGCATCTGATCTTTTCAGTTTCTTTCCATTCTGGGAGACACCATAGAAGTCATCGGATGGCTCGTAAGGGTTCTCTAAATCCTTATCATCATCATCATTATCCTGGAAAGAAATCTAAAGCATGGATGAAAATAAGGAATATACAATGAGAAAAATTAAATAATAGTGATTTTTAAACTTAAAACCAAATAGAACTGAATTGTTTACGATTATCCATATGTTAAATCTCAAAGTGCATCTGTCTCAAACTATCAAAGTCAAATACAAAATCATTATTTGATAAAAAAAATAAAGTCATTACCTTCGTAGCTCGGAGATGGTAGGGGAACCGTTTACTTCCGGGTCTGGTGATGAAAATAAAAGCACAGGGCTAGGTCTATCCCGTTCCAGTTGTTCGGACTTCAAAGAATGGAAATCAAAACAGAGAGTAAAAATACTTTATATATAATTATATACACCTGATATACACCAGGAATATGTCTAGTCATTGCGATACAAACCTTGCGAAATTCAAACTTTATATTGATGGATTGTTATTAATTGATTAAAATTTACATTGCACGTTTTCGTGTATTCTCTAGATTATTTATTCTACACCTTATTAAAAACAAGGCATCAATTAGGAAATACACTAATATCTAATGCAAATTTTTTAATGTCTGAGAGATAAAGAATAATTTAGATATACATTTTCGGCGGATTATAAAATCCCATTCCGTAGTCTCAAGATTCATATCACATTATGTATGGTTTATCAAAATGACATAAAGAATTTAGTCTAGAAAACACTACCTATAGAATATGGTATTCATAGACAGAGAGTAAAAACGGTAGATGGTTCAGTCAAAAACCAGACACTGAAATACACAGTGAAAGGCAGGTAGAAGATCGCCTTTGTCGGGTTGTTCTTAATCGTAACGCACTATACGAACACCATGCAGCCTGATATAAAAAGTATGGAAAAGGGGGAAATGTACGTTTTTATTATACACCTACATTTTTTTTCTGTTGATTGATTATTTCTCTCTTTTTAATGAGATAGTGATTATATTTATTTATTCGAGAATACTAAACATCATCCTATATGCATATTGACGACAAATATTTATATTCATTTCTATGAAAATATTATTTGTGTAATGAAATTTCGGTATCAGGTTAATTTCACCAACATAATCTGCAAGTACTAATTTTTTTCTGCAATCTGCAAAGTTATTTAGAAATAATTTTAATCCTTGTCAATCAGATTCTACCTTTTAAGTCACAATGCAGGCCTTACATTCTTAAATTTGGATCCGGATTGGCTAATAGCTAGGGAACTGATTGCAATCAAAATTATTCAACTGGGGATTGGTTCGATATCAAACTTTCGAACGCCATCTTTGTATAATTTATCCTCACTTACCAACAAGCTTCACAGCAATAACACCACTAGCAGATAGTGACGTCACATTGGCAATGATGTCACGTGGGTCAAGAAGAACACGTTGGTCAATGAAGACGAGAGTGAGCTGCATACATTAGATCAAATATAGGCATCTTCACTGTTACGAACAGACTTGCTCAAGCTCTATTTAGAGAAGGAAAAAGTGATAGGGTAGATGTAGGGAATACCGGACAGTAGGGAATATCGGACGGTCACCACATGTCCAGCGCTAGCTGCCAACATAAGATCAACCGAGTTGAAATACCGGCATCTATTGAATGAACTTTTGTTGGCAGATCAGTCACGGAGGGCTAAGAGGCTTAGATTTTGCTCAACAAAACAAGCGTTTATTTATTTACTTATTTTTTTCCCACCTGATGTGTTACAAAGTCATCGTGAAAATATCATTACCCCCCCCCCCCCCCCCCCCCCTCCCAGAAAAAAAAGGGGGGTTTTGAAGAAGAAAAAAAACACAACTAAACCCACAAAGGAATCTTTAATAAACATAAAACATTTTGTATCTCTAATTTCTGACAACGTTTTCTTTGATCTCTCTCGACATTTCCGATCACCTTTTCCCCCTTTTCTCTATCTCTCTTCCCCTCCGCTTTTACCGATTAGTCTACTGTCTTTCACCTCCATTTCTGATCAATTTCTCTATTTCAGATCACTTTTTTTCCTTCTTTTTCTAATCACTTTTCCCTCTCTCTTTCTACTCTATTTCTGATCACGTACTGTTTCCTCTTCATGTATTTCCGAATACCCCTTTTTTTTTCTTTCTTTTCCCTTCCTTCTCTTTTTCTGATCACCGTATTTCTTTCTCTACACTCTTTCTGATCAATTCCCCTTTCTCTCTCTCCGCTACTTATTCTAGATCACGTTCAAACACATTCTCTCTCTCTCTCTCTCTTCCATTCTCTTTCTCTCTCTCTCTCTCCCTCTCTGTCCTACTGATTTCTGATTACTTCATTTCTCTCCCTCTGTTTTCCATCATGCTTTCCCTCTCCTCTAACACATAAACCCATTCTCATAACAATGAAAAATAACAATATTGGACCGCTTCATATAATAAAAATAAAAATAACTTGACAACTTTATTATGAAATAATGAGCTCTCAATCACACTCTAATAGTACAAGTTAAAAATTATTACATCTTTCGTTCATTTTTTTTTGCCTTCATATTTTGCTCTACATGACCTATATGCACTGTCTTTGGTGTATTAATATAGCAATATTCAATGTTATTGAGTGCAAGGGTTACGAATATTACATGAGCGTGCAAGTTTAACCTTGATCTATTCAACGACGCGACAGCGGAGTTGAATAGATCAAGGTTCAACTTGCACCGAATGTAATATTCGAACCCTTGCACGAAATAAAACATTGAATATTGCTTTTATACAACACTCGATGTCTACCGGTAGATCTACTAGATTTAAAGGTAAAGATCTAATTTAGCCTACTAGGCTAGCCTAGACCCTCTAACGTTAGATCTAACGTTAGATCTAGATCTAGCCAGGCAAAAGAATCTAAGTTCAATCATCACTCACCAGATATCAAATGAATATGCGTTGTCCAACCTTAATCAATCATGTTAATTAATCCTCGCAGTCCAATACTAAAAGCATCGGTAAAAATCCAAAACGATAAACTTGCAAATCAACACTTGTCCTCGTATCGTGTTCCGTGTAGAATCTATAATTGTGTGGAATTTAACTGCACTGAACTGTATGATGGCGGTGCCCAAGTCTGCGCACCTAAAATTCGATCTCGATTTTATCACAAAGTAAAATAATATTTTGAAAATCATCAATATTATTTCGTTCTTCATATTCTAATGATCAATGAAACAAAAAATTTCAAGAAATTATTCTCAAGAACAATGTTTTTTTAAGATTTTCAGACGGGCTTGTCATTTTATGTAGCAAAACTGAATAGTGCCCATGTCTGCGCACTCATTCATTTTGCACGCAATTCAAGCGCAGTGAAGTTTCAGACTTTTCTTCTTTGACAATGATTGAAATTTTCAGGGTAGCAAATGAAACATGCTGAAACTCATTTTTTAATCAATTATTTTCGCATTTTTTGGTTTCAAAATGGATTGTTGAGGTTAAGATTGAAAATTGGTGTCAGTTTGATGTTTTGTTCTATGAAAATCGCGCATTTACGTGGGTGCGCAGACATAGGCACTGCGCAGACTTGGGGCACCTTACCATACTGCACTGCACACAAATGCACTGCGTCGCCCTAGGCCCTACGCGCACAAAATCAGTTTAGTACACGCAGCTATGCAGCGCATTCGCGCATGAATGTGTATGTAATTTCAGTGTGTTGATCTACGTGTCATCGATCTTTTGCAAGCCGTTGAATAGATTCTTGGATATTGCACGGGCTACGTCATCTGTTCAATAGCTCATTCCGCTGAATGTCATGTGACCCACATTCATCCAATCAGCTGTCAACAATCTTTGTGTGTGTTGTATAACAGAAAATATTTCATAATTATATACATGTACATATATTTTTAAAAAAATCAGGGAGAAAAAAAAAAATAAATGCGGGTAATTTCTTTGTTAAATGCAAGGATAAGTGTACAAAATACTTTTTTTTAAATTCATCATTCATGTACATCTCCCCTTCACAAGTGTGTTTACTTCTCATTTAAATAGTACATGTAGGAATTTAGCCTTACAGTTCTATGGCATTCATACCATGCTACAGCAACTGTTAATTTGCTCTGCTGTTATCTAACTATTAATCTAACAAATTATGACTTACATAAGCCCTGAACTGAACACTACATCTCATCATTCACTCCGACAAAATAAACAGGATGAAAATTTGGAGAAAATGTTGGTACCCCAGCCTAGCAAGGTGATTTGACACAAAACACAAAAAAACACAAAAATATATACTGTTAAAAAGTAAAAGGTAAACATAATTTTCAAGATGTAATAATAAATACAATCTAGAAGTGTGGAAAAGATATTGAAGTTACTGAGAGGACATGTCCCCACCACCACTAATTAAATAGTAAATTAAAAAAAAATAAAGATGGGACTGTCCACAAGATTAAGGGGAGTTATGGGGAGGTCACTGCAAAGGGGAAGGTGGAACATTGATGTCCTACAATCCTCAACACCCTCATATTTTGAAAATGTTTTAGTTTACAAATTTGCCTTCCCCCTCTTCTTTAACGACTGAGCCTGCCGGGTGGATAAAATGCTTTCCCCAAGGATTAATTACACAGATGACAGTCCACTCCTGTGATTACAAGGTGCTTAAGAGTAATCAAGTCAAAATAAAATCTTCTTCAAAATGATAAATACATTGATAAACTCCGCAAATTTTTTTAATGGAGTAAATTGGCTCTTTAAAATCTCATTGGTATCTTTGCTCAATATAATGTGAATGGACTGTAGGCCTACATTTGAATACTAATAAAGACTCTCATCATATCACCTTTCTACATGTACATCTAAAATCTAATTTATTCAGGTTGACAATGGCAGGTGGTTATACATTTATTTAGGATTTCTTGACTAATTGACTCTCCTATATTAGGTGATCTCTTTCATTTTGAAATGCATACAATTTACAGAATTCAATTCTATATAAAACATTTATGCACTATCGTGTGTGTAATAACAGAGTATTTCCAAAAATAAATAAACATGTACTTGTAGAAACATTAATTTATTCAAGAGAAAGCAATACAAGGTTAACGATAAAAAATGCATTAAAAAAAAAAATCACATTACATGATGTAGTTCCAGAACTTATAAAACTGACTATGATGCATTAGTCTATGTCCAAGACCAATTTTCTCACAATGAATTTATACTGGGACACTGTAAAATTTTGCAAATCTTACACATTTGTAAACATACGTCGGCCTCATGCCAGAAGGGCCTTACCGTTTTTATTATTTGTATAAAAGGAATGGCCTTTAAAAATCTTAAGGCCCTTTTGGCATGAGGCCGACGAATTATGTGTACCATCCCCCTTCGCTAATGAGTGAGACTGTCATGTTAATATAATGCATGTCCCTGAAGATACCTTTTTACAGATTGCAGTCTACTCCTGTTATTACAAAGTGCTAAAGAGTAATGAAGTCAGAACAAAATCTTCTTTGAAATGATGAATACATTGATAAACTCTGCAAAATATTTAAATACACAAAAAATTGGCTCTTTAAAATCTCATTGGTATCTTTGTTCATAATAAATAAATGGATTGTACATATGAAGAGTGGGATGACAAGTTCGCAGATTGATCCCCATCATTCGAAACATCCAAAACTTATGGATGAAACATCAAATTAAAAAAAAAGCAAACTTGATCAAACTTTTCAATTTTATGAACTCCTTCTGAGAAACCTGTTTTCAATATGATCAAGGTGGAATCATAAAATTCACCCAAATGGAACAAGACAAATGTGGCTGTGTCACCTATGCACCTCCACTCCGAAAACAAATAATGTGAGAAATCAACCTATGTGACCTTGACATTTGACCTCATTTCTCCAAAACATACCCAGCTTTTATCTGATCAGATCATTCATGTAGATGCCTCAAGTTTGCAGTCCACAACTCAGTGGTTCTTGAGATATTGCGATAACAATCTCCATAAATGGAATTTCATAGGTTAAACTCCATGACCCTCGACTTTTGAAACAATGAACTCCAATATCTAATCTGATCGTCTTCTGATGGTGATACATACTACCCTATATAAGTTTCATGTCTCCAGTGGTGATAACCAGTGCATTGGACGGATGTGCCTGCAGATGAAGAACTGAAACATGATCATTTCATCTCCTCATCAATATCTGATTCATCATTAGCTCTTTCTAAATCAGAGTCCTTCAGTCCCCCTTCTATCACACCATTTAAACTTGTGGGAATTTTACCATGGTAGCTGATATTCTTCCGCAAGATTTGTCTAATGGCAATTTCCTCCAGCGAAAGCACTGTGGTTGGTGGATTTACCACTGCAAGAAGTCGATGATCACTCTCTTCGAGATGCATCTTTCTCCTCAACAAGATATCTTTGGCAGTTTTACCATCTTTATTCACCACATCTATTGGACATCCATGGCGAACAAAAGCCCAGGCGAGATCTATAAAATGCTCTTGGTGCTTAGGGCATGACATAGGGTAATTCCTAAGTAGTATGTGGAGTAACGTGTTCCCATTCTTCCTATCCCTGTAAGAAACATTATCAAAGAATAAGATCTTGCGGATTACAAACATTACTCTTAGAAGGGACCTGGAATGAACAACATCGCTTTCATCAAAAAGGGTGCCTATAAATTCTTCTTCCAGAAAATCCAAGACCTTGTACGTCACCGACGACAACTCATGATATTTGTCAGGATTTTCTACACGAATTCTCCCTCCAATTACCAGCATTGACCTCTCTATTGTTTGCAATGTGGACCGTAAGATGTCGATGGTCGAACAAAAGAAAGCTTCATTAAACAGTATTTCACCAAAGCTGTCCATTAGGGAGTCACTATGATCGGATAGAGAGTCTATGTGTACATGGTTCAGAACAGATTCATGCTCACACAACAAATCCTGAATATATTGAAGGTATTGATCATTTGGCCCATCATCTTTTTTCACAAATGATCTACAGAGCCTAGCTAAGTTTTCTACTACTGTACCTAACCAAAAATTCTCCTTGACGCTCAAACCCGATTGCACAGGACAATACTTGTCGGCCTTCTTCCAACATGTTTTAGTTTCCCAGATTAAATCACATCCAAACGTTGCAAAGGGATGGGTAGAGATACTTCTGTTTTGAGTTTGCTGGGATACAGCCTGTCTCCAACTAAAAAAATGCATGGACTTTCAATCCCACTTCTGATTCCCTGATTAACTCAATTTCCTCTGGTGTGTGGCATTTCCTGCAAGGACATCTTCAGAAACATGAAAGCAAGTTCTGAATGTTTCCACTTGCGCTTTTGAAGTGATGCACACCTTGTCGTAAGCAATAGTAGTGACAAAATGAATATAATGCATATTTAAATATGCAAATCTAAAATGTGGATAACAATAACATCCTGACACTGCCAGTATTTCAGCTTTTTTATCTCAACCTCCAAAGGAATTTTGGCATCATCAAGAGAATAGAAAAAGTCCACAAACGCCATCAAGTTTGTAAAAAGCTGGATACATACATAGTGAAAGTCGCATCCATTTAGGTTTTCCCGATCAGTTTGCAGCGCAGAGCTTAGTAAGAAGCTTGATTAATTGCAATTTTGGTACTCGTCCATTTCCCCACGGCGATATCTTCCTACGGAAACATATTCACCACCTTTCCCTGTTTCCTACGCTCTATAGTAACAAGCATATGCATAGGAGTAGTTGCCGCTCCTTGAGGCAACAGGAATTAGAGTTCGCTGCCATTCGCCAGTAAAGAACCTACAGTATCCTCAAAGACCTTCAAGCATGCAAACATCATGGTGTTCTGCAATCGCCTTGTCTGGGATATCAAGTAGACCCTTCTCCTGCATACAGCTGAAGCTTCTTTTTCTTCATCGACTGTTTCCCTTAGAAATACAAAGTTGCCAAAGTCCTTGTAGAATCCGCAGAAGGTTCACTACTGCTGAAGCGCATAATTCTGAAAAGTTGCTGTCAAAGAACAATGGCTCAAGGAACGAAAGTTTTGCTCGTCCCCTGCCAAAGGAAACATAAAAGACAAAAACAAATATACATGTATACAATGATTAAATGCTATACCATTACAAAGAGGATTATCTTAAACCAAGTGACTTAAAATCGGCTAAATTCTCAACAGGATAATTTCAATGGCAACAAATCAACGTAACATTGTATGTATACACGTAACTTAATTTTAACTCTCAGATACACACACATACACAAAATGCCCCCCCCCCTCTAATTTTTTTTTCTAGATTCCACAAAAATAGGATCACTCCTTATCATCACTATTCACGACCTTGCCACCTCTAATAAGATCAGAGTCTTTCAGTCTCTTGGTAAATAAGATTGTGAAGTAATGTTACTCTGATAGCCACTTCCTCGATCCAATGTGGTTGGTGGAATGACTAACGTAAGAAGTCGTAGATCAGTTCATACACCTCTTTGCGTATCTAGAAGATGTCTCTGGCAGTTTGATCCCACAAATCAGTCACTAAATCTATTTGACATCCATGGCGCACAAAAGCCGAGGTATGAACTTAAAGATATTCTACATATTCTCGAGTAACAGACTCACAGAGCGACCTCAGAAGTGTGTCCCAATACCAATACTAATAAGAAGTATTATAAAAAAGTAAGATCTTTCATGATACCACAAATTTTACTCTAAAAAAGGATGTGCTTGCCTTTCAGGTACTTTGTTATAAATAATTTCATGCGTCAGACGTCCTATGACGTCTAAAAACGAGCAAATAATGAACTGGCTCGTCTTGCGGTCTATCTGCTTGATCACTCGAGTCCTCGCCACCTCTAACCAGGTCACAGTCTTTCAGTCCAGTTTCTATGATCGTGCACAAAGTTGGAGGGAGTAGGTCTATGTCTTAGTACTAGTAGATCAGATCGTGATGCAAGATTGCTGTGATAGTCACTTCCTCCAGAGTTAGCACAGTGGTCGGTGGACTGACTAGATTATAAAGCCGAAGATCACCTTCTAGGTCATACATCCAATTCATCAACAAGAGCTCTCTAGCAGTATGACCATCATTATTCACCAAATCAATTGGACATCCATTGTGAACAAATTCTGAGGCAAGATCACCGGTGCGTCCTACCCAGCCACCCGTCCGGACGGGCGCGGACACTGCCCAACTTGCTATGTTAGGCCTACAAATCACTCACTCACTCACTCAATCCCTTGACTCTTCCGGAGTCGTTGGGGGGATTTGAGAGCCGAAGAAGCACATTTTTTCCTCCACTGCTTTCTGTCAGTTGTAGTCGACAGCAGTTCTTGCATTGTCATATCTGTCCATGTCTTTACATTTTCCATCCAGCTTGTCCTTTGACGTCCTCTTTCTGCGTCCACCTTCAACTGTGCCTTGTAGAATGGTTTTTGACAGGCTGTTGTGTCGGGTGAGGTGACCAAACCATGCTAGCTTACGTCGTTTCACGGTTGCGAGTTAGAGGTTGCTGGGGGCCCACTAGGTTTCTGACTGTGGTTATAACATAATCATTGGTTTTGTGCCTCTGTAGGAGATGCCAAGTAGCTTCCTCAGGCATTTAGTTTCAAAAAGCCTGTATTTCGTTCGGTTCTCCTTTGAAGTGTCCATGCCTCACAACACTAGAGAAAGATGGAAGACAACAAGGGCCTTGTACAGCTTGAATTTGACGTGAAAAATTGATATTACTCTTCCAGATCCTGATGTCTTGCCATAGTGCAGTGGGTGTAGCAATCCTGATACGAATCTCTGCTGTGGCAGTGCCATCTTTCGATATGTTTGCTCCTAGGTATTTGAAGCTGGTAACTTCTTGCAAGGATCGCCATTCATGGTGATGTTGACATTAATGTTCATAGTGCTGTTTACCATGACCTTCGACTTTTCTGTGCTGACTTCCATGCCATAAGCCCTGGCTCTCGAGTCAAGTCTGGTGGATGAGATCTTGCAAATCCTCCTTGGCTACTGCCCATCAAGTCAATGTCATCTGCAAAGCGAAGATTGCAGACAGGCCTTACCCCAATGGATATGGAAGTCTGCCTTTATCCTCGAGGGGGAGGTCCAACATAATTTGCTCCAGAAAGAGATTGAAAAAAGAACAGGGGAAGGAGGCACCCCTGCCTTACACCAACAGTTGTTGGAAGAAGCTCTCCTGCCATGTTGTTTTAAAAGCACTGAGCTGCTTGAGTGTTCGTAAGGCTTGGATGGCTTGAACTAGCCCCTCGTACGATGTTGAATCCTCATGAAGGACTTGCAGGACCTCATGCCAAACTCTGTCGAAGCTTTCTTGACGTCAATGAAATTATGGAACAGGTCCTTTCTGATGTTGTAGGTGTTTTTTAATGAGGACCCCTACAGTTGAAAATTTGTTCCACAGTCTCGACAGCCTAAAGCCAGCTTGCTCTTTTGAAAGTAGTTCTTGCCTTGGATTTCAGCGGTTAAGGATAACACGGAGCATGACTTGCTGGGAATGGCTAATAAGGCTGTTCTGTAGTCTTTGCATTGTTTAGATTGCCCTTCTTAGGAAGCGGAATCACCAGTGACTGTGTCCATCCTTTGGCCATTTCTTCTCGTTTCCAGATTTTTTGGCAGAGATTGTGTAAGGGCTTCTGTGATCGATTCTCCCCATTTTTCAGTAAACTCAGCAGGTACGTTGTCCACGCCTGGTATTTTGCCTGTCTTTGAGACTCTTCACGCTGCTTCCACTTCCACCTTTAGTACTTCTGGGCTTTCTTCCTGTACTGGCAGGGGCTTTGTTAGCTTTGAGAATTGAGGTATCTGGATGAAGCTCATAGTTGTCAGACCGTTACGATATTCTGTCCAGTCTTTGTGAACATCATCGTTGTTGTTAGGAGATACCATCTTTATCTTCGATGACATTCGATTCTTGGCTGATTGGTCTTTGTGAGGCCTTAAGGGTCTTATAAGCCTCCTTTACTGTGTTCCCTGTTTCCAACTCACTCTCCATGAGGAAACACTGCTGTTCTATCCAATCTCTTCGCTGGCTTTCATTTCCCTCCTACTTCTCTTTGTTCGCTTGTTGGTATTTTTCCTCGTTTCGATGTCTTGTGTTTCTCTTTCCTCTACAAATACTATATAGATTCTACCCAGTATTGGTTGTTCCGGATAGGATCCGGACGGGTTGGGTGTCCGGACAGGTGGAACACTCCATTTTATTATTAACAGTCATATTTGAAAAGGTTAATATAGCAAAGCTCTTTTTATTTTTTGTGGCACACAAATGGTAAAAAATATTGTGGAGACAAATATTTGATGATGATCAGCACAATTCAACGTATATTTTTGTAATCAAAGACCCAAAAAAGAAAAAAAAAAAACACCCCAACCCCCCATCCTATGCTATAGACTATTAGTTAGATATTCTAACAGTTAGACTCTAACGTTACGCACAATATTATTATGTGGGGCTAAATAATAATGCTTGGTTAAATTTTACGCGCAAATTTACCAGATTTTACTTGTTTTGTTAAAGTACTCACACGAATTCCAGGCTAGACTCAGAACAAGTTTAGCTGTCAGATGTAAACTGCTCCCAACTTTACTGCATCGACATTCCAGATTACCAAGTCGAAGAATCATCAATTCGTCATACATACGCGATCAATGCTATTTGTGTGTGTAGCATCCTTAGACTTGGTCCTACAAGACAACTAGACGACAAGCGGCACACACTGGCGTAAATCCCGGGGCCCCGGGGGGGGGGTGGATACAACATCCCCAATTTTCGAGGAGGGGGTGTCTGTACAAACATAAATGCACAATTATTTCCAATTTTTAGCTCAAAATTTTCGGCTCGCGCGATTACTTCATGTACAGTAACGTAAAAGCATACATTTAAAGACAAATTATCTTCGAACCCTCCTCGGCCCCGCTCCAAATACATTCTCTTTAGGCCAATGCCTCTAATCGCAACAAGTTATAATTGCAAAATTATTTCGCTCATCCCCCATCCGTCGACCCGGATCCGGATTTACGCCGTTATCAGCAGTTGGTCGAGCGGTATACTGCGCTCATCGATCGGCTGATGATCATGAGAGCGAGCCCAGGTTCGAAACCCAGTCACGTCCGTCTCTCGGATGGTGATGTTAAAGGCCGGTCCCAGACGTAAATAGGTCTAATCCAATTATATCTGATTGACAAACTGGGCACTTTTAGTACAAAGCAAAAATTGCAGAGATCACAATACATGCACTTGTTCACATTCGGAGATCTCCACTCTCGTCCCCTTCTCTATCTCTGATCTTCTCTCCTCCACTTCTCTCGATCCCTATATTGCTGCAGTCACACTTACGTACATGTATATAGTTACGTTTTAGGTGTTTATCAGGTGGCAGTGCATCCTAAATAAAAGTAAACCCAACTTTGAGAGCCCTATATTTATAAATTATGTGTCATTAATTTTTCATATCACGACAAAGAGTAACTCATATTCTATCCAGTCATACTTTATACCTGTACTGTTATGGATGACTGAGCACTCGAGTTTTTAAAAGCTTTGGTCGAAAACACATTGTTCCATTTTTTTCAGAAGTAACCTGGCTTTCTGATCATTCATTCATTGCTTGACAGCGCGCACACGATAAAACAGGGGGCAGGACCCCCCCCCCCCCAGCAAAAAAAAAAAAAAAAAAAAAATTGAGCATGTACCAAAATCGGCCCCCTAAATGAAACCTGGGATTCCGCCAATGTTGAGGTCAGCCTTCCTGTATCCATTCATAAGGGACATTTCTTGGCCTATTGAAATGCAAAGGTTGCTTTTGCCCAAACGAACATTACCGTTTTGACGCTTGTTATTTTTAAAGATAAAGTACTCAGCCGTCAGTCACAGCATAGGTATAAATTTGTTTATCATTGAATAGAATATGAGTTACTCTTTATCATGAATTAAATATCACTTGAAGGTTACACAAGCTACAAAATTTTGATATGAGACTCTCAATGTTGGGTTTACTATTTTTTTTCTGGGACGCATTGTTCACCGAACAAAACGGACTATACTTCCTTCTTTAGTTTAGACATGCAAATGAGTGTCATATTCATAAACTAACAATGATCATTTCTCTGTTTATTTATTATTTTTTTTAATAAGAATTAGAAAATGATAATGATCATCCTAATTTTTTGGCGAAATTTATAGGGAAAAATCATGGTGGACCTACTTTTCAAATAAATAAAACGAAATTCGTATAGGCCCTTAGTTTTAGCTTTTCTGTCTCTTAATGTTGATCATGTCGCCCCAGCATCCGCACCCCCCCCCAAACAAAAAAAAAAAGAGAAAACCTGGGCTGCACCAGTGTTACTGGACTCGCGTAACTTTATTTTTATGTGCCCCCGGACCCCTCCCCCCCCCCCATGGATCTATGACCAACCACTGCCAGCGTATAGAATAATATTAGATATAACCACATTAAAATCTCCGTATCGCGTCGTCCTACTACCGTATATGAAGGAATTTTATTACCCCTGGGTTCATTATTAATTTGATTGTTGAAAGTTATCAGCTATGCCTTATTGGGGGGGGGAGGGGGGGGGGGAATATCTTTTGGATTGGTTAGCCAGATTAAACGCGACCAGCAGCACAGCTGCGTGCCTTGCCTCGTAAAAGGTTTTTTAAAAGGTCAATATGTTGTTTGTTAGCCTGTACCCAAATGGGAGAGCTTGGGATGCCAAAAACTTATCTATTTCAGAACATAAATTCAGAGAAAATCTATGTTTGTTATTTCTCCCACTATATCATAGTGTAATATCTGAAACATATTCAAGCAACCCCCACCCGCCCCCCCATCCCCCCTCCCCACATAGTCTGCATGGGAACATTTCAGTCACTTAATGTTTGAGTATTCATTCCGCATACATTAACACACACATCACAAAATACAAACTACACTACACACACACACACACACCACACACACACAACACGGAGCCTTACCCCGAGTCAGCTTTTATTCATGCTTTCAGAAACAAATCAATAACATGGCCAGACTGTATCAAACTGTTATTCATCATTACAAAATGAGACACAAATCGCCGACAAACTCAGCCAAAAAGAGTCAGCGAATAATTCCAATATTTCAAGAGTGCTCTAGTAAAAAAATATATATATATATCAAACATAATTTTAAAGAGAATAGAAGAAACAATATATGAAAAGCATATTTAAATGGATTATTTTGACAAATTTGACTCTTTGCTGGCACTTGTGGTCATTTTTGATACTGACTATGACAATGTTACGTATAGGAGTTACTTCACATCCCTATTAACACTTATTTTAATTTTATATTTTATCATATTTTCTTTTTGCTGTGTTCCTTGGAGCCCCTATTCGCTTGACCCACGTTAGAGGGCCCTTAACAATGTTACTCTAAACTTGAAAAAGATTTAATGTGTTTTATTTTCTCACTCTTCTCCTTTCCCAGATTGAATCCAAACAAAAAACAATAAATCTAAAAAACATCCAAAAACTACCAAAAAATTGTATACAATAAGTAAGAAGGAGGTGTCCCCATATTAAGTCCAGTACACTGAGTCGTGCTGCTTTTCTGGTATTAATAATATGGCGCCCTCCTTTCCATCTGCAAACATACGCTAAAACATCGTTATTAAGCAAGATAGCCATGATCATAAGTTTTGATTGTGTTTTGTATTACCTTGTCAGGTCAAAATCGTTAGTATCACACATCTCTTTGTATTTTATGAAAAGCGTATTTCTGTATAATAAATTAATTCATTATATAGCACAGCTAACCTTTTGCAGAGTAAGACTTTTTGGTATTGTGACTTACACCACCGTACCACTAGTAAGCAGTTGGCCCTAATGAAGTATTCAATATTTGTAATTGAACCCAGTCAATAATTAAGAAAAATATGCAACTGATAGTCCCGGGCCCTGTGGAGATTCTACAACCCACCTTGCTATAGTTGGTACTGCTACCCTCTCGCCGCTTTCTTTCAGGTGCAATAAACCACAAAAAATACAACCCTGCCAATTAAGACTCTACGCTAAACAAGAACGAAGGGCTTTGACCTCAATACGTCGCACGCAATTTACGGAAATTCGCTTAAGTATAAAAGTGTGTGGCACAGTTTCTGAACTAATTAAACGTCGTAATACCGTGATGTTTGCCCTCATAGGGGATCTGATCGAAGCCGCCTTTCGAATCACATCATTTAATATGGCAGCTTCTGGTCTGATCGTATCATAACAATTTCCTTTTTTTCTTTTCGTTCCCTATTTTGTCGAACTGTATGGAGCATGATTGCCGAGGTTCGGCAGAGCCGTTGGGGCTAAAAAAATGGGGAATAAATTGATAATTGATTTGTTTGTTAAGCTGACATTTTTGTCCCAATTCATGACAATCTGCTTTTCAGACACCTAAAATTATTGAATATACATGTAGAAAAACCTTATTAACTAATTGTGAGTGTTTCATTCTCTCGAAAAGAAAATAGCAATAGAGTTCCCTATATCGCAGTATTATACCATTTTTTTCGAAGATTCGTTATTCCAACCATTCATCTGTCCGAAAAAATTAATGAAAATAACTGTCACATGAAAGAGAAGTTTGTTAATTCCGAAAGTAAAAATAACTCTCAATGAACAGAAATTAAAAAGGATTCGTAATCGACGAACGGAATAGGGTAATGTGCAGGGGTTGTGTCATTTTCGGGTTAACGCACCCTAAGGGGGACTTTGTTTCACCTTCCTAATAACCAACCTTGTCCTTCATGTATTTCGAAATTGATGAACCAGATTTCACTTTCAAAGATAACCTTCAGAATGATGATCAGCACCTCCTACCCCCCCCCCAAGAAGATTTTCATAACAAAATAAAATTAGGCCTACTTGAAACGTGCAAAGTAGTTTGCGTTGCGTGTAGCTGTTGTGGGTCTATTTCTAGTATGATTCCTACGTTTCTGTATGATAAATATAGCAAATACCTCCTGCGTGTCGTACCTGCTCCTGGCGTGTCTTTAAAAAAAAAAGTACGTGTGACGTAGAATTTTCTACGGAATACGCATCCGTCGTAGTATAGAGATTTGGACGCTGCATGTGACCTGATGTGACCGCCACATTGGAGACGTACTGAACGACGATGTAAACATGGAGGGGTCACACCTGTAGTTGTGACCTCATAGAGACTTCGTGTTAATTTTGAAGTTTGATAAATTTATATAAAATCAGCCTTAAATTCCATCGGTGAGTGCTCATGTGGCACGGAAGGACAATTTATTCTTCCTTTCTAATTTAGCCAAGAAACCACATACTCACCGGCTCATTTTAAAAATAAATCGATATAGCGCCCCCACATGCCGAAACTGACTCTTTTGGTAGTCAAAAGCAAGAATTCGGTGTCATAACTTGCGCTTCTAATATAGCGCCAAGCCTTAACATTGTTTTTTTTTTTTCTCCAGTTTTAGCATACGAAGCTTAATGATTGCCCTTCCTATGTATAACCAGTCTTAAAATGTGAATCATATGCACACATTTTTTGTCTATCAGCTGTTCAAAGTTACAATATTTTCGGAAGGGTTAGGTCGAATGAATATCTTTTGCTCTCTATCGGTAATTAGGCGTGTGTGACCTGGACACTTTTTTTTCCATGTTGGTTGATGGTTGAGCTCTTGATGGCGCTCTTGAATCTGTGTTGGAGCCGAAGATTGACCCCGAGATTATTCAAGCAAATCGGAAGCGTTTGATGACCCCGCCGCGCCCGCCCCTTCCAAGTTTAATTCAAGTTATTTAGCGGCGGGACATCAGTTGATTCTAGAGCCATGCCTTATGTTAAGACTTTACGGGAGACCTTCAGATATGATACAGGCGCGTGCTCTGTAAAAAAATATATATATATATCAAAATAATTTTAAAGAAATAAATAGAAGAAACAATATATGGGAAAGCATTTTAAAATGGATTATTTTTGACAAATATTTGACTCTTTGCTGGCAACTTGTGTGTCATTTTGATATGATGATTGACATATGTTAACGTATAGAGTTACTTCACATCCCTTTACACTTATTTTAATTTTATTTTTATTATTTTCTTTTGGCTGTTTTCCATGGAGCCCTTTCGCTGACCCGACGTTAGAGGGCCATAACAATGTTACTCCTAAACTGAAAAAGAGTTTAATGTGTCCTTGAACAAAAACAAAACAAAAACAAAAACAAAAAAAGTAAAGGAGGTGTAAAAATCAGTCCTGTATAATATATGCGCCTCATTTCCATCTGAAATAAGTAAAATCTATAAGCATATAGCCAGAGTTGTGGTATACTGCAGCAGTCCCACTTGAAACTTGAAGCGTTTTCTGTAAATTCGATAATGCCAAACCTTTTCTGTGGCTTTTTGTTGTGATACATTGACATTTCGGCAGAAGTATACCAGCAGAGCCTGATCGAGCGGGGCTTACCACGCTGTCGCCCCGGGGTTCAGGGACTGATCAAGCCGCCTCTTCGAATCACTATTAATATGGCGCTTTGTCTGATCGGTATCTATAACAATTTCCATTTTTTTCTTCTTTTCGTTTCCCTATTTTGTCGGAACATTATGGAGCATGATTGCGGTTCGGAGAAGCGTTTTGAGGCTAAAAAAATGGGGAATAAATTGTAATTGATTTGTTTGATTAAGCTGCCATTTTTGTCCCCAAACTTCTTGAAATCTGCTTTTCAGACACCTAAAATTATTGTATACATGTAGAAAACCTTATTAACTATATTTGTAGAGTGTTTCGAAGGTTCTCTCGAAAAGAAAATAGAATAGAGTTCACTTATCGCAGTATTGATACCATTTTTTTTTCGAAGATTCGTTATTGCCAACATTCATTTGTCCGAAAAAATAAGAAAATAATGTACATGAAAGAGAAGGTTTGTTAATCCGAAAGTAAAATAACTCTCATAGAACAGAAAATTAAAAAGGTTCGTTAATCCGAAACGGAATAGGGTAATGTGCAGGGGTTGTGTCATTTTCGGGTTAACGCACCCTAAGGGGGACTTTGTTTCACCTT
>CALNVZ010003428.1:7653429-7687384 GCA_940671915.1 Paracentrotus lividus | reverse complement strand
TCGTAGTTTATAGAGCCTTACTCAAATTTGTAGACGGTACAGGTGAAACTTGAAGGTTGCTATAATGGGTTCACAACACAAACAAAAAACAAAAACAGCTGCGGTGCTTTAGGGGGCAGATCAAGGGGCGTGTTTCACCTATTTTTGGAAACCATTCATTTTAATTTTGTAGCACCCCCCCCCCCCCCCCCCATCCGCTTTGGAGCTCTCTGAGAGATCGGTTGAGGAAAAATTAAGAATCAAATCAAATCAAATCAAATCAAATTTATTGAAACAAAAAAAATCCGCATTTCGGATTATCTTCAATACAAGATGAACCCCTCCCCTTCGCCCCTGGCTGTAGGCACTGTTGCAAATGCATGATTATGGCCTAACTAACGCCATATCGAAATAATAAGACTTCATAATATATAGACTAAATATCATTCAGTAGAACAAGTTGCCTTCGTAGAATGACATCATAATTAATCAACATGTAGATTGTCAAAAATAGAAAATCAGATATTGACCCTGTAACATATAAGATACCATCAATCGTAACTCTAAGGCAAACCGTGTACTGATAGTTACAATCGATCGTAAGATAAATCGTATCTATTTTTATGTTACAGGGCAATGGTTAATGATGTCCCATTATCTCGTTTCATTGTCGGATCTGCATCTGATTTTCATGACGATCTTGGGAGAGTTTGACCGATATCTTCATGACAGAATTTTGAAGGTTTGAAAGCCCTCATCCTGTCGTAATTTCGGGATTATAGCGCCCATGAACTTGAAGGTATTCCCAACTACACTGAAGATTTATTGGACGAAAGGTCCCTGGTGGCGAAGTGAGTCATCATAACCTTTGACCTGAGATGGTGCAGAGAAAGAAAGAGGGAGAGAGAGAGAGGGGGAGAGAGAGGTAGACAGAGAGGGAAAGAGGGTATACATGTCCGTGAGTGCAGATGTTGATGAAGAGATGAAAGAGAGAAATCACGGCTCCTCTAGTTATTCATCTACTATCATGACTATTATATTATTCGTATATCCGTTTATCCGTTCTTGAAGTTATTCAATCCTCTCTAAAGTTTCTTCGCATTGTACTCTTTGTTTTCCCAGCGAAAATGCTTCTCTTTTAACACTATTTCCTTTCTTTTTTTTTTCCAAAAGTAAAATAATAAGACTTTGAGGAAAAAGTAGATCGAAAATAAAAAAATATCAATTTTCATACACACTTCATAAAATGAAGGGTAAAATGGGGCCGTATCAGAATGACGAAAATCAAGCCGTAATCGGGTATGGCCCTAATCATGGACATATGTCCATGCCCTATTGAACTCAGGATATGGTGATTTTACATGCCTAAGTGTATATTTGATACCCCACCTTATACCGAGTGAGTCAGAAAAAACAAATAAACACCTAGAAAAATGTTAATAAAAAGAATACACATTTATAAACCTCAAATGATTATGTTATTCTGAAAGAATAACTTCTCCCGCATCTCCTGGTACTATTTTTGTGTGGTATGTCTTAACGCTTGGATGAACACGACGCATAGATTGCAAACATGTAAATTTCGAATTGTGCAAAAGAGGGGATAAAATCAAAGCAACAAAAGCTAACAAAAAAGCACCTCCATCCTGATTAAAATACAACTTTTTAACGAAAATGTTTTGAGTCAAATACATTATTAAGAATGTTGTTACACAGAATGAGGTTGATTCTTCCGATAATTCGTGAGTGAGCTCAAATCAAAGATTAAGTGGTCACTGACAGACCCCAAAAGGCCCCTTTTGAAAAGTGATTGTGTCTTTGACGTGTGCTCACTCATGCTTGACTTTACAGATATATCTCATTTTCACACGCAATGTAATAGGTGTAACAATACCCCTGCCAAGTTATTTGGCGCAAAACATTTTCGTTTGAAAGTTATGCTATTTTGATAAGGATCGAATTGCTTTTTTGATAGCTTTTGTTGTTTTGATTTAGCCCCCACTTTTGTACAATTCAAAATTTACACGTTTGCAAACAATGCGCTGTGTTAATCCAAGCGCAAAGACATACCACACAAAAATGGTGTCAGAAGATGCGGGAGGAGTCACTCTTTCAGAATATGTTGTATCTTTATTATGAATTGGTTTTCTTTTTATTGACATTTTCTAGGTAATGAGTTTTATCTGACTCACTCGGTATAAACGAAATTGTGAAACCCAGTAGGCTAAGTATTGAAAGAAATAATGAACCAAGTTCAAAACATTCCCCCCGGAAGGGACCTCTTTCTAACGCCAGGCGTCGAAGCGCGCATTCGGTAACGGGAGGGGGGGGGGAGGAGGAGTGTATAGTTGGCTCGATCATTGGGGGCGCCAGTGTATAACCTGTTATACTATAATTTTTGTCGACTATTCAATGGGGGCACTTGCCCACATAGTACAATTGTGCATCCCCACTGTCTAATTTATATATCATTAACATCGTTTATAATCAATCAATCAATCAACTCTATATTATTGAGCGATGAGTTCTGTAACAAGAATGAAAGGTCTCCATCAGAAAAAGACGTTATTTAAAAAGATATTGTGAGATCATCGAATGAACAATCGTACTTTCAACTTTGTTTAAATCAAGTATTGTGCTTATTACCATGGAAATAGAGCAACTTCATGCAACCTTCAAGTCAGTTTAACTGGGGCGTAAAACGTCACATTAGAATCACACGATTTGTCTTTGTCCTGAATTTTAGAATAACGACCTCTTGGGGAAGTAACAAAATTGAAAATGCCGACATTTCTCCCGGGGCAGAACTCGAAATGATCAATGAGAATTTGATTGGTCAAGGCGTTTATTAGTTTTCTTGTTTCCGTTTCTGCATTCTCGAGCTAAAAAAAAAAATAATAATGAGGATTACTCAGGTATTACAATGATATGTGTCGTTCAACCCCTATCGTTCGTTGTATGTTGTCAAAATGGGGTAATAGTGTGTTATGATGTCATGGTGACTTTTTTTTGAAATACTATGTTAGATTTTTTTTAATTTATACATTTTTAATAAATATACTGTATGTCTTTACACAAAATAAGTAGTTTTGATACAGGACTTTGCAGCAATAACCGAATTTAAAGAACAGACAAATACAGCTTGAAATACAGTATTGTTGATAAATATATATCCTTGTAAAAGTACATGTATTTGCTTGATTGCTTTACATTTGTCTTCATATGCGATTTAAATTGTCTGTCTTCCGAACATTGAAATACTTCTATCATACTAATATTATTTTATTACACCATTGTGCTACGGCATGGACATTAAAGAAAAGTTGACTTTGTAAAAACTTATACGATTTTTTTTAATATGAAACAAACAAAATTTTATATTGTGTAAAAGCTATTAGAAAAATAAAAATAAGAAAACATCCCTGGATTAATCAACCTTGTTCATGGTTTTTAGCCAGGAAGTTTTTATAACAAATCTTTTGAACTAGAATTGTAGAAAGCAAACAAAGTGCGAAGTAGGCCTATCCCTAATTAAGGTCCAGTTACGAAATAATTAAATATATCCTAAATGATTCTTCTCACCGTCTCTCTGTAGTTTTTCCTGTGTTTTTGGAGTCTGGTGTTGGCTCCAATATTCCGTGAAAGATTAGTTGATTACTTCCGATCTTTGAAAAATACCGCTTAAACTAAATTTTAAACAACCTTAGTCCAAAATTTAGCCTTTATTTGAAACGGATATTTGTGAGTTGTTGTTATTGTTTTTTTTAATATTATAATTCTAACAAGTTTTGGTGAACTAGAAGGTGTTTCTGTTATTTTGAAGTTCAGTTTTTAGAAATCATGGAACAGTCTTTACAGTGTATGCTATGATGATTCAATATTTAAGAAAAAATAATCATCATCATGTACGTTCATTCTAAAGCATGCAAATATGATAACATTATTTACATGTATGCATGCAAACACTTCAAACAAAACGAATAACATGTCCACTTTAGTTCCAAAAACATTTAGGCAAATAGGCCTGTCAGTTTGCATATCCTCCAAAATAAATGTTGAAAGTCATCATAAAAAGTTTGTGAATTTGACCAAAAATATGTTGAGGCACTCTTTCCTCACTCCGATAATTTACTAGAGATTCCCCACTAAAAAGCTGTTAAATGAAGCTAAACTTAACTTGCTGTTAAACCTTCATATTCTCTCTCTCTCTCTCTCTCCCTCTCCCTCTCTCTCTCCCTCCCTCCCTCCCTCCCTCCCTCCCTCTCTCTCTCTCTCTTCACCGTGAACAGAAGATGAAGCGCCAAAAACAGAGCAAGCAGACAATGTTCCCCTAGAAATGGCGACAAAATGTGATGTAACAATTATGGATATCCTATAAACCTTTCGTCGGATGCTTGAAGATGACAATGGCGTCTAAAGATAATTATTGTTTGTTTGTTTGTTGTTATCTTCAGGTCGTCTGACTAAAAAATATTCACTTCTTAGATGAACAAAGAACTTTAGACTGAAACATTTTTTTTCTTCTGTAATCTGTATCTAAATAAGTTCTCAATTTTCACCGCAAATGCTTCTGGTTTGTTATTATTTTGAACTCTGATAAAAAAAAAAATTGGTCGCAAAATATAAAAGAGTAAAAACACTAATTAAGTTAATAAATTTGCACTCTTAAAAAAAAAAAGGGTCTATAACAACTAACTTATTAGTAGATTCCCTTCCACACTATTGCCGATGTTGAAATGTATCTTCTTCTTTTTTTTTTCTTTTTTTTTTGGGGGGGGGGCTGATTTAATTTAATCAGAATATATTGATTGTGTAAATATGTTTAAGTATATATCGAGAATGAAATATGAATTTAAATTGAATGTATAGGTCTCGATTATCTGATTATTTGACGAACTGACATTTTTGCAGCTCCACATGCGTGTCCCCGTCACCAAGGTTCTTGCCTTAGCCCTTCCCATGAACGCTTTTTTTTCCCACAAATGAAATTAAGCGTATATTTGATTATTATCGATTATGATAAAGGCAGAATGAAGGAGCGAGAAGAAGAAAGACAAGAAGAAAGACACAGAGAGTGAACAATTCGCGTCCTTAAAATGGAATAATGGAGGACTAAAATTCAATAACTCATACTTAAGTTTTACAAAATTGTTTCAGCTCCGCTTCAGCCCCCCCCCCCCCACTTTTCTCAGCAAACGTGTACAAAAATGACCATAGATTTGGGATTTTTTAGCCTGTTCAGCCCCTACTTTCGGCTCAGCCCCTCCACTTTCAAAAACAATGCCCGGTCCCTGTGATTATCCGTACATATGATAATGGATCACATATTTCATCACTTTTACGAAACCACCATCCCAGTTAATATTATTCCATGTCGTTGGTCGTTTCCCAGCCCCTTGTCTCCGGCATAGAAAACTCGGATGTTTCGCTGGCTTGTCGATGCCAGCTAGGTATAGCAATATAAATGTATATATAGCCTACGTCTAATAAATGGATATATACCTTTAATCCATTTATAGAAACATAATGATCACTTTTCGCTTTATTTTGATTTTTTATATGCTTCCATTGCAGTTTTCAATACATTTCAAATAAGAAGACTAGATTAAAATGTATAGGCATATGTGTTGTTGCTTTTGATGCGGTATGGAAATTGTAATTTTAGCCCATTTCCCAGACAGCAAGGTTTCTTTGGACGAACGTCGGCAGTGGTCGTGGCTATTACGTTGGGCCAAGGTTATTCTTGCCGCTGGGCCAACGTTGGCACAACGTTGCACGTTGAGCGCAACCATTATGCCGACGTTGGATCAACGTTAAAAAGTGCGACGTCGCGCGCACTCAAAATGCGAATGTTGGTCCAACATTGTCATAATTATGGTCGCGCTCAACGTGCAACGTTGTACCTACGTTGGCCCAGCGGCAAGAATCACGTTGGCTCAACGTATAGCCATGTCCATTGCCGACGTTTGCCAAACGAAGCCTAGCTATCTGGGTTGTTCCAATAATTTTCTGAATTCCATCGATATATAGCATTAGATATTATACATAGAAGAAAATTCTAAATCGCCAAAGCATAGCGGAACGCAAGCTATTTGCAGCTTAATATATTTCCCCGATAATTTTCACAACAATCAACATAATTGACAAACAAGACCACAAAGAATGATAATAAAACTTTTCAGAATAAGTCATTTAAATACGAAACATGATTTAATTGACTGGGTTATAACAAAATACATTTAATTTTACACTACACATGAGCATGAACCGAATTGACATCCCCTCTCCATGCTCTCCCTCAGTAACTATTTAAAACTGCCAATAATCGAACGACTATCAACGTAATTGGACAGCAAAGTGGTAATTTTTTTCAATCCTATTTGTTTTTATTTGCTTTTTACAAACGATAGATAAGAAAAACGACATATGGAATTTTGGTACATTCCATAGGCCTAGTATATGCATTTCTAACATTAGTAATTAATCTAGTGTAGGCCTATAGATCATCTGGATGGAAAATCCAAAATTAGATAAGGAATTATAATAAATATGGTTAATAAGGTCGGTACCCATTTATATCACTAACTTGTTTGGGTTGAGAGTGGCAACTTGTAGAATAACGTATTGCCAAAGGATTTTGGTGGAATGGACGAGATTTGAACCTCGCACCTTGTGATCGACAATCTGTGACTTATATCCATGTACTCCACTACACCACATCTACATAATGCAGCTTGTATGATTATTATACATATACATATTTCATTTATAAATCATAATAATTTGATAAATCTTTTAACATAAAAATGTTGCAAGACACAGTAGGAAAATCTGAAGTCAACTGGAGACGATTTGCAATCCTCCATGACAATATATGCATCTTATTTATAATTTGTTGATTATTTGATCATCCCCAACTAACGAAAGTTTTCTGTGTTATATCTGCATATTACACTCCACTCGATTTTCACAATTGTCATGATATCACACTGTTCTCAAGATAAGGAGTTTATGGAACGAAAATTTCTAACGCTCGACATAATATTTTAAAAATAAAAAATTTTGTTGTATTTCTGAATAAGCAAATGTGTCAACAGAGTCGCCATATCTGATATAAAATTACAGAATTTTTGTTTTTCCCATGTAAATATTACATGAGAGATACAAAACATACTTCGGGCCGAACACGTATTCCGTTTTATACCGAACGGTACTGTAGTTCAGATGATTTTTTATTATTTTTTTTTTTATCTCTCTCTGAATGATTTTTGGAGGAGAAATTAATATAACAACGAAACTGTTTACATCCAAGTTTATGGAGAGTTTGCTGAAACCACATTGTTGTAAATTCGTGTACAAATGAAATTTATATTTATTCAGGCTTGATTTATTACATGAAAATGACATGGTGATTTCATCTTGCATGTCATTAGCTTCAATATCTGAACTGATTATATCATGAGCTTTATGATAAAACCATCTTTCCTGTCACCATCACACGTTATTAAAATCTAAAAACATCGGAATTTTTTGCATCGATGTATGTTTCTTTGTACATAAAAAGCCAACAGATAAGGTATAATTGGTTGTATGTCCAAATTTGTCATGTTCCGTATAACAAAAGACTCTGATATATTGCATTCCAATGCAACGTTATCAATATGAAATATTCCTTGTACATGACAACAATGAGAATCTAAATGATTTTCGCTGACATTTTTTTTTTAGATAGACAATGAACAGTTGAGTAAACATGATTTTAGGTAATAAATACACTGGTTTGAATTTTCAACCCAAAGGGGTTCTCTGAGACTGAAATGTGATTTTCAATTGAGGTGATTTCCTGCACATTTCTTTGATCATTTTGTTTACATTTTAATGATTTTAACAATCCATTGTTACGTGGAAGGGGTGAATTTCAACTCTAAAATTAGAGTGAAAACAATTGAGTGAGTTTGTATGCAGCAGTCCCTTCGCTGACAGAGTGAGGCCGTTTCCCGCTCAATAGGCTTATCGATCTGTACATTTGGCTGTGTACTTTCACTCGTGGAAAAGAGTGAAATTAGTTTCCACTCGCGGTACTCACGGATACATAGGCCGAATGCATTGCGCACGATCATTTTGGTTGTTGCGTGCGCTATTTTGTTGAAACTGACCCAGGATCAATGTCGGAACGCGATATAAACTTTTCCCGGGGATAACAACAAGAATAAGAAAACGTAAAAGTATATAAACAACAACAAAAAATGTTCTGCAACTCGACTTTATGCCCTGATAAACTTTTAGGTATTTTATAATTATTATTGATTTTTTTATACCGTTTCCAAATTTATTTATCCCTTTTTTTTTTCAGTGATACCCAATTTGTAACGATAGTGTGGCATGCACAGAACACCTGAATGTTAGGACAAGTCAGAAGTCAAATATTTGCAAATTGATTGCCGTTTGGGACTATTGTTGTCTGTTGCGAGTTACTCAATGTGAGCAATAACAATGCATTTTGCAAATTTTCACTTTTCACTTTGGATTATAATCATGAGTTTTGTGCATTTTGTGAAACCATGGCAAATAGGGTATAAGTAGAAAGAGGATTGAATAAACCTTTCAATGGTATAAATATTAATAATTATTAAAACCAACATCAAAATTCATCAAGGTTTAAATCTGTGTTGCAGAACTTTAGTTTGAACAGTATCTTTCGCTATGCCTTGTATTCAGGGGTTCTGTGGATTCAGACATGACATTACCATGGCAAATTAGGTGTCAATCAAAAGAGGAATAAATGAACTTTTCAATGGTATGAAAATCAAGAATTATTAAAATGCATCCATTTTTTCAAAGTCGTGTTGTGGAACTTCAGTGTGATCAATAACCAGAATAACAATGCATTTTGCAAAATTTTACTTTTGACCTTTCTCCATATTCAGATATTCTTTGAAACATGATGCAATCATTACAAATAGGACATCAATAAAAATAAAAAATAAAAGGAGGGGATAAATTAACTTTCCAGTGGTATTAACATCAGGAATAACTAAAACGTATACCCGAAAAGTTATCATGGTTCAAAGTCAAGTTGCGGAACTTATTTTGAGGGGTTTAGTTGTTTTTTTCTTTAAAAAAATATATCATAAATGAAGATATCGTTCACTTTGCATGAAAATATGCATATGAATGTATAAGGGAGGGTCCTCGAGGCCGAGAGTCCACGAGTCCGAATATTTTCCCACGAGGCCGAGGGTCCACCAGGCAAATTTTTCTCATAATGCAATATACTGCTCGGCCTCGTGGGAAGACCCCGAATGTATTAGGCGCTGGTTTACAGTACCCATTGTTGTAGCGCAATATGGCAGGCGTGGTCCCTATACGCAGGGAGGTCCCGTGGGTCTTGGCGTAGTAGCGAATGGTTGAAGGTCTCATCTCGAAGACAGATTCATTGATGAGTATATCTTAGCATCTCCGAATTAAAGACGTCTCGCACAAACATTTCTCCATCAAAGGTATGGAAACAAGTACATATATTGTACTTTGACTCGTGTCTTTAATAATCCTCATATAGTTTCTTTACTCGTTTGCATGAAATGTTTCATAATTCTCATTTGTTCGGAACATGTATGATAGTGTTACCAGAGTAGTAGTTGACTGGTTGCAGATCAATGTTGCAGCTCCAATGCCCATACGTGTTCCGGCCAGCCAGTACGATTTCGCTTTCTCTTCAGCTCGCAATCATCAGTTCTCTGCCAAAATATAAAGACAAATAGAGAAAGAAAATCAACATATCAATTTACAAATCGAAATACACTGTTCGTCATAAAGGTGGAATATTTTTTTGCCGCTAGAGCGACATGATTTGCTCTGGCTTTAATTTATTGAATATGTTTGTCCCTGCTTTTACTTTTTGGGACCCTGGCTATATCTTGGACATTTTCCAAACTCTTCACGTGGACCTTTTTCAAAAAAAGTTTTGTCCACCCCCGTGATGCCCATTTTTGTCATTTTTTCTCATTTTGGGGCCCTTTTTTGTTTTCCCGGCCGATCAAGCCCCCCTCAGTCCTACCCCCAGGAAACGCGAATGAGGTGTATTGTTTTATATTGCTCTTTAAGTTAAATCTATATTTCTGGGGACAGGTTAAGGTCTATTGTCTAGGGGTGGGGTTGAAGTAAAAAACGAGATCCGTGAAAATCCGGAATATTTTATTCCATCTTTATGCTAAAAACAAAAGAAATGAAAAACCTCCTTTAACCCTTAAATATCATCATTTTCCCCTTAAATTTTGATTAGCCTTGATGGCAAGGCTGTAAATACTCACTATTGATAATATTTTATTTTATTTATGTTTGGTTGAGATTTTACAATACAATTTAGGGAAGATAGAAATTTCCATGGTGTAAAAATGAATAAAATGAATGTTGAACCCCAATCAAAATAAATTTAGACCCTTCCCCTAGACAAAAGGGTCGAGCTTGTAACCATAAAGCTTGATTTGATTTAAAGAACAATAACAAATCTCCACCTCAGACGTGTTTCCTTGAAGTAGGACTGAGGGGGCCTTGATGGGTCGCGTGAACAAAAAAGGGCCCCAAAAATAAGAAAAAATGACGAAAATGGCCATCAACTGGGGGTGACAAAATTTTTTGAAGAAAAATCCACGGGAAAGGTTGAGGGAACGTCCGAGATACACCCAGGATCCCAGAAAGTGAAAGCGGTGACAAACACATTCAAGAAATTAATAACGGAGCAACATAATGTCGATTGAGCCAGAAAAAAATATTCCACCTTTATGACGAACAGTGTATTAAGCAATCCTATTCCCTCAAAGCTTGGAAAAATTATCATCAATGAGCTTCCATTCACTTAATAATGTTTTGATATATTTCACGACTGCTTTAATTTTCATTTTTACATCGGTTTTTATCGAGTTTTTAAAAAATGATTTCACTGGAACTACATAATAAAAATTTAAAAATCGACCTAAAATAAAGGTTTTTTTTTAACCCAACTAAATGAGAATTCAACATCATAATATGAATTAAAATTGTAATAGATGTACGGGTGGAGCTCGTTGTCCGAAGGTTTGCTTGTCCGAAAATGGAATAGAGTACGACGTTTCGAAGATTCATTCATCCAAAAGTGAACAATGGTGAAATAGGGTTAATTCGTCCGACAATGAAATAGGGTTTGTTGTTCTGAAGGTTCATTCGTCCGAAAATGAAATATTGTTTATATAGTAGTCTGAAAAGAAAAAGGGTTCATTCGTCCGAAATCGTCGAATTATCCCTATTTCATTTCCGGACGAATGAACTCTATTTCGTTTTCGGACTAATAGTAATATGAACTCTATTTTATTTTCAGACGAATTAACCTTATTGGTATTTCGGAAGAACGAACCTTCGGAACAACGAACCCTATATAATTTTCGGAAGAATGAACCTTTGAAATAACGAAATCCGATTTCATTTTCTGACAAACGAACCCGATTTCATTTTCGGACGAAAGAACCTTTGGACTTATGCATTAAATGTTCGGACGAATAAACCGTATTTCATTTTCGGACAAACGAACATCCAGGTATAGGAAATTTACGTGTTCGGACAGACGAACCTTCGGACAAATGAACCTCCAGAACAAAGACCTGGGGGGCATTTCGTCAAAGGACTTGTCGGATGTTTTATCCGACAAACTGTTATAAGCTACTGAAATGTTGACATCTGATTGGCTGAGAGCAAATTTGTCGGATAAAACGTCCGACAAGTCCTTTGATGAAATGCCCTCCAATTACCAGATACGTGTATACCTATTACACTGTTCGTCATAAAGGTGAGATAATTTTTCCCGCTCCAGCAGCATCATTTTCTTAAATGTGTTTTCCCCCGCTTTCATTTTTATGGATTTGCTATTTCTTGGACGTTAATTCCCCCCAACCCTTCCTCGAGATTTTTTAAGACAAAAAATTTTGACAACCCACAGAGTGCCCATTTTAGGCAATTTTTCACATTTTGGGGCACCTTTTTGTTTACCCGGCCAACCAAGGCCCCCTCAGTCCCACCCCCATGAGATACGTCCCGGGAGTAGAGTTGATATTGTTCTTTCCCTTAATTTCAAGTTCATGCGCGGGGAAACAACAACAATGTTTCAAAATCTTAAACAACGTTGTTACAATTATTGTATAAGCAACCAAAGTTGTGATTCGGGCTTCAAATTAAATTTCAATTGTCTAAATTTTTAATCAAAAACAACTTTGTTAGTGTGTGCGGTTATTTAAAACACAAGTATTATTTATTTTATGATATATTTTGGTTATAAGCATAAAAATATAAACTGAAGTTTATACTAAATATTATTTTACTTCATCGTAAAATGTTTTACTTCATCATAAAATGTTTTATATCAAAATTAATATGTAACCCTGTTTCTTTGAAAGAAAATAATAATAAAAAAAATAGCCTGAATTGAATTTGATTTCAACAAAATTTTAAGAAATGCGTTTAACCAACTGTATTTTTAGATATAAGCCTATAGCTCCAAAAGAAAGTCGGTCGACATGCCCACCCATGATTTACTACCAGGACAGGTGTGAATGGATACTGGTGACAATAAGCACCTATAATCGACCCCAAAAGACGGCTTATTTAAGAATACAAACAGTTTATGGTGGTTTATAGTCCAATGAGGTGTCAAAATTGTTCCCCCGTCTTTCTATCCAAGCCTATTCTCGCCTACCGATTATACGCACAACACCGCCAAACGCAAATGATATTCAATAACCATTAAAAAGAGGAGGGGAGCAAAAGCCCTTAATTTTCTTTTTTCAAAGGGTAGAATAACAATTTAAAGTGATGTTTCTTTATAAGCGTAACCTAAGAAAGTATAGATGTATGGACATATACTTTTGTTACAGAAGTCAACTTTTTGACAAATCTTTTCCTATTTTGATACACATTATGACTCATTGGTTAGAAATGCCCTCTAATGCTGCAGTCACACAGACACTTACGTTGAGTTACGTCCGGTTGCGTCCAAAAATTATTTTCTTTTCTGCGGATCCCCGCGGATGCCTACCTGTCAGAGTCAGCAGTGGAAATATTGATAATTTCGTTCATCCAGTAAAACAAAGAAATACATAAGAAATGATAGAATAGAGGATGAAATAAGATTAAAACAACACAAAAGTATCTATACGTAAGTGTCTGTGTGACTGCAGCATTAACGATTCGACTCGTATGTTGTGAAAAGTCTCGATCGTCATATACAATAAAGAAAGGAAGAAAAAAAAGTAAAAACGCAGACAGTTACGCATTACATTTATTACGTAATTCGACGGGTAAATCCAGGGAAGGTGTTGGTAAAACTATATGAAATCGAACTTCCGATCTTGTCTGCATTACATTATTGAAAGATAGTAGGCCTATATCAGACAGAGCCAGAAATATGCATTTCTCATATCAAATTATTTTTATTATTGTAAAAAAAAAACTAAAAAAAAAATCGCTCAGAAAATATGTTCGTTGTTGTGTAGATATATCTACATTTTTTGTCACCAATAGCCGGATTTTTGTTTTTGAAAGGTAATATTTTACTCAAAGATTAAAATAACTTCATTACGAAAACGTTTCTCATTGGAGAATGTACAAGTCATTCTGATATGTCAAAATGGTAACCCCGGGTAAAAGTGAATGACCATATTATTATCAGAATAGGTAACATGCGCTTTAACATTAATATCTATTCACTACCATATGTGTCATCGAACATTTATTTTTCTTCAGGTAATCATATTTGTTTCAATTTCATTATGGTATTCAAACCATATGTTATGCCCTCTTTACGATTCGACTCGTATGCCACAAGAGGATTTTCATTAAAGTGCATAAATATTGTAAATTAGTGTTAATATTGTGTGTTGAAACAGATTATGTCGGCGAATAATTTCTTCAAATTTTACGGTATACGACACACTTTACTATTATCACCTAAATCGTTTCGATCTGAAAGGACCAAGGCGTTAAATGAAGAGCAAAAAGTACTACATCCACTTTTCATGAAAATGGAGTTGTTGATATCACCATTTTACAGTTACCTGTCTTTGAACAAAAGCTCAATTATTTTGAAAGCCATTATAAAATGCATTTTCTTATTTCACTTTTCCCTATAAACGCCTGCAGAAAATAGTCAACAAAAATGCGTGTTTATACCGTAACAGAGATGGATGTAGTACCCTTTGGTACTTCAATGCACATTACATAATAACTATACCTTTGTCATCCTATCATAACGTGTCCTTTTCGTCACTAATATGTCTGAAGCAAATAGATGTCATACACTTTCACATCTAGCCGTAGGTATCGAATGTCACATCATAATTAATCCGTAGTTACAATGTTTCCTTCTGATTAATAACAACGCCCATGCCGAAGGTGAAAATCTATAATGACTCGAAATTGATTCCCCGAATCCTAATTATAATATTAATTTGTCTTCATTATCTAGGTATTATTAATTCTCTAGCCTAGCTGACAGCATCAGGTGTCAATCAATGGGAACAGTTATCTTACGATTGAAGTTCTTGAATCACGATTTTGATGAGTAAAAAAAATGTACTCGGGGAAAAAAAGAACATCATTATTTCCATTATGTTCCTATATTTCATATCCCTAAATTTGAGTTAGAGATTGATACATATTATTTCCTTTAACATGATTTATAATAAGCAATGCTACCGAATTAAATTTTGGATGAAGGTGTCCATGAGTATTCACTGAGGTAGAATGCTACAGAAGTTTGGAGGATATCACTTCTTAACGACAACAAAATAAGAACAAATTGGACTTGAAAATAATGATAAAAGTACATCAATGGTCTACAAATATTAAGTGGTTGAAATATCAAAATAATATGTAGGGAATGCAAAATATAAGCCTGTTTTTAAATTTCATGATTAAAGGTTTTTAAGAAAAGAAAGAACTGTAAACGATAATCATTGCGAATATAGGCCTACAGTATTACATTTTCTTATGCTCATTACCAACTCATACTTAATTAGATCTATTTCAACATCAAGATACTGGGATTGTTTAGTGTTAAATGAATTATGCGTTGAGAAATAAATTGTACATTTTGGAATAGGATCACTTAATTTGTATTAATAATCAAACCGTTTTGGAACCAATTCTCAAAACCGTTTATAATAGCTTTTCTATTCCCTGACCCGCTCAAAGTAGAATTTGTCCTTACTTTCCAAACTATAACGAATGAGTTATTACTTAGACCTCGAACAACGCAGTCAGACATCCTCGGTTCATTTTTCACGCGGCACTTTCGGCGCGACCACACAGGGGCAAATGGTCATCGTCATCTCTCCAAGCGTCGATAGTTTATGTTCTTGCCGATTTATAAGTTTCAATAAAGAGGTGACGAAAAAAGAGTTTTAAATTTCGCTGGACATTGTAATACTACATATAGTACTGAACACGAAATGTGTTTGACGTGCTTCAGTAAATCGCATTATCGAACAATAACTTCTACTTCAGCTTAAAAACAGTCTAAAAAGAAAGCAGGATATCTTATCGTTACTGTTGAACTTAAAATGTGATTCTTTTCCCAGTGCAAACTGGTGCCCCCTCCCCTCCCCCATAAAACAATGCTCCTTATAAATTCACATTGTTTTCGAATATAACATAGTGTGTATGATAGTATGATAGAATAGTAGCTTTAAATTGTTTTGTCATTGCGTGATTTTCCTTCTAAATCTTGTGTATTTTCGATTAAAACGCTGTTTCCCAGGCAGTTGGATTAGTTATAACTATACACAGCCCCGTTGCCCCGTCGCTTCGCGACGGGGGCTGGTCGGTTTAGATTAGTTACTGCTTGCGTAGGACCTATACATGTATTATTCACACATCAAGTTTTTAAAATAATTTAGACAAATCTCTATCTTATTGTTGCAACACCCCTACTTATGTTTTAGCTTGAATACATATTACATTTTTAGTTTACAGTGATTTGAGTTTCATTATAATATTTTGGAAGAGATTGGTCAGTAAAGGATATTGAGATGATGATTATCTTCATGAAAAGAGATAACAAATTCCAACGGTGTATAACAACGTTCTCTATTTTACGGTTTATCATTCGAAAAAAAATAATTGTCTTCTTTTTCTTAATTCCTTTTAATATTGCCTTACTTTTTCTTTTCATTTCCCGCGATTAGTTTTCATCTCCAAGGGTATCATATACATTTATAAAATAATTTTAAGGAGACTATTCAAAATATGTATTTCAATATAAGTAAATATTCTAATTATTATAAATGACAGCGCCGAAAAATAGCAACTTCAACATGTTATACAGAACGGTTGGATTTAATCCTATAGCAATATTATTGATCGCGCCCTTTAAACACAACAATACGCAAGTCAATGTAATGAAGATCTTTGAAATGTAAAGAAATTGCCATTTAGGGTTTATTAGTCATTGTTCCATATTGTCTCGGTATTTCACTGAGTAATGAATACGGATATGAAACAACAATAGAAATAATGAACTATATATTTTATCTCTGAAAGATTTATGAATTCATGATTAAGTTAATTTGATGATCGAACTTACCGTGACCGTCTCTTGTTTTATAGCATCTTTGATAATTGAGCGGCACGCCGAGGAGAAGTCCTGCCGAATCATCGGCATCGTTCCGACATCAGTGATGCCCTCCATCATCATCATCTCCATATCACCATTTATATTATCATCTCGAGAAACCATATCCGATAAATAAGCAATATAGCTGGTTGCTAATCGAAGAGTCTTGATTTTAGAGAGTTTGGTGTCAGCTGGAACGTTGGGGATGCATTCCCGCAGCTCGGCGAAGGCGGTGTTGATGCTCTGCGTTCGTCGTCGCTCCTTACGGTTACCCGTGCCTGCCCCGTCGATTGGGTGGTTGTCGAGAGCCCGGCGCTTAGGGCCGCGTTGTAAATCCGAATGATGAATGTTTTTGCTGTTGTGATGGTTAGCAACTTGCTGGTTATTCATACCACAAAATTGTTGTTGTTGATGTTGCTGCTGATGTCTGCTTGCGAGAAGTTCGAGATTGGGAATGGAATGGTGGGTGCCGACCGGGCTGTTTCCCTGAGCCAGCGACCCCGGGCTGACGGACGACGCCGGGCTGATGGAAGGCTCGCTATCTACCATCGTACTGAACTCAATGGACCCGGCATCATTCGGGTTTTCGAGGCTAGTCACGGTCGGTTGCGAGTCGTTTCCAAACTTCCACTGAGACATGTGCTGTTGATGATGAAGAGGAGGACGATGATTTCGTAGAACACGAGGCATCGACGTCAACGAAACGCCGCCGAAATCCTCCATAAATGTCCCGCTATCGAATTTCCTATCGATATCCTGGTTGTCTGCCCTTAACCTTGCAGAATTCGATGTATAATCGAATGGGTGATCTGATGATATAACTTTCGTCTTTACAGTACAGTGACAGCTTCCATTGTTGTAATAATCTCTCGCATCACCTTGGCATGCGTGTAGCTCTACCGGCAAGACGGGAGGCTTATTGTGAATGCTCATTCTATTAGAAGTTTTGTATTCAGCCTTTAAAACAGAACAAAAAGTGGTTTTAAAAGCAAAAAAGCGAAAACCCAAAATAAGAGATAACAGATGCCACCTAATGGAGCAAGTTCTCTGTCTTAAAAATAAATCAGAAGATCGCAAGTTTTATGAAGACAACATGACTTTGTCCACTTTTCCCGCTGCCCAAGAGTCAAGCTCGAGATTACAGAACATGCATGCCTCGCGGGGAGTCAAACTTTAAACAGAGTTCTGTTCAATTTCGTCACAATGTCACTCTATCACACGAATGGAATTACTTGAGATAACAATTTTGTTGCACCACCCTTGATGTTTTCCGTTCAATAAGTGTTCACAAGGCAAGCGTCCTACCCTGTTATTTCTCAGTGTTAATATGAGGCGTCTGAAAATGGGAAACGCCGACACTTCTCCGAGAGTCATTCGACCTCGTCCCTTTCTAGACGTGGTGGCTCGATTTTGGGGTTTGTCTCAAGTTGTGAAAAGTTGTGACGTCACCCATCATGCCCATGCAATCGTCTTCCAGTCTTCATTTGGGTTTTATGATTGTTCGATAATAATGCGATGCTGTTGCAACATCAGGCAATGGTCTTTGGGGTTTACGATGGCGGTCTATACTCTTCTCTATCTTTCTCTGACACTCTCACCATCCTGTCCTATCTTTGTATACATTGGCGTTATCTCTCCCCACTCTCTCTCTCTCTCTCTCTCTTTCTTTCTCTTTCTCTCTCTCTCTCTCTCTCTCTCTCCTCGTCTCTCTCTCTCTCTCTCTCTCTCTCTCTATATATATATATCCTTCTCTCTCTGTCCCTCTCTCTCTCCCTCTCTTCATCTCTCCTTCTCTCTTTCCCTCTCTCCCTCTTTCTCCCTGCTTCTATCTTTTTTCCCTCTCTCTGCTGTCTCTCACTCCACCTCTTTCCCCTCCCCTCTTTCTCTCTCGCCACTCTTTCTCTAAACCCCCCCCCCACCCTCTTTCTCTCTCTCTCTCTCTCCCTCTCTCTTCTGTCTTTTCCTTCACCTCTTTCACCCCCTCTTTATTTCTCTTTTTGTCTGTCAGTCTTTACCCCCGTGTCTTTATCTTTATATGTATATCATCCATCCCCTCCCTATGCATGCCCTACTTATCAGACACCAAACGACCTGCTCCAACCCATTCTTTTTTATCGTCTTATTAATTTTCTCAAGTAAGTTCAGCTGAATGGTGTCGTTCTTGTATAATGTCAACGTAGACTATTGACTAGTTATCCCAAAATATTTTCAAACAAATTCTTCATTTCAACTTATTTGTCGATAGAAAACTTTTTTTTTTCATAATTATGAATTTATCTTTTTAGATATAATATGGTGTTATGTTATAGGCCCTATTATTTTACCGAAGTTATACTGATAGTACTAGTAAGGATAAACATGATAAAACAGTAAAATTAGATATATTCTGAATTGAGTATTAACATATTCTTTAAAAAAAATTGTACCTTCATTTGATATTCAGGAACGCCACAGACATGGTACTAGATAGAAAACGAAACTGTAAACGAAGAATTGAATAACAATATCACAGTTTGCGTTTTGTGTATCATGAGTGCTTTGTTAGATCAGGCACGCGTATGCGCACTCCTCCCATTATAAAAGATAATGATTATATATTTGCCAATTTTCAAAACGAGGTGATCCCTTATTTCATTGTCCTGTTAATATAAAGACTTCCGTTATTTCTATAACCCACCGATGCCGGTGGCCACTTCGAGACGCACACTAACAATAGATAAAGATGACAAATCCAGACTTCCCTAATTATGGTCAATGATTGAGTTGAATTAGTTGACAAAGGTACCTTCCATGCAAGCGAGAAATTTCAAAGCAATTACATAGTTTCTCCTTCTACCAATACACTTAGTTTTCTGATGCTTTATTTTAATACGCTATATATTTTTCTCACTTCCGTCAAGGGGCGTTTCCATAAACTTACACATTGACCACGTTGACACACTTATGATACGACTGGTACACTTACCCTATGAACGAAACCACAAGCCTAATTCTAACCTTAACCCTAAACCTATATGTATAACCCCTCTCTTCTTAGTCTTCTTTAGTTTACGATGACGATTGTGATAGTAACAGATGGTACTAATAAGGGTCCTGATGATGAAAACGATGATGACCACGATGATGATGAAGATTATGAGGATTGTGACGATGATGAAGAAGAAGATGATCATAAAGAATATGACAATTGTTGTGATGAAGAAATTGGTGACGATGAAGATGATGAAAATGGTGACGATGAATATAATGATGATGGTCATGATGAAGATGATGGTGACGATGACGATTATGACGATATTGTTGATGATGATGATGGTGATGACGATTGTGACGGTGGAGATGATGGTGATTTTCTAAATGAAGATAATGCCCTGATAAAGGTGAAGATATAAACAAGACTTCTAAAGAAAGTTGATTGACGTTGCAACTTTTTTTTAGCATATCATAACTATTCTTTTCCCACAAAATTCTAATACAAAACAAATCATAATATCAGTCTTCTTCAATTTCTGGATGTTGTTTCCTTGTATACTAATAAGAAATCGGAAGGTTTATATTGTGATCACTATCAAAACTCATGTTTAACATAAAAATATTTTTTTTAATCATTCAAAGTTATTACTTTCACTTTTTGAGAAAAAAAAAAGTCATTCGAATTACATCCATCTATTTTGTAGAATCTCACAAAAAATATTTTTTAAATGCCGCTATCAAAATTGTATTTATTGTATATATATTCTATAACTAAAAGTGTTTCTTCTTTTTTTTTTCATATTGTAATAAAAAAAATCTTTAGTAATGATTATCGTAGCATCGTAGTGGATGATGAATGGTCCATCGAGTCATGCTTTCTCTGTCTTATTCGTTTCCAGGTCAACGGGGGTCATTAAAAAAAAATCACGCTTTATAGTTTCATTTCACACCCTCTTTTCTGTCATCACATCATTAGCGTAACGGATTGGGGTGGTTGCGAGCGCGGCACATTCAAGAAAAGCTAAAAGAGCCGCTATCTTGAAAATTCACAGTATCGGTGACGTATCGAATTCACACAACATTCATCAAATGTGTCATTCATGTTGCGATGCGACTTATAAATTCATGATGCGACCTAGCTTATCCGATATGCGTCGGGCTAGTGGGCAAACCACTGACGGGCGAGGGCGAAGCCCGAGTCCGTTACGCTAGCCCGGTGCATATCAGATAGGCTAGATGCGACCATGCTTATCATGGAAGAGGAAAAAACGAGATTGTGAAGTTCTCAGAATTTGGGTATTACAAAAAATATTATTTCATAAATGAGTTATTATGGATGATGTGGAAGCACATCTAATCTTTTACATAATATAGATCATCCCGAAAACATGCCCCTACTGAGTTCACAACGATACACATTATTATGACGGGGGGGGGGGGGCAGAATTTCGATTTTGAGAGTATGCCTGTTACAGACATGCACAAGTCATTTAGGTATTTTTGTCCTACATAGGTCCATGTACGTCTTAATTAGACTTTATAGTATTCGTTTCTTTTTAATTCCACTAAAATTATTAAATGAAATTGAATATTATACCGTATAGTTTTAATACAGACACTCTAATGGCAAAGAGTGTGGTTGACGTGCAAAATTTATTTTCAATTATGATAAATGGCACTTTGGGAAGTCGAGGAGAACACAACAAAACAAGGAGATACTTGTCGAAATGCTTGATCACCAAGCCGTAAAAGTGTTTACAGTATCTTCTTTGGAAAAAAAGCTCAAAGAAGAGCTGCTAAGTAATTCATTGACGATCGCGTGTGGTGGAGGCTTGGAGATTTACAGCGGTACCGCTAAGTCCCGACGGGCTAGACGTCTAGGCACCGCTGCTTTCTCGTCTCGGCTGGGTACAAGGAGTGTCGTCCATTTCAAGAGATCATCCTCTTCATCCTCCTCATCCTCATCCTCCTCCTCATTTCCCTCCTTCTGCTGACTCTCTTTTAATTTTGTTTTTATATCTTGCTCTTTTTCTCTCCATACTCGTTATTTTTATGATTTTCCTTCTCCAGAATTCCGGTCTTCTACCTTGTCCCCCCCCCCTCATCCATTCACCCTCGACACCCTCCTCCTCTTCCTCTTTTTCGTCATCCTCCTCCTCCACCATCTCCTATTTCATCTCAACCTCTACCTTTCCATTTAAACTCCCTTCTTCGATATATTACGCTTTCTCCTCTTCATCCTCACTTCGTCATCCTCCTTTACATGTTCCCATGGTAACCTCATCTTTTTATCATTCGTCACCCTCGTCACCCGCATCATCTTCCCCTTCTGCTAACTGGCCTCATTTTACACCCCTTCTTCCTTCTCGCAAATTCTCATTCCTTTAAATATCTTTTTTCTTCTCTTCATTCTCATCATCTACATTGCATGTAACCTCCTCTGCTCCTCATTCCTCTCATATTCTTCACTCATGTCACCCCTTTCTCATTATCCGCCTCAAATAACTCTTCCCACCAACTCTCTATCCTTTATTTATATCTTTGCTTTTCTTCTCTTCATCCTCATCGTCTTCCTTTTACTGTAACCTTCGCTTCCCAGTTCTTGTCATATTCGTCACCCTCATCTTCCCCTTTTCATTATCCGCCTGCCATTACTCTTCCCACCAATTTTCCATCTTGTAAAAAAGGGCTTTTTATCTCTTCATCTTCATCACCTTCCTTTTCATGTAACATCCTCTGCTCATCATTCCTCTCATATGTGTCACCCTCGTTATCCTCCTCGTCATCGCCTTCTCCTTATTTGCTTTCATTGAAACCCTTTCTCCATCCTTTATTCATATCCTTCTTTTTCTTCTCCTCATCCTTAACATCTTTCTCTTCTGTTACCTCCTCTGCTCCGTTCCTCTCATTTTCGTCACCCTCATCACACTGTTCCCTCATGCTCTACGTTATAGCATCCCTCTCTCATCAATCTCACCATCCCCTTCCTCTTCTTTATAATTATACTCTTTCATCTCTCCCAGCTCTCTTTCTCCAAAAGTCTTCCAAAATTGTTTACCTTTTCTCACATCTTCCCCGCTTCTAGTGTTCTGTTTTGTCTTATTTTTCTGGGGGTTTTCTTATGATTTTTTTTTCTTTTACCCTTTCTTAATTTGTCTTTTGATTTTGTGCTTGATTTTATAATATTCCTTTAAATCTTATTAAAAAGTTTTCCTTTCCATGTCCAGCTTTTTGTTAACCTCTCCCTTCCTTCTCCCACGTTTTCTCATTTTTGTCTTTATATCTTCCCTACCCCCTTCTTTTTTTTTCTCTCTCTCTCTCTCTCTCTCATTCCCTGCTTCCCATCTTTCTTTCTACTTTATATTACTTTGGTTTTATCTATATCTCTCATTAAACATACCGTTCATTAGTTTATTAGCTCGTCCCCAGTTTTTAAGTTTGTTACAACTTTTTCCCTATCTAGTACATTCTCGTCACCCCACCACCTCTCTCTCTCTCTCTCTCTCTCTCTCTCTCTCTCTCTCTGTCCTTCGATCTTCATATTTTCAGCTCCTTGTCGGAGATTTATGCTTTTTAAGTGCTCGGTTTACCCTAAGATGTGCAATTAAGGGTATCGTTTTGACTCAATGTTATTGTTTTGCGGCCAAGGTTATGGGCGAGGGGAGGACCGGGCTCGCACGGGGCAGACGTAGGGGTCAGAACGGGTCGGGCAGGTGGAGTTATACGCGGCAGTTTCGGTGGCAATTATACGCAGTTTATGCATTCAAATTCATTATTTATACACATTTTATACGACTGTAATAAACTATTTGATTTGTCCATCAAAAGCGATAACCTTTCATTATATTGTGGAATATTCTAACCATGATTCACCAATAAAAGTTTCAGTTTTTTCTCTCTTCGCTCGGTTTCATTAAGCATTATTTTTTATTGATTTGATTATTTACGATTGTGCTACACTATTTTGATTTTAAAAATGTTTGGGGTTGATTTTTCTTTGTCGAACGATACGAATTCTTGTAGGTCGAATTACGATACAATGCAGGCAAGACCTGGTAACTCCCCACCGGGTCTGAAACTTTCAAAAATCAAACCATAAAATCTGCATTCTTGTAGTTTTTAACACTTTTGTGTAGAAACAAAAAGAGAAGCAGAAAACCCTTTCCTTGCATTTTTTTTTTTTGTCCTTTATTTCTTTGCATGCATGTTTGATCAAGTAGGAGCTTTCTAACGCGGACTACAACAAAATCCTCTTTCCTTCTCGATTTGAGCTGAAAATTTCGTCCTGACCTTTGTTTTACCATGCACTTAGACATGAATGCAAATAAAAATGTTTCTAACTTTTAAAGCAAATCAAAACCATCTAATAAACTTAGTTTTTAAATCAACGCAAAAACAGTAAAACAGATCAGCGAATTTTGGAACAAAATGGAACATTAATTTATGTTTTCAAATGTGCTTTTATGAATAGAGTTTCATTATTCGTAAACAGAATTGAATAATGCAGAGTAATGAGAAATACGGTGTCCAAAAATTCTTGAAACCATCCCTTTCTTATTCCGTGTTGGATTTCGATCAAAATGTTTGCTGATTTGTTTGTTTGTTTGTTTTTTCACTCCGTCTTAGTTCAGCTACTTGACTTAATCAGGGCTTTGGTTTCTTAAAATTACTTGAATAGAAGTGATGGGGGGAAAATACGCCATCAGTTACAGAGACCACCAACATGATCAAGTTCGTCTCACACAACATTGACCGTGCTGGCATTTAGAAGATAAGAAATGAAAATAGGGAGTCCTTGAGATTCTTTTAGCGAGGTAAGACTTCGGAAGTATTTATTGTTATGAAAGTTTTGGTTTGGGGGTCCATTCCCTGTTCATATCATGATACATCACTGGGCTAGGTTGATTGTTGAAAAGACTCCATGCAAAACAGTCAGTAATTGGAGGTTGAGAAAGCAAGAGTTTGAAATGTTTAAACAGTTACAAATGAGAGGTGGAGACAGAGGGGGAGGGGAGAGAAATAGAGCAGTGGGGGAAGCGAATAGGGAAGCAGTCCAAGAAAGAGAGAGAGAGAGGGGGGGGGGAGAAGGGAGAGAGGAGGGGGAACAAGCAGAGAGATTACGGAGAGAAAAGATGGGAGAAACCGAGAGATAGAGATTAGGGAAGATAGAGAGACAGAAAGAAGATAGAAAGAAGGAGAGAAAGGAAAGAAAAGAGGAAGAGGAAGAGAGACATGTGGACAGAAAGAAGATGTAGTGGAAAGGGACAGGGGAAAAGTACAGATGAGAATGACAGAAAAAGGTACAAAACAAATATGAAAGAAACAGAGAGGAGATAAAACTAAACGAGGTAATTGGACAACCTCTCTAAAGAATAAAACTTGAGAATCTAACTAAGGCCGAAGACACTTTAATTTATCAATGATAATTAATCCATAGTTGTAATAATATTGCTGGCAAGATGTGATAAAATAATATACAGATCGGTTTTAATTCAATTAATTTGTTTTGTAACACTAAGATGAAATAATCATTTATTTGCGGATGACAAAATATGAAACATTGGGTTCATTAGTTCTCGAATCAGCAAATATCAGACACCCTGTATAAGGAACTTGGGAAATTTGTATCTATTGCAAGAAGAAAATATTCAACGACTTTCGACTTCGATTCGGTACATGCAACAAGATAAGTCCAGTTTTGAATGACTCATATATAAGTCTGTCCTGATTATGCCTGATAGCGTCTTGATTACTTAGTAGGTATTTTTTATTATTTATTTATTTATTGATTTAATTTATTTTATTTATTATTATCATTCGGCAATATCAGAGTACAATTAGATGTGACAGACATAGCAAGAAGTACATGAAGTGAAACAGAACGTTGGGAAGGGTTAGCTATGTAGAGCTGTATGCGTGCCTGGGTTGGAAGAAGCTGAACTTGGGATTAATTATGTGACCCGAGGGTCTCCTCCCCGGATGATAGAAGTACCAAAGTCATGAATATGAGCGGGATGCACGCTTCCAACTGAGTTCGACGACTTCATGCATGACGAGAATTTATTAGAAAAATGAGCTGAATCCACTCAATGAGAAATCAAACAAGTCATAGCCTACATTTATGATACCCTTGTCATTGTCAGCATAATTATTGATGAGCGGGAATTCCGATACTCATGGAAATACAAATTAAAGTTTCTAAACCGCTGTCCAGAAGAGTGAAAGTTGAAGAGCAAGTCGTGAAACCATATTCTATCATCATATGCTATTTACGAAATTTAAACCAATGACGAAGTCAGGGACAAAACGAAGGGAGAGAGGGCATGAAGATAACAAGAAAAAAAGCAAAAAAAGGGTGAAACAGACAATAAGAAAGTGATGAAACATATATTCTAGTTGTAAATTAAGAAGAAGAGGGCGCTACATTCTACTTCAAGCGAACGCTCCCATTACTTTCTGTTTTGACAGTTTTTCACTTGATTTTCTTTATGTGGCGACAACTACCCTATTCAAAGGAAATGATGCAATATTTGATTGAAGTAGGTTCCACTAGTCTGAATTTTTATGAAATAGGGATAACTTATAGCAAAGGGGAAAAAAATGTCCTGCACTTGAATCAATTCGAAGCCTGGTCAGAACATATTCCTGTACAATATGGCCAATTTTGAGCCCGAACAGCTAGGCTTCATAAGTCTTACTCCTCAATGAGCAATTATAATTACACTTTAATGATCACAATGCGGTTTTTAAAAGGTTAATTCTCAGCTTTCCAGTAATTGTACTTATCATGGTTAAAGAAAAGGTCTGTCACTTTGGAATATTATAAGAGATTTTTTTCTCGATTGTTCAATGGATACGCAATCACATGCATAATCGCATTAGAAAATAATGCGAACGGCGTCTTGCGAGATCTCTGGGTTGGAGCATCAATCTTAAGTAAATACAGGTTCTGATTACAACTCGCACAATCATTATAAGCTTGAAATGTTCTTTTTCCTCCCATCTGGTCTAAACATCTACCTATTAAAACATGAGAAAAGTATAATTCTTCACCTCCACACAGTATTTGTTCCACACCGACGGGCGATGAACAGATCGAATGCAGGGAAGTCTTCTTACGCGAGTTTGTTTATTGCAGCCAGCTGTATAGATTTACGCGCTTTCTCAGCGTATTTCCAACGTCACTTTGGTTGCGTCTGGCCTCTTAGATAATGGACGCGCCTTGTTTAATTACGATTTAATGCCACACATTGGTATACGTTAACTTTACATTTAACATAGAGTAGAATTGATATGAATGATAGGGTAAAATAAGTTTTTAGCACCGTTGTCGATGGTGATGGTGATGATGATGGTCATGATGATGATAATGATGGTGATGATGATGATGATGATGATGATGATGATGATAATGATAATGATAATGATGATGGTGATGATGGCGATAATGATTTCTTATTAAGCTAACTTGTGATTAACAAGAGTTATTCGATTATGTTAAGACCAATTTACATAATTTCATATAAAGACCAATAATTTATATAATACCATAGCGTGGGTTTTATGCTCCCTAAAATGATTTTCTTTTGGTACATCATTTAACATACAATGTTGCTCATAAAGGTTGGATATTTTTTGTGTGCTCCAGCAACATCTTTTTGCTCCGGCTTTAATTTCCCCTAACTAGGCCGGGGGGGGGGGCCTCCCAGGCCCCCCCCCCTCGACGTTTTGCGCAATATGTTTGCAACGCGAAAAGCTCTCGCCGCGATGTGGCATGACTTTTTTCCTCCAAGTCTCCCACATCTTTTAAGACCAAATTTGCGACATCCGGGTACCCGGTTCGCGAGTTACGCATAATTTTGTACACGTGCGTCAGACCCAAAATTGCGCAAAAACGTGATTTCATGTACAAAGTCAATACAAAATGTGTTTTCAGCTAAAATTCATAAATGAGAGATTATTTTTGCTTTTACTGATTCAAATTACTTGATTATATGCTTTTCATGATTGTTTAATTGTCCCCAACAAATTTCATTAAAAAAACAATGAAAATAAAAAGGTCGAAAAAACAAAGAAATACATAAGAAATTAAAAAAACAATAAAATACATAAGAAATTAATTGTGATACCGGAATTTTTTTCAAGTACAATTGATAGGAAGGCTATAAAGAATATTCACACCAAAAATTAGCACATTTGGAGCTGTATTTAGGAAGTTAGAGCAAAAAGTATGATTTCCAATATTAATTATGCATAAATTAGCATAATTAATTAAAAAACAATTTTCATGAAAAAATAACTATACAATTTTGTAGATTAGGTCACGGGGGACATGCATGCCAATTTTCGGCGCGACCGCGCGGTCAACGGCCGAGATCTCGAGGGGGGGCCTGGGAGGCCCCCCCCCCCCGGCCATATCAACTCCCAAAATACCCCGGCCTAGTTAGGGTTAATTTCTTGAAATTGTTTGTCCTCACTTTCACTTTTTGGGGCCCTGGCTATATCTTAGACGTCCCCCCCAACCGTTTCATGGGAATGAAAAAATACATAAAGTTTGTCAACCCCCACAATGCCCCTTTTGCCATTCTATCTCATTTTGGGGCCCCTTATTCGTTTTACCGGCTGACCAAGACCCCCTCCATCCTACCCCTACGAAACGCGTCTGAAGTATAGGGGTGTTATTTTTCTTGACATTAAATCAAAGTTTAGGGTCACAGGCTTTGGTCCCTTGTCTAGGGGAGGGGTTGAAATAAAAAGTGAGATCGGTGAAAAACTGAAATATTCTATCCTACCTTTATGGTCAAAACAAAGGAAATGGAAAACAACCATGGATACTTAATTATTATCGTTTCCCACCAAATTTTGTTTCAGCCTGAATGACACGGTGGTAAATGTTGCCTATAGTCTCTTTTTCATTATGATTTCTGTTTGGCTTTTGTTCTACAATACATTTTTGGGAAGGTAGAAATTTCGTCTTTGTAAAAATGAATAAAATCAATTTTGAGCAACAATCGATATAAACTTTGACCCTTCCCCTAGACAAGAAATCGAAGTCTGTGACCATAAACGCAGATTTAACTTTAAGAACAATAACAACCCTATACCTCAGTCGCGTTTCGTGGGGGCAGGACCGAGGGGCCTTGGTCAGCAGGGTAAACAAAAAAGGGCCCCAAAATGAGAAAAAATTGCAAAAATGGGCATTGTGGGGGTTGACAAACTGTTTTTGTTTTTCAATCACCGAGAGTGGTTGGGGGAAAGTCGAAAATATAGCCAGGGCCCCGAAGAGTGAAAGTGGGGACAAACAATTTCAAGAAATTAAAACCGGAGCGAAAAGATGTTGCTGGATCACATAAATAAATATCCAACCTTTATGAGCAACAGTGTATTATCGGCACTGTTAAGAGCATCATAATAGTCTTCATGTTCAAAGTTTCTGTACAGCCTTTTGGTGACCAATCCCTTTCCTCTTCCCCCTCCACCTCTATTTCATTTAGAAAATGCAACAGAGAACAAGATTGCTAGTCTGTTATCGGTTGGGCGTGTCAATAGCCGCCTCCTTAATTGATCAACAATCCGGTTTACATGTTCAATATCCATGATATCCGCCTTCGAACATGTCGAAAATCGAAGGGAGTTGAATTAGGTGCCTGTTATTTTTCATAAATTTGATGCTTTAAGAATAAGCTCTGAAAGACGTCTTGTTAAATATTATGTCATGGAGTCGCGTCGTATATGAAAAGTTAACATCAGACAATAACATGAATATTTTTTTATTTAAACAAAAACAAAAGATCTGTACACTCTAAAAACTGAAGTGCTAATTTATGGGTGCTCGTATAGTGACTGCACTTGAAGTGCTAAATCAGCACCTGAAGTGTCTTGTTTTTAGCACTTACCCAAGCAGGGGCCGCGGAGCCGGGGGGCTGGGGGGGGGGGGGCTGCAGCCCCCCCCCCCCATTTTTCAGCCAACGTGTACAAAAATGACCATACATTTGTGATTTTTAGCCTGTTCAGCCCCCCACTTCGGCTCAGCCCCTCCACTTTCAAAATCGCTCCGCGGCCCCTGCCAAGTGCTAATTTATTAACAAAAAATGTTCATGGTCGGTATGGGATTCGAACCGGGTTCACCTTGACATGGAAGAGTACCGCTGACGTTACCAATAGACCGACGGAGATCTCGCTAACTGGCTTTAATTATGACAGCATAGTAAATGATTATGGCAAATTTGAAGAAAGTTCATCATGCAACAATATGATCTGCTAGCAACCGTGAGATGTGAATTGGTCTAACGTGCTCGTCAGCGCTTCTCATGCAGGGGACCCAGGTTCGAATCCCAACGAAGTCACGCCGTTTTTGCCCATTTTTGCTGAAAGTTCAGCTCACGTGAAAGTGCTAAAACAGCACTTTAGGTGCAGTTAAACAGCACTTTGAGTGCAGTCACTATGCAAGCACCTAAAAAGTGCTGATTTCAGCACTTGAAGAGCTAAAAACAGCACTTCAGTTTTTAGAGTGTATATATCCCGTGGTAAAATATCAGCAATTCTTTTTTCCTTCTATTTCCTTTTCTTCTTTTTTTTAATTTCCTTTTCTTTTTCTCTTTCTTTGATTTTCTTTTTTGCCTTGAAAATAATATTTATGATTAAGAAGTGAATACCCTTTTGGGATGTAACCAATTTTTGATAAAAGAGACTCAGTAGATAGCAGGAGTATATTTGAAGATGCTAGTACTAGATGTTCCTATGTTACATCAAATCAGTTTTGAGAAACAGAGGGTAAAAATGTAACAGACGAACATCTAGTACTAGCATCTTCAATTATTTTACATATTCCGAAAGAGTAACTCCTCCCGCATCTTTTGGTACCATTTTTGTGTGGTATGACTTTATGCTTGGATGAACACGACACATTATTACATAAATGTTACAGAGGGCCAAAATGTAACATACAAACATCTAGTACTAGCATCTTCATTTGTATTTCAAGTGTAAGATAGGAATGGCTTTAGAAATTGTAGGCCTAAATTATTACTGACTTACACTCGTGTGCTTTATGACTATGAGGGAACCGCTTTTCTCTCTACTAGAAAGACAATTATGATTGTATTATTAGTTAATTAAGAGTGGAATCATGACCCATTAATTAAGTGGCCTTAGGTGGTAATATCATGACATGGATTGCAAGAAACAGACACACAAAATCAAGACAAAGTCCATTGACAAGGAAATATTAATGTCAGTTAAACAGACATGGCATTGTCATGGATCTTCGAAATTTGTAATCTGCAATTATTTTGGGCTCATCAAGTCACTTTTATTAGTTCAATAACTTATATCAGACAAAGTTTTCAATCGGGTTATGTGAACGCATAACGAAAAAGACATATTCAGTAAATATAGGAATATAACGTTTACAATTATTTACATATTGAAATATACAATTTTGCTAAATAAAGAGAAGTAAAATTGTATCAAGTCTATAGGTAGGTATATATCCCGAAAATGGTGTCTTATCGATTCTTTTGCTGAGGTATAAAAGTATATGTTTGGACTATACTGCCGATGGCGCAGTTACCGACTTTTTATTATTTTATTTTATATATATATTTTTTTTTTCTCAGAGCCATAAGTTATCTATCATTTTAATTTATCATTATCTATCAACATTTTTTATCTATCATTGATCTATTTTGAATAATTTTCCACTCAAGTATACGTTTCTTCAATTTATCCGAAGAGTAATTACAAGGGTTACCGAGCGGGGGGGGGGGGGCTTCAGCCCCCACTATTTTTTAATAAACAGGCTTTTACAAAAACGCAAAAATACATTTAGCAGGGTATCTGTTGTTTGCGATAGGTATTGTTCTAGATGACTCCCCCAAACTGGCGACACTTATCCTCAGAAGACGTGTACAAGGTCATCACGACACTCAGAGATGGCAAATAATTATTGGAACAGGAAAGGGTAATAGAGATACGTTACAAATCCCTGCATCTGGTATATCTCTCAGATAATGGAACGGTCTGTAGATGACATGGTCACACCAGTATCGTGCGTGAATTGTTAACCTGCGTTTGGCTCTGCATCGTATTTCGCAGAAAATCCTTGCTAGCGTTGAACGCCGGGAGGAGGTTCATAGGCCTAATTTATCTTCAGTCCATTTCACACCGTATGATATGCTGCGATGCGATTTTGGAAGAAAAATGTTATATAATTTGATATGAACATTCAAAAATGAAAAATAATATGATTGCCCAAAGTTCTAAGTAATCCTACGAATATCAAAATTGAAATTCACGCCCATTGCGAACCCCTTCCTCTCAGCTCACCCTCTGTATAAAAGCAAATTGTTTCCATATCGCAACGACATCACAACAATCTTGCGATTTGCTAGATGGGCCTACGATTTGATGCTAATGTTACCTTTAATTACTCCTAATGAAATGTTTGCAGTTGAACAAATTCGGTTCTATTATTCCTTTGAATTTTCAATGCTTCAAAATTAATGTCAAAGTTAATGCAAAATTGTTTCCATATCGCAACGACATCAAAACAATCTTGCGATTTGCTAGATAGGCCTACGATTTGATGCTAATGTTACCTTTAATTACTCCTAATGAAATGTTTGCAGTTGAACAAAATTTCGATTCCATTATTCCTTTGAATTTTTCGAACCAGACATAAATATAATTTTACATGTTTCAAAATTAATGTCAAAGTTAATGCAAACTGCCATTGTTTCCGAAATCGAATCACAGCAAATCGCACAGTGCACGTCCGTAGTATAGGCTAAAACGCAAGGAAGCAGGAGTGTGGTCGCCCGACGCAGGCTGCTGGTTTTACACTTATAAAAACACGCACTGCCCGTTGTGAACATGTTATGTTGTTGTTGTCTGGCTTACGTACATTATTTGGAGAGCCAATATCCATAATATCAAGAATGATTATATAATTTTTTTAAGTTTAGACGAGAATAAAGTAGATCCACTGCCCTATATTCGTATTCTTAATTGTTTGTAATTATTTTTAAGTTGCCTTTTTTTTAGGGGTTTATAGGACTTCTTCAAAATTGTATTCGGAACATGTACAAATTGTAAGGTTACATTTTCGATTTATTTGTTCTCTGTACATTGGCAGAATATTAAAATCGGACTTTGCAAAAGTGTTAAATTGACAAACATTCTCATTTTTCATATAAACAAAAACAAGATAACAATAGTTAACACACAATTAAATTATATGTAATCATTTGCAGCCTTCATTATCCGCATAACTTTTTTATTAATATCATTGCTGTTTTGGGGGCGGGGAAGGGGATCAATTGAATTTCTTCTAAAGTGAAAACTATTTTTTAAATATATATAATGAACTTTTAATAATCGTTATGAATTAAAAAAAATAATGATAATAAAATAAAACGCCCCAACCAAATAAAGCATTGAAAACAATACAAGCCTTTATAATACTAATATTATAAAAATTATTACTAAAACTTTAAAAAAAAAAAAAAATCAGATGAAAGGATACCTTCAAAAAAAGCACGAAGCTTGTACAACAGAAGGCACCTGAACAAAGTTAAATAATACATAGATTACACAGTCAAAAAATACAAAGAATCACACACACACACACACACACACACACACACACACACACACCACACCCTGCATACGCTTAATTACTAACAATATATCAAAGTATTACGTACACAATCTGTTAAAATTAACGGGTACATCAAGTAGGGGGCCTGTAACTGTTTATGAAATGCCGGGAAAATGTTACGCTTAAAATATATTAAGTCTGATTGCACCAGCAATACAATATTCAATTTCGTTTAAGATTTTTGGACCAAGTATAGCGAATTGATCTTTTATCTAATGAGTTTTGTGTGTTTCGGCAGACGGAATTTCATTGAGTTGCGAGTATAGTGCGAATGAATATCAGAATTTAACTGGAACATATCATGAAATGAGAGTGGAAGAGTATCGTTAATAAATCTATACATTGAAATACCAACAAGATATTTATGTTATGTCAAAAATGTTTAAAAGTTTTAACGAGTGAAAAGAGGACTGGAAGGGCAGATAGTGCGAAAGGTACAAATTCGAATAGCTTGTTTTCTGTTTTTTAAAAACACGTAATAAACTAGTTTTTACACGCTGAACCCCATACAATATTACCATACATGAGATACGGCATAATTAAAGCATTGTATAATACAATCAATATATTAGGGGTACTGTTATACTTTAGTTTATATAAAATTCCAATAGTTTTACTTATTTTACAACAGACGTGTCTGACATGAAAGTCCCATTTTAAATGACAATCAACATGTATTCCAAAGAAAATTATGACAGTCCCAACGA
>CALNVZ010003428.1:7638453-7653404 GCA_940671915.1 Paracentrotus lividus | reverse complement strand
GGTCTTACACTTGTATTTTCAAAATTCCCTGTCTTTCCAAAGCACAAACTGTAAATTTCCATGATCATTTTAATACAGTGCATAATATAATTATGTCATTGTGATATTAGCAAGCTTATTAAGGCTTATTTGACAATCTGCAATAAACGTTTTCCTGAATTTTTTTCAGAAGACGTCCCCTGACTTTCTGTTTCTGGAAAAAGGTTAATTCCCTGATCCCTACACACACTGACATCAACTTTAAAGAAATCAATATGATTATAGGTGAATTTGTAGACCTATCAAGTACCTACTGTATAAGCCAATATTTCGAGTGCAGATATTTTTGTGATTTTGGACTAGTTGGGGAAACTCGCGAGAGCAAATTTTGCGATTTTGGTATGACTCATTACTATAGATAGCCTTTGTACTGAAGTGGAAATTTTTGCGATAACCGACTTGCAAAATTCGCGAAAATAAAGTCACTGCGAAAAATAACCACTTATACAGTAAGTGAATGTTGACGCTCATTCCTTTTACAATAAATGTATCACAGATACAGCTGTACAAGCAACTATAAAGAATTGAAAAGCCTACCTTCCACTGTAGTTATATCTTTCCTTGTTGTAGGGGTAGCGCTTGGTCTGACTCCTTGCAGGTTGGAACAGTGCTCTTATTCAGGGATTGTAGTTTGGAATTGTTGCCTGGCTCCTTTGATATTAAAAAAAAAAAAATTTATATTCATACGTATTAAAAAAACATGCTGCCAACAGTTTTCATAATAGTATGATTTGTATCTTTACCCCATGACATACCATTCGCAAAATTTATATTGTGGTGTCGTAAGTCAACATTCATGAGCTGAGGCATCTTAATTTTATACAAATATCTTGAGTTTTCATGAAAAATCAGAAAGCAACCAAAACCCCCCAAAAAAACAAACAAACAAAAACAAAACAAAACAAAACAAACAAAGGCAACAATAATTTGCTTGTTAATAAGCCAACTTACAATATACTAGCTATTTAAGAAAATATTCGTGTAAGATAATCTTTATTCGAACCATGATGGAAACTGACCAGATATATGAAATATATAAAAGTGCGAAAAGAAAATGGGATTCCATTTACACTTAGGCGCCTTCTCCAAACAAAGTGCGTCAGCTTCCCGCGTCTTTCGTACCAAAGACGATTTATCAGCTTTTGAATAGAATCCCGAAATCTTAATAGACTTAAACACGTTAAAAGCAGGAAACCGATTGTTTCTCGCGTTGAATCAGGAAGCTGCAAGAAACTGACAAACTTTTTTGGAGGAAGGCGCCTTAAACCCGAGACCTCCAGATCAATTACCAGAGGCAGAGCTCTAACGACTCAGCTACATGTACAGAAAACCGTATTATCAGTGTTCTTCCCAGAAACCACCTAACGTTTCAATGCTGGAGTGGTCAGAAGCTATTCAGACATGATAATTATTGGCTAGTAAAAGACTATGATTTTCCATTAATGCAGTTATACTCACTGGTTTCTGAGGTTGTAGAGGCCTGGCAAGGAAATCTTCCTCAAAATGAGGCTCAGTATTTCTGAGGTATGGCATTCTTTTCTTTCCAAAATCTTCTCCAAGCTCACTGTCGAGAATGAAGATGAATTCATATTTTTGTCAGCAAAATTGTAGTATTGAAATTTACATCTACACTAACATTTAAATTACACATATTTGAACTTATTTTTAATGAAAAGGTAAATAAGATCTAACATGCTGCATTAATGGAATTACGAAAACAGACAAGCTAAATGTCATTTAAATAAAGGAGCAAATTCATGCAAATAGGAAAAAGTTAGAAAGCCAATTTGCTTACAATATTAGAATTTGCATATCATACTCATAACTTAGCGGAAAACATATTATATACAGTAAAAGCAAACAGATCAAAGATTTTACAATTATTTCAAAAACTTATGACAAATATATGTGAAAAACTACATACACCTGTATGGTGGATCCTTGAAAAATTTCAAAAAGTATTATCAAACTACATACATGTTTTAAAAAAATCATTGAATATAATCTTCATTTCAAGCAATGGTCAACCAAAATATGATAACATTTATTGATTAGATACATACACATTTTGAACCTTTGCCTGCAGGCAGCAGATCAAGAATCAATCAACGGAGCAGCGGAAAAGCAAAGGAGTAAAACAAAGCAGAGCGTTGCTAGTTAGTTTGCCAATATTCCATAAAACAACATTATTACTTACTACATGTAATGGTCATGTTATGAATCTTTTTACTAAAGCAATATTAGTTACAAAACATTGTGCAGAAGCCATTGTAAATACTTTCAATATATTAGTATGTAGGTATTCCACATGACCAAAAAACAAAAAAAAAAAGAACCAAAGATCCTTCAAAACAAAAAATTCACACATTAAATCAGTGTTCAAATCATGTATTCAGAGATTTTCAATACCTGGTACATAAACAAACTATTATACATGTACCTTGAATAAAAAAATGAGTTGGCTGTGTTTAACCAGTTTGTTTCGTAAAGTTAACGGATGACTTTGCGAAAGACTGGTTGATCATTTTTTTGCGCTAATTTATAAGCATATGATTAGTATAGCACCCAGGAACATGTTCCAGTCATCGACTTGTAGTGAAACACCACCCTGGTTTCAATCGAAGAAATGCAATCTATATTGTGTAAGTATGGATTTTATTTAGATACTCTTCAGAGCTTTTCAGTAAGTAATAAATTACCTATAATAAAAGTCAACAGGTTTTTTTTTTAAAGACAAGTCTGACAGCAAAATTGCTCTCTATCACTATTTTAACCAGTGGACTACTGAATTATCTCTTTCCTATTAGAATTGATACAGTGACCAACTGGCTCCCATTGACCAATGGTAAGGTTCATAATGTACCTGATGATCAGTTCCTTTTCTTTTCTCTTTTCTTTCCTGTGTATCGAGCTCAGCGCGACGGTCCCTGCTACCAAGCTGAGATTTCTTCTTGATATCCTCAATCTCTTTTTGATCCGCAGCATATCAGCCCTGGTGGGGCCACTCGAAAAGTGCCCCTATCCTCCATGAATCTGGTTAGAACGGAAATCATATCGTTAAAATCCAGATGGTACATTAAAAGATTTGATTTAAAAAATTATTAAAAAAAAAGAATATCATAATTTTTGACTCAAAATCTTTGATATCATGGTTAAAACACTTAAGTTCAAAGATGGTGTAACCGTTACTGCTGGTTTTCAAGATCAATGATTAACTTTGTAGTGGATTTATGGAAGGCTAGAAAATAGAATGCATGTTTTTTTCTTGAAGTCAAGATGAACAAATCCAAATACATTATGATGTGCAGCGCAACAATTGTTTTGGTATAGCGTAAGAGTCGTAAGAGTGCTTAAGTCTGCAAACCCACGTAATTGGCACGATTTTGCTAGAGCAAAACACCCAACTTACACTCAATTTTCAATCTTCTTCTTCACGTGGAAGTGCTGCTCCAAGATTGAAGATAAACACACTGTAGCTTACGTGTGGCATGTGGACTGACGCTTTACACTTGTTCCCTGTACTCGTGCATACATACACGTGTAAATAAAACAGTCATGCCAAAATACAGGGCCTGCATTCCACTCAAGAAAGCATTGAAGGCATCAAGAGAGGGGGATTGAGCTGGATCTTGTTCCCAATCCTTGTAGATTTGTTCTTCAACAATCAATTTTCGATAATCAATAATAAAAATGATATAAAAAAAAGATGAAATAGGCCTAGATCTAACTGTTAGATCTAAAGTTAGGCTAGTTGATTAAAAATGATTTTCAGCAAGTTTTATTTTGCTGCCCTGAAAATTTAACCACTTTCAGAAAGTGAAAATTCCAAAACTTTTGCGCTGCGTGCAAATGAGTTAGTGCGCAAATAGATGTCGCAGACTATAACAGAAATGACACAAGACAGAGGCAGTATACCCGGTTTGTTGTTTGTCGGACAAAGACGGCAATTTTAGGAGCTTTGTGATCAATATTTCATTAATGATTGAAAAATATCAGACAATATAACAAAGCACAAATGTTCACAAATATTTTTGCTTTTTACTGCACAAATTATGAGAAAATCGAGAGCAAAAGATTGATGTTTTTATCTGCTAAAGTGTCCGGACAACGGACCCCCATCCTATAGACTAACGTTAGTATTAGTATTGCTGCACAAATTGACACCGACAAAAAAAGGAAAAAAATGTTCTTGAAAATATTTCTTAAAATTGTTTGTTTAAAGTGATCATTAGAATATAAATAATGGAATAACACTGATGAAAACTTAAGCTAATATTTAATTTGTATTGAAATTGTGGAATTTTAGTGTGTGCAGTGATATGATAGACTGACATTGATTGACACTTCCGGACTTCCTTCATACAAGAGCGGAATGCCAACCTAATGGCAATGCACCCCGAAAGTTGCGGCGTGAAACGCAATGTAATGCACCGGCAATCAGCAGCAGCTTGCAGCGCGTGCGGTGAACACAAACATTATCCTACTTTCAATCTTAACACAGACAACAAGGCTAAATAAGACTTAAAGGTTATGAATAAAATGTTGGTTCTTTACTTACCTCCTTTAATCTCAATTCCTCTTGAAGAGATTTGACGGGAATTTATCTGAAAAGAAATGTAGAATCACTTCGTGTCAACCTTGTTGATACCGTAGGTCTAGTTACCATCTCGCTGTATTGAAGTACAACTGTTTTCATTGGCTGATCGCCTAAAGACTTCCAGATTTCGACCAATGGGGTAACGCCTTTAATTATGCTCATTATACCAGCTATAATTGCAGGATCTCGATCTCTCGGATCGATCGAGGTACATTCTATTTGGTAGATATAATACTTAGTAGCCCGGGGGGGTCACTCCACCATATGATGTGCTACGCATGCGTGTCCCCAAAAAGCGTCGAAAGGGTCTGTTTTCAGCCTTTCGACGGCGTCGACGCTTTCCTTAAAAATAGGGGTGTGTTTTTTCATTTCAGTCGCCATTTTCATAAAAATAGGGGTGTTTTCAGCGAAAATTGCTGTTTTAGGGTGAAATTTTGTCGGTGTTTACGCCATTTAGGGGGTGTTTTCAAGCGAAAATTGCTGTTTGGGGGCAAAATTTCACGGTGTTTACGTCATTTAGGGGTGTTTTTTCCAGTCTGACGTCGAAAAGGGGTGCAAATTGACTTCATGCAATTGAGACGTTTTAGGGTCCATTTTCAGGGTGCGGGACACGCATGTGGTAGCACTTTTTTCTTTGAGTGACCCCCCCGGATAATAGCCCTCTGCCAGGGGACAGCCCTGCCTCTTAAGCTCTACTAAGTGCAGTGAAGGGCTGACACGACTTCATTCTGGTAGGTTATTCCATATTGGGACCACTCTATTTGGGCAGCCAGTTGAGTTCTGGTACATTCTGACATATATTATATATTTTAATGACCTTGTTAGGGCTGACAGAAAGAATATTTGTGCTGTCCAGAGTTGCATAATATGAGGATACTAGAAACTTTCAAAAGAAACTCTGTTATTTTTCGAATAAATCACTTTACCACTCTTTCTTACTCACTAGGGTCTATAAACTCAAAGTCGAAACATGATAAGCTCTACTAGTAGGCTACATATGGGCCTATGTAGACTCAGGTCATAGGTATTATTGTTAAGTATTACTTACCCCTTTCAATAGTTATAGGCCACGGTACATGTAAATTACATGTAATTCATGTTTCTTGTGGATTTCATGCCCTTTTAGAATGAATCTAATGTAAATCGGCTATTTGGCCTTCTAAAGTAAACGATTTGTTATATACTTTACAAGCAATCAAGGCCTTCACTAGGGGCGTATCCAGGATTCCCCAATAGGGGGGGGGGGGCGCAAGGAAATTTTTATCGCCGTCAGGGGAAGGGGGAGGGGGTTCTTCTAATTCATATTGTACATGAAATCCACATTTTTTTTTCAATTATCACAAAAGTTACATAGTTTCTATACCCTAAGACAATGTATGTGCATAGAAACCTATTTATGTGTGCATTATATACCTTCTGAATTGGAATCTGCGAGCGCGAAACGAGAGTCGAAAATGTTGAGTTTTTAAAGTTATATATGAAATAAATAAAGGGCATTTTCTAGTACTAGAAATGGTAGATTATTGTGTTAATAGACCCAATTTAGTTATCCGCGAGCGCGAAGCGCGAGCTGAAAATTTTTAAGGTAAAAATTGGAGTTATTATTTGTGCATTTATGATTTTGGTATCAGCGCGAGCGCGAAGCGCGAGCCGAAAATTTGGGGTTTAAATTTTTTTAAGTAAAATTAGAACTATTATTGTGCATTTGATTTGGTGTCAGCGAGCGCGAAGCCGCGAGCCGAAATTTGGGGTTTAGAATTTTTTTAAGGTAAAATTTAGAGTTATTATTGTGCATTTGATTTGGCATCAGCGAGCGCGAAGCGCGAGCCAAAATTTGGGGTTTCAAAAAGTATTTTGAATTAATAAAGGGGTACTTTCTATAAACCCATGAGGCCAACTATGTTTCCAGGGAGGCCGAGGGTCAAGAGGCCTCTTTTCTTTGTGAAATTTTGAAACTTTAGTTTTAAATATTTTTACTTTTCGTCACTAATGTATTTCTTTTTCTTAAAAAAGGGCGTTTGAGCAATTATTGCAAAATACAAATATGAGAAAAGTCGGCCTCGTGGGCCCTCCCCACATTAAATGCCTTAGTTATGGTCGTTTAGAACCAAATAAGCCTATTTCGGCTTTTTATTGAATAAAATTGGGCGAAAATTGTACAAGCATCGAGCCTTATTCCCTTCTCTTTCTTTCTTTTTCTTCTTTTTTCCCTTTTTCCTTCTTTTCTCCCTTTTTCTCCTCCTTTTTTTTTTTTTTTTAGTCGGCCAATAGGGGGGCGCGCGCCTGTTGCGCCCCCCTGGATACGCCCCTGCTTCATTTCTGAGCAATAATATTTTTAGGATTATATTTTCCAACCAAATTATGAATTTTATTCTCGGATTGGATCTACCAAAAAGTCCCTAACCAAAAATTACTAAAATTACAAACAAAAAAACAAAAAAAACAAAAAAAAATATTAAAATATTAAATAAATAAAGAGGAAAGAAAGAAGAAAAAAAAAAACGAAAGAAGAAAAAGAAAGAAGAATAAAAAAAAAAATCATATATACAAGCATGTGAAGTTGATGTTTGAGCCACTGAAAAAATTTGGAGGTTCATTAGATTATCATTATGATACATTTTGATTTTTTTAGGGGGAAAAAAAATTCAGAATAATCGTCTCATGACTCATGAAATTGCGTATTACTTAATGGTAATTTAACAAGTTTGACGTCAGATTGACACGAACCAATCTCTGACATACTCCAAGTGGCGTATCTAGGGTCAAGTGCGCCGGGGCATGTTGACTTTGCCGCCCCCCCCGGTCAACTTCAGTTCTGCTCAACGATTTGTTTTAGTTTATTGTACCAGTGGCATATTTACATGTGTCCAGACCTGGGGATGATTTGCTGTCCATACGTACACGAAGCTTATTTAATTTTTTTTATTTCCTCAGCATATATTTTAATTTAATGCGAGCGCGAAGCGCGAGCGGAAAAAAATTGAGTTGTTGCATTACTTGAATCTTGCATTAAGAATCATGAATACAGATTTCGTTATCAACGAGTACAATAAAAATAATTAAAATAAAAAAAAGAGCCTTACCTCCGGGGTGTCAAAAGGCCTATTGCACAATTGTTTTGGAGTTGTATAACATCGGATTTTTTAAAAGTAGAAATAATAATTTTTAAAGCTTTTTTTGTTGGTCCTCCTCAAATGATTTTCAATTCAATCAATTCATTTATATCATCCATAAAAATATAACATGTGTTTAACAATATTCAAATCAAGAATCATAATAAATAATATAGATGAAAGGATACCTTCAAAAAAGCACGAAGCTTGTACAACAGAAGGCACCTGAACAAAGTTAAATAATACATAGATTACACAGTTCAAAAAATACAAAGAATCACACACACACACACACACACACACACACACACACACACACACCACACCCTTGCATACGCTTAATTACTAACAATAATACAAAGTATTACGTACACAATCTGTTAAAATTAACGGGTACATCAAGTTAGGGGGCCTGTAACTGTTTATGAAATGCCGGAAAATGTTACGCTTAAAATATATTAAGTTCTGATTGCACCAGCAATACAATATTCAATTTCGTTTAAGATTTTTGGACCAGTATAGCGAATTGATCTTTTATCTAATGAGTTTTGTGGTTTCGGCAGACGGAATTTCATTGAGTTGCGAGTATAGTGCGAATGAATATCAGAATTTAACTGGAACATATCATGAAATGAGAGTGGAAGAGTATCGTTAATAATCTATACATTGAAATACCAACAAGATATTTATGTATGTCAAAAATGTTTAAAAGTTTTAACGAGTGGAAAAGAGGACTGGAATGGGCAAGATATGCGAAAGAGTACAAATTCGAATAGCTTGTTTCTGTTTTTTAAAAACACGTAATAAACTAGTTTTACACGCTGAACCCATAACAATATTACCATACATGAGATACGGCATAATTAAAGCATTGTATAATACAATCAATATATTAGGGGTACTGTTATACTTTAGTTTATATAAAATTCCAATAGTTTTACTTATTTTACAACAGACGTGTCTGACATGAAAGTCCCATTTTAAATGACAATCAACATGTATTCCAAGAAAATTATGACAGTCCACAAATCAATATACTCTCCGTCCAATTGTACTTTAGGTAAACATTATTCCGTGAATTTTCAAATGAAAATATATACATTTAGTTTTTTTTACATTGAGAACATAATTTTGTTCGTTCTTAACCATTCGACTACCTTGGCAAGTTCTGTATTTGTTTCATATATTAAGTTGTTCTGATCATAGTTTAAGCAATTAAACACGTATCATTCTGCATATTGAATAAAATGAAACAAAGATAGAAGGAACAATACAAATCATTAACATACAGAAGAAACAAAGAGGACCAAGGATTGATCCTTGAGGAATGCCTGTTTTATTATAAGTTTTTCAGAAATATAAGATTTATAAATTGTACATTGATATCTGCTTACTCAAATAATCTTTAAACCATAAATAAGGTATACCACGAATACCAATATTTTAATAACGTAGAAAGTAGTATATTATGATCCATGACATCGAAAGCTTTGAAAGGTCTAAAAATATACCAAGAACAAACTTATTTGAGTGCAATGCGTTACATACAACATCATTAAAATCAATAAGAGCATGATCGGTTGAATGGTTTGCCTAAAGCCATACTGGTGCCTGTATAAAATATTATTTTTTCAAGAAAACTATTAAGACGAACGTAAACTATTTTTTATAGTAACTTTGAGAAACATGGGAGTAAAGAGATTGGACGATGGTTAGAAATATCAAAAGGATCCCCTGCTTTTGGCACAGGAACAATTTTTGCAATTTTAAGTTGGCTTGGAAAAATTGTCCAGTCAGAAGTGACAAGTTCATAATGTGCATTAACGGACGGGCTATACCATGAATAGATCTTTTTACTATATTTTGACTAATATCATCAACTCCAGTGCTATTTGTATTTTTTAGATTCTTGAAAATAGTAATTATTTCGTTTTCAGATGTAGGGCGGAAAAAATAATGAATTAGGATTTGACGCAGTCATGTAATCCAAATGGTGTTTATGAGAGCGATGTATCTGGGCAGCTGTTTTGGTGCCAACGTCATTAAACATTCTATTAAACAGTTCGGATATTTCTTGTTCATTGTCTATTACAACGCCATTGACTTTGAATTGATTTGGCAAGACTTTTGCTTTTTTGTTTAAAATACCATTGATAATACCCCATGTTTTCTTCATATTCTTATGGTTGTTCTTTAAACATATCACTATAGTACTTTTTCGTGCTTTTCTTAAAGAAAAGTAACTTTATTTCGATAAGCTTTACAGGGGCCGCGGAGCGTTTTTGAAAGTGGAGGGGCTGAGCCGAAAGTGGGGGGCTGAACAGGCTAAAAATCACAAATGTATGGTCATTTTTGCATTTTTGTACACGTTGGCTGAAAAAAGTGGGGGGGCTGCAGCCCCCCCAGCCCCCGGCTCCGCGGCCCTGCTTTATACTTATTATTTAATGCCGAAGAATATTTCAACTTTAATTGCTTGTACAACTTATTTCTCCGATTGATACAAGAGAAAAGAAATTTATTAATCCATGGTTTACGAATTGATTTTTCTTTCCTACTTTTCTTCTTAAGAGTGAAATATTTTGCATACAATTCAGAAAAAATTTCAATAAACATGTTGTACGCCTGTTCAACATTTGTGGATTTATAAACACAACTCCAGTCATATGAATGTAAAGCAATGCAAATTTTGTAATATTTGATTCAGTAAAATTTCGTGTACATATATTAGATGACAGGCCCGTAACTAGGATTTTTACGGGGGGGTTCGAAATCTGAAAAAGTGGACCTTTTTCGAGAATTTTTTTTCGAGCGCCGTGAGGCGCGAGCCGAAAATTTTGAGTTAAATTTTGAGTAAAACTTATGCATTATCATGATTATAGACTCTATTTAGTATCCGCGAGCACGAAACTCAAAACTGGGTTAATTGTCTATTATAGACCCTACTTATCGTATCCGCGAGCGCGAAGCGCGAGCTGAAAATTTTAGGAATCTTAAGGCTTTTAATTTTTTATTGTTCATTTAGTAATGAATGTAAAGAAATCGAGCGCGAAGCGCGAGCCCAAAATTTTGAGATCAAAATTGAGTTAATTGTGCAATATAGAGCCTATTTAGTATCCGCGAGATGAAAGTTTTGAGCTAAAAATTGTGCCATATAGACTCTTTTTAGGATCCATGTTGAAGATACATAATAATCTTGGCTCATTAATAATTTTTACTATGAATATTTTGTTGGCTGCAGGCCCCTAGCCCACCCCAATGTAGCCCAAACACAATATTACACTAATTCTTTTGACAAGGTTTGTCTCCAGCAGAGGGCACTGGGTCCAACCCTTTTTTATATTTATTGTTTGTTGATTTTACAGTGCGAGGTCGCATATCGACCGAGCAGGAAAATTTGGGGTTTTAAAAGACATATGAAGTAAAGAAAGGGGCACTTTTTAGTACTGTAAGTGACACTTTTTAAGAAATTGTCCGTGGGACTTTACAAGAATATGGAAGGCTTCTTTTTTGTATAAAAAGGGCATTTTTAAGCTAAGAAAAGAGGCGCGAGTAGAAACTTTGAGCTAGTTTTATAGTGCAATATGGATTCCTATTTACGTATCCGCGAGCGCGAAGCGCGAGCTGAAAATTTGGGGTTTTAAAAGACATAATGGAAGTAACAAGGGGCCCTTTTTAGTATTGAAATGCCCCTTTTTAAACAGAAATTGTCCACGGGACTTTTCAAAAATCTGAAAGGCTTCTTTTTAGTATAAAGATGACTCTTTTTTAGTTTAGAAAAAAGACATTTTTTGGTCATGAATAGAGGCACTTTTTAGGGTGGATGAAAAGTTGGGGTCACTGTGCCCCTGCCCCCACCCCCCCCCCGGCCACCGCCTCTGCCACTAGGCCTTGTTTCTGTTATATCATTTGAAGATACATCATTTACAAAATATAATAATAGAACCACAAATGCAAACGAAAGCATTCCTGCGAAATGGTTTAAGTGTAATTCCTGCGTAATTTGTTCTGGAAAAACATGATTATCACCCCAAAATGAAAAGTTGCGAGCGCGAAGCGCGAGCTAAAGATTTTTACATGTAGAGGGGCTGAAAACAAAGTGTTTTAATCTTCCTTTCTTGTATTTCTATTCAAGTATCTGCTGCATTTCAGCCAAAAAGTGGGGGTTTAATTTTTTAATTTTTTTTTTTTTTTTTGGTCACGGACCCTGCTCGCCTGCGGGGGGGGGGGGGTTCGTTCGAACCCCCGAACCCCCCTGGTTACGGGCCTGGATGAGGAGTAGAAACTTTACATCCGCAATTAATTTGGAAAAATTGGAAAATGATCGGAAAATGTCACAGTATAAAACACCAGAACGAATATCGTTAATAACGTTGTAAATATGTTATCGATTAAGATATTGATGTCTCTTGTCATTCTGGTGGGTTTGTCTATCAAAGGATATATACCATGAGATTGGAAAATATTCAAGAATTCAGAAACATGAATATTTTGGGCACTATTTAAGTTTATGTAAAAGTCGCCCATCAAATAATGTTTTTATTTTCTTTGCAATTTTGTTAAGAGTAGCCTCGATTTGTTCAAGAAACATGGAATATTAGAAGCCGGTGGACGATAAATTGTTCCAACTATAATATTTTTTCTTTCAGATGTATTTATTTCGATGAAAATGGATTCAATATTATCATTGCACATTTTTAGGTCATCTCTTATTTGAATTCAAAGCATTCTTTTACTAACATAGCTACACCCCCACCCTTTTTGTGTCTTCTGTTAGAGTAAACAAAACTATATCCGGAAAAATCGAAACAATGAGGGGTATGTTCTTGAAGCCATGTTTCCGTGAAAGCAATAATGGGAAAAGGATAGTTAATCGATGACAAGAAATCAGAAATATCATTGAAATTCTTTGGCAAACTTCGAGCATTAAAATGGATGGTACTAAGAGATATTCTTCGCTTGTGACATATTTAGAAACAAATTCCTGAGGTAAATAATAGTTGCATTCGTCTCTTAAAAATATCACAATGTAAATCAGGGTCAAGGTCTTCAAGCGTATTAAAATTATCTTTTTAGCAATTCGAGTCTGATGGTATTGAAATTTTGAAACGAGATTGTGGAGTTCGCAGTTGATATGCTATCTTTCAATTCATCATCACTAAGCAGACTAAAAGGAAATATATCATGATACAATCTTTGCATATCCAATTCCATTCAGAGACATTTTGGATGATATGACAGGATTTATTGTGAAACAGTCACAGTATATGCAGCAAATGGAGGAATTTGTTTTCAGGTGCACCCACAAGAATTCAATTGTACCCAGTCATACAATAACAAAACAAACACTCATACAGACATGTAAACACTCACACCAATAAAAGTTTCAATGTTTTGTATTCTTATCGAATTGGTTTTACAATCGCAAACTGAAGGAAAACCCCATTCCCAAACGCCAGGTTTTGCAATGTTTTACAATGAATGTAAAATTTTGAAACATAAAATAATGCGAGCGCGAAGCGCGAGCAAAAAAATTCTAGAGCTTTCTAAACCTTAACAAACTTTGCAAGGAACGGCCTTGATACCGAATGGTCATAAAATACGGAAACAAAGACAATTGACAATGAAGAACAAAAAGGGGAGTAAAAGGCAGCGAGAAAAAGAATAGACAGGAAAAAAATCATTTTACTTAGAGGGACCTTGATGTTTATCTGAAGCGAAGGGGGGGGGATTGCTTTTAAGACTTGAGGGGCCATATTGATCTTAAACTATTTAAAGGAGGGTCCAAATTAAACTCAGGGGATGTCAAATTGGTCTTAAAATTAGGACTAGGAGGACAAGTGATCTCAACTTTTATAGAGGGACGCTAAGTTAAGGGCTTCGATTTGATCTTCAATATAGGCCTATACAGGGGGGGGGGCGCAAAATTGACCCGAAACAAAGATAGAAGGTACTAAACCTAAAATATGACTAGGAACTTTTGGGCGCCAAAGTTAAACTTAGTGGTGCTATTTAGGGGGCGCCAAAATTAATAATGGGAGGAAACATGGCCCCAATATTCACTGTGGATCACCGATCTCCTTTTCTTCTCCTCCTTCTTCTTCTTCTTCTTCTTCTTTCCTTTTTTTTTTTTTCTTTTTTTTTTCTTCTTTTTCCTTTCCTTTTTTTGCGCCCCCCTGAAGCTCCGCCCGGGGCACGTGGCCCCCCTTGCCCCCTTAGATACGCCCATGCATACTCCAAAGCAAGGGATAACTTTCACCTTGTCAATTCGGATGCGGCAGTCCCAACAAGTTCAAGTAGCTGTGCATGATATAACACAGATAAAAAAAAAATGAGACTATACATTTCTTCAAGTTGAATAGGGCTCTTATACATGTCGTTTTATTTTTACCACATTATTTTATTATGATTCTTGATTTGAATATTGTTAACACATGTTATATTTTTATGGATGATTAATAAATGAATTGAATTGAATTGAAAATCATTTGAGGAGGACCAACAAAAAAAGCTTTAAAATTATTATTTTCTACTTTTAAAAAATCCGATGTTATACAACTCCCAAAACAATTTGTGCAATAGGCCTTTTGACACCCCGGAGGTAAGGCTCTTTTTTTTTATTATTATTATTTTTTATTGTACCTTCGTTGATAACGAAATCTGTATTCATGATTCTTAAATGCAAGATTCAAGTAATGCAACAACTCAATTTTTTTCCGCTCGCGCTTCGCGCTCGCATTAAATTAAAATATATGCTGAGGAAATAAAAAAAAATTAATAAGCTTCGTGTACGTATGGACAGCAAATCATCCCCAGGTCTGGACACATGTAAATATGCCACTGGTACAATAAACTAAAACAAATCGTTGAGCAGAACTGAAGTTGACCGGGGGGGGGGGCGCAAAGTCAACATTGCCCCGGGCGCACTTGACCCTAGATACGCCACTTGGAGTATGTCAGAGATTGGTTCGTGTCAATCTGACGTCAAACTTGTTAAATTTACCATTAAGTTAATACGCAATTTCATGAGTCATGAGACGATTATTCTGATTTTTTTTCCCCCTAAAAAAATCAAAATGTATCATAATGATAATCTAATGAACCTCCAAATTTTTTCAGTGGCTCAAACATCAACTTCACATGCTTGTATATGATTTTTTTTTTTATTCTTCTTTCTTTCTTTCTTTCTTTCGTTTTTTTTTTCT
>CALNVZ010003428.1:7616473-7638428 GCA_940671915.1 Paracentrotus lividus | reverse complement strand
TCTTCTTTCCTCTTTATTTATTTTAATATTTTAATATTTTTTTTTTGTTTTTTTTGTTTTTTTTGGTTGGTTTTAAAATTTTAGTAAATTTTTGGGTTAGGGAACTTTTTTGGTAGATCCATATCCGAGAATAAAATTCATAAATTTGGTTGGAAAATATAATCCTAAAAATATTATTGCTCAGAAATGAAGCAGGGGGTATCCAGGGGGGGCGCAACAGGCGCGCGCCCCGCACTATTGGCCGACTAAAAAAAAAAAAAAAGGGGAGAAAAAGGGAGAAAAGAAGGAAAAAGGGAAAAGAAAAGAAGAAAAAGAAAGAAAGAAGAAGGAATAAGGCTCGAATGCTTGTACAAATTTTCCGCGCCAATTTTATTCAATAAAAAGCCGAAATAGCCTTTATTTTGTTCTAAACGGACCCATAACTAAGGCATTTAAATGTGGGGAGGGCCCACGAGGGCCGACTTTCTCTCTCAAATATTGTATTTTGCATAATTGCTTTCAAACGCCCTTTTTTTTAAGAAAAAGAAAATACATTAGTGACGAAAAGAAAAATATTAAACTAAAGTTTCAAAAAATTTCAACAAAGAAAAGAGGCCTCTTGACCTCGCCTCGCTGGTGAAACATAGTTTGGCCTCCATGGGTTTATAAGAAGTACCCCTTTATTAAATTCAAAAATACTTTTTGAAAACCCAAATTTTTGGCTCGGCGCCTTCGCGCCTCGCTGATGCCATAATCAAATGCAACAATAATAACTGCTAATTTTACCTTTAAAAAAATTCTAAACCCCAAATTTTCTTCGGCTCGCGGTCTTCGCGCTCAGCTGACACCAAATCAAATGCAGCAATAATAGTTCTAAATTTTACCTTAAAAAAATTTTAACCCATTTTCGGCTCGCGCTTCGCGCTCGGCTGATACCAAAATCAATAATGCAACAAATAATACTCAAATTTTTTTACCTTTAAAAATTTTCAGCCTCGCGGCTTCGCGCTCGCGGATAACTAAATTGGGTCTATTAATACACAATAATCTACCATTTCTAGTAGCTAGAAAATGCCCTTTATTTATTTCATATATAACTTTAAAAACCTCAAACATTTTCGAACTCTCGTTTCGCGCTCGCAGATTCCAATTGCAGAAGGTGATAATAATGCACACATAAATAGGTTTCTATGCACATACATTGTCTTAGGGTATAGAAACTATGTATACTTTTGTGATTAATTTGAAAAAAAAAATGTGGAATTTCATGTACAATATGATTGAAGAACCCCTCACGCCCTTCCCCTGACGCGATAAAAATTTCCTTGCGCCGCCCCCCCTATTGGGGAATCCTGGATCCGCCCTATGTGAAGGCCTTGATTGCTTGTAAAGTATATAACCAAATCGTTTACTTTTAGAAGGCCAAATAGCCGATTTACATTAGATTCATTCCTAAAAGGGCATGAAATCCACAAGAAACATGAATTACATGTAATTTACATGTACCGTAGGCCTATAACTAATATGAAAGGGGTAAGTAATACTTACAATAATACCTATGACCTGAGTCTAACATAGGCCCATATGGTAAGCCTACTAGTAGAGCTTCATGTTTCGACTTTGAAGTTATAGACCTAGTGAGTAAAGAAGAGTGTGAAGTGATTTATTAGAATAACAGGTTTCTTTTGAAAGTTTCTAGTATCCTCATATTATGCAACTCTGGACAGCACAAATAATTCTTCTGTCTAGCCCTAACAAGGTCATTAAAATATATATATATGTCAAAGAATGTCCAGAATTCAACTGGCTGCCCAAATAGAGTGGTCCCAATATGTGATATAACCTACCAGATGAAGTCCGTGTCAGCCCTTCACTGCACTTAGTAGAGCTTAGAGGCAGGGCTGTCCCCTGGCAGAGGGCTATTATCCGGGGGGGTCACTCAAAGAAAAAAAGTGCTTACCACATGCGTTGGTCCCGCACCCTGAAAATGGACGCCTAAAACGTCTCAATTGCATGAAGTCAATTTGCAACGCACTTTTCGACGTCAGACTGGAAAAAACACCCCTAAATGACGTAAAACAACCGTGAATTTTTGCCCCCAACAGCAATTTTAGCTGAAAACACCCTGCCTAAAATGCGTAACACCGACAAAATTTCCACCCTAAAACAGCAATTTTCGCTGAAAAACACCCCTATTTTTATGAAATATGGCGACTGAAATGAAAAACACCCCTAATTTTAAGGAAAAGCGTCGACGCCGTCGAAAGGCTGAAAACAGACCCTTTCGATCGCTTTTTGGGGACATCGCATGCGTAGCACATCAATATGGTGAGTGACCGCCCCCCGTCGGGGCTACTAAGTATTATATCTATCCAAAACTAGAATGTACGCCTCGATCGATCAGGAGATCGAGATCCTGCAATTATAGCTGGTATAATGAGCATAATTAAAGGCGTTACCATTGGTGCGAAATCTGGAAGTCTTTAGGCGATCAGCCAATGAAAACAGTTGTACTTCAATAGCAGCGAGATGGTAACTAGAAACTAGCGTATCAACAAGTGTTGACACGAAGTGATTCTACATTTCTTTTCAGATAAATTTCCGTCAAATCTCTTCAAGAGGAATTGAGATTAAAGGAGTTAAAGTAAAGAACCAACATTTTAATATCATAACTTTAAAGTCTTATTTAGCCTTGTTGTCTGTGTTAAGATTGAAAGTAGGATAATGTTTGTGTTCACCGCACGCGCTTGCAAGCTGCTGCTGGAGAATTGCCGGTGCATTACAATGCGTTTCACGCCGCAACTTTCGGGGTGCGATTGCCAATTAGGTTGGCAATTTTTCCCCCGCATCTTGTATGAAGGAAGTTCCGGAAGTGTCAATCTGTCTGTCTATCATATCACTAGTGCACACTAAAATTCCAACTATTTCATACAAATTTAAATATTAGCTAAGTTTCATCAGTGTTATTCGCATTATTTATATTCTAATGATCACTTTACAACATTTTAAGAAATATTTTCAAGAAACAATTTTTTTTTGTCCTTCTTTTTTGTCGGTGTCAATTTGTGCAGGCAATAGCTAATACTAAACGTTAGTTATAGGATGGGGTCGCGTTGTCCAGGACACTTTAGCAGATAAAAACATCATCTTTTGCTCTCGATTTTCTCATAATTTGGTGCAGTAAAAAGCAAAAATTTTGTGAACATTTGTGGCTTTGTTATATTGTCTTGATATTATTATTCAATCAATTAAATGAAATATTGATCACAAAAGCTCCTAAAATTGCCGGTCTTTGTCCGGACAAACAACAAACCGGGTATAGCTGCCTCTGTCTTGTGTCATTTCTGTTTAAGTCTGCGACATGCTATTTGCGGCACTAACTCATTTTGCCGCAGCGCAAAAGTTTTGGAATTTTCACTTTCTGAAAGTGGTTACAAATTTTCCAGGGCAGTAATAAAACTTGCTGAAAATCATTTTTAATCAACTAGCCTAACTTTAGATCTAACAGTTAGATCTAGGCCTATTTTCACTTTTTATTTATTATCAAAATTGATTGTTGAGAACAATCTAAAGGATTGTGGAACAAGATCAGCTCAATCCCCCTCTCTTGATTGCCTTCAATGCTTTTCTTGAGTGGGAATGCACGGCCCTGTATTTTGGCATGAACTGTTTTTTATTTACAACGTGTATGTATGCAGCGAGTACAGGGAACAAGGTGTAAAGCGTCAGTCCACATGCCACGTAAGCTACAGTGTGTTTATCTTCAATCTTGGATAAGGGCAGTCACTTCCACGTGAAGAAGAAGATTGAAAATTGGATGTAAGTTGGGTGTTTTGCTTAAGCAAAATCGTGCAATTACGTGGGTTTGCAGACTTAAGCACTCTTTACGACTCTTAACGCTATACCAAAACAATTGTTGCGCTGCAATCATAATGTAATTTTGGATTTGTTTCATCTTGACTTCAAGAAAAAAACATGCCATTCTATTTTCTAGCCTTCCAATAAGATCCACTACAAAGTTATCATTGATCTTGAACCAGCAGTAACGGTTACAACCATCTTTGAAACTTAAGTGTTTTTAAAACCATGATATAAGAGATTTTGAGTCAAAATTATGATATTCTTTTTTTTTTAATAATTTTTTAAATCAAATCTTTTAATGGTACCAATCTGGATTTTAAAACGATATGATTTCCCTCTAAACCAGATCATGAGGAATAGGGGCACTTTTCGGAGTGGCCGCCACCAGGGCTGAATATGCTGCGGATGCAAGAAAAAAGAGATGAGGATATCAGAAGAAACTGCAGCTTGGTACGCAGGGACGTCGCGCTGAGCTCGATACACAGGAAAGAAAGGAAAGAAAAAGGAACGATGCATCAGGTACATTATGAAACCCTTTACATTGGTCAATGGGAAGCCAGTTGGTCAACTGTATCAATTCTAAAATAGGAAAGGAGATAATTCAGTAGTCCACTGGTTAAGAATAGTGATAGAGAGCAATTTTGCTGTCAGAACTGTCTTTAAAAAAAAAACCTTGGTTGACTTTTTATTATAGGTAATTTTATTACTTTTTACTGCAAAAAGCTCTGAAGAGTATCTAACAATAAATCATAGCTCACACAATATAATTGGCATTTCTTCGAATTGAAAACCAGGGTGGTGTTTCACTACAAGTCGATGACTGGAGACATGTTCCCTGGGTGCTATAACTAATCATATGCTTTTAATTAGCGCAAAAAATGATCAACCAGTCTTTCGCAAAGTCATCCGTTAACTTGTACGAAACAACTGGTTTTAACACCAGGCCCAACTCATTTTTTTAATTTCAGGTACATGTATAATAGTTTGTTTATGTACCAGGTAATTGAAAAATCTCTGAATACATTGAATTTGAAACCACTGATTTATATGTGTGATTTTTGTTTTGAAGGATCTTTTGGTTCTTTTTTTTTTGTTTTTTGGTCATGTGGAATACCTACATACTAATATATTGAAAGTATTTAAACAATGGGGGGCTTCTGCACATGTTTTTGTAACTAAATATTGCTTTAGTAAAAAAGATTCATAACATGACCAATTACATGTATGTAAGTAATAATGTTGTTTAGAAGGAATAGGCAAACTAACTAGCAACGCTCTGCTTTTGTTTTAAGCTCCTTTGCTTTTCCTCTGCTCCGTTGATTGATTCTTGATCTGCTGCCCTGCAGTGCAAAGGTTCAAAAAATGTGTATGTATCTAATCAATAAAATTGTTATCATATTTTGGTTGACGCATTTGCTTAAATGAAGATTATATTCAATGATTTTTATTAAATACATGTATGTAGTTTGATAATACTTTTTGAAATTTTTCAAAAAAGGATGCCACCATACAGTGTATGTAGATTTTCACATATAATTTGTCATACAGTTTTTGAAATAATTGTAAAATCTTTGATCTGTTTGCTTTTACTGTATATGAAATATGTTTTCCGCTAAGTTATGAGGTATGATAATGCAAATTCTAATATGGTAAGCAAATTGGCTTTCTAAAACTTCTTCCTATTTGCATGAATTTGCCTAACCTTTATTTAAAAATGACATTTAGCTTTGTCTGTTTTCGTAATTCATTAATGCAGCATGTTAGATCTTATTTACCTTTTCATTAAAAATAAGTTCAAATATGTGTAATTTAAAATGTTAGTGTAGATGTAAATTTCAATACTACAAATTTTGCTGACAAAATATGAATTCATCTTCATTCTCGACAGTGAGCTTGGAGAAGATTTTGGAAAAAGAAAAGAAAATGCCATAATCCTCAGAAATCTTGAGCCTCATTTGAGGAAGATTTCCTTGCCAAGGCCTCTAACAACCTAGAAACCAGTGAAGTATAACTGCATTAATGGAAATCATAGTCTTTTACTAGCCAATAATTATCATAGTTGAATAGCTTCTGACCACTCCAGCATTGAAACGTTAGTGGTTTCTGGAAAGAACACTGATAATACGGTTTTCTGTACATGTAGGCCTGAGGTCGTTAGAGCTTCTGCCTCTGTTGTTAAATTCTGATATGGAGGTCTCGGGTTTAAGTGCGGCCGTTCTCCAAACAAAGTTTGTCAGTTTCTGCAGCTTCCTGGATCATACGCTGAGAAACAATCGGTTTCCCTGGTCTTTTAACGTGTTTAAGTCTATTAAGTATTCGGATTCTACATAAGCTGAATAAATTCGTCTTTGGTATGAAGACAGTTCGGGAAGCTGACGCAACTTTGTTTGGAGAAGGCGCCTAAGTGTTAAATGGAATCCCATTTTCTTTTCGCACTTTTATATATTATATATCTGGTACAGTTCCATCATGTTCGATAAAGATTATCTTAACCTGAATCTTAAATAGCTAGTTATTAGTAAGTTGGCTTATTAACAAGCAAATTATTGTTGCCGTGTGTTTGTTTTGTTTTTGTTTGGTGTTTGGGGGGTTTGCTTCTGATTTTCATGAAAACTCAAGATATTTGTATAAAAAATTTAAGATAGCCTCAGCTCATGAATGTTGACTTACGAACGCCAGCAAATATAAAATTTTGCGAAATGGTATGTCATGGGGTAAAGAATACAAATCAATACCTATTATGAAAACTGTTGGCAGCATGTTTCTTTTAATACGTATGAATCAATAATTTTTGTTTTTTTTTTAATATCCAAGGAGCCAGGCCACAATTCCAAACTAAACCTGAATGAAGAGCACTGTTTCCAACCTGCAAGGAGTCGACCAAGCGCTTACCGCCTACAAGCAAAGGAAAGATATCAACTACAGTGGAAGGTAGGGCTTTTCATTCTTTATAGTTGCTTGTACAGCTGTATCTGTGATACATTTATTGTAATAAGGAATGAGCGTCAACATTCACTTACTGTTAAGTGGTATTTCGCAGTGACTTTATTTTCGCGAATTTTTGCAAAGTCGTTTATCGCAAATTTCCACTTCAGTACAAAGGCTATCTATAGTAAATGAGTCATGCCCCAATAAATCGCAAAATTTGCTCTTCGGAGAGTTCCCCAACTAGTCCAATCACAAAAATATCTGCACTATCGGAAAATATGGCTTATCAGTAGGTAACTTGATAGGTCTACAAATCCACCTATAATCAATATTGATTTCTTTAAAGTTGATGTCGTGTGTGTAGGGATCAGGGGAATTAACCTTTTTCCAGAAAACAGAAAAGTCAGGGGACGTCTTCTGAAAAAAATTCAGGGAAACTTTATTTTGCAGATTGTCAAATAAGCCCTTATAAGCTTGCTAATATCACAATGACAATATTATAATTATGCACTGTTATTAAAATGATCAAATTGGAAATTTACAGTTTGTGCCTTTGGAAAGACAGGGAATTTTGGAAAATACAAGTGTAAGAAACTGTGTATATGGCCTATTCAATCATATTGGGAATAAAACTTAATATCAGATCTTTGATTAAATACCTGATAATCCACACAAGTAATTAACCATTGTGATTTATCAAAGCTCAAGGTTTACAGGAGTTAAACTTTGTTTGAAGGATTAGGGGGATAGGTTTATTGAAATTTTCCTGTCTTAATTAGATAATTAAATCTTACTTTTCATTATTTTGGTTGCAGAAATGAGGAGACCTCATGTAGCAGACAGTAGGAGTGTTTGCTGTGAGGAGTACTGGTGATGTGGCTATGTTGAAATGTTATGATGCAAGGAAACCTGTTATGTCCATGCAAGGACAACAGAGATTGCTGCTAAATTCAAGAGGTATTCTCATCTATGATCTAATCAATCTTTTTTTCTTTTTTTTTTTTTTTTTCCTTTTTCAAGGCCTTTAATTTTGTCAGTTTTAGGGCAAAGCAATTTTTTCTTTTCGTAGGGCACTTTTTTCTTAAATATAGTGCAAATGCAAATTTCTAGAAAAGGGTACCAAAAAATCATCCAAGGCCAAACAGGGGAATTTCGGAATGGGCACTAAGGCCAGTGAGGAGGTGCATCTAAGGCCATGGCATCAGTTGCTTAGATAATTTAAGCCCTGCTTTCTTCTTTTTTCATCTTCTCTATCTTCTTGTCTTTCTTTAGTTTTTGATAGCTTTCTTTTTCTACTTCCTCTTGTTTGCCTCTTTATTCTTTTCATTTTATACTAGTAGTATTTAATACTGTATGATATAATATGGGATCATTCTAATTTAATGACAAGCCAATCACCAAAAATCTAGGCTTATTTTGGCAATTTTATTTAGCACTTACGTAATTTCTCACAAATTCCCTTGGTAAGTATATAGGGGAGACTGGGGTAATTATGCCCCCTTTTTCAAATTTCCTATTTCAACCATTAAATTGAAAAAGTCCAATATTATTCTAATTATGTAAAAATACAGTCATTCTATATACCTATAATGATACAAAGGAAAGTATAAACCTGTGACTTCCATTTGCATATTAAATTACCATTAGATGTTACAAACTTTGGTGGCCAATTACCGTCCACATGGGGGTTGGTTTGGGGGTATTTATGGCCCTAATTGTTCATGACTGTATGAAATTGAAAGTATATTATGCTAATTAATTATGGTATGTATAATAAATGTTTGCAGGTATTCCTAAACACTTGTCAACAACCAACAATAATTTAGTCAATAATATGGTTCAGCGAAAGTTGACATTTTGCAGTAATAAGCAGAATACCATACATGTTTATTTATGTACATAATCAATACAGGTTAATGTCCCGATCTGCGCTTATACTCTGTTTATTGCATTGGGGGCCAAATAATTACCCCAAGTGACATATTCAAATTTTGATCCATTCTTTACAGCTCTACTATTGAAGATATTCAGGTGGAAAGTTTTCTGTTTGTGTTTGTTAGTTCCATTGTTTCTGTTTCATGCAAAATTTCTCTAAATGATTTTTAATTAATGATATCCACCAATAAAAAAGCGGACTTGCCACTTTTCCAAACGAACAGAATTGGAATTGCCGTACATTTTTAGCTCCCCTAAGCACAAAATTTAAGTAAATGGCTTATTTTTTCTCATATGAGTAGTAGGAAGAGTTTAAGCTAGTCATGGTGTAAAAAATTTTTTTTGATTCATTGCGTAAAATGCAGGGGCAAAGAATGATAAGCTCTCAAAGACAAAGAGGCATAATTACCCCAGTCTTCCCCTATTAGTATCTATTTGATGCTTTAGTTTTGTTTTGAAAAGAGAATGGAAACTGTGTGAGATTTATTTTCATCATAACCATACTTATATAAGATTATAGTTTCTTTAATTTTTAGCGATCAAATTTTTGTTTGTACTTCATACATAACAGGAAATGCAGTTTCATCCCACACACCTCTCAATGTCCCGCGGCGCAGTCCAGCGTTGGTGGCGGGCCCCTGGGAAGGTACCGTGAGATGCTGACACTCAGTTCAAGCCTGGTGACCTACCCCTCAAACCCAAGACCCGCGCCCAAGAAACCGGCTATCTTGAGCTCAACGGGGGCTATTGCACCTGTACGTACAAGGATAGGGCCAAACCTTGTCCCCAAGCCTCGTGTAGAGAAAACACCCACCTAAGTCCAGTACCACTGAAGAAGGCTAGAACTAAGCGACCTGGTAATTATCCATGTTTTGTGTTACATTTTGATACCTCTGTAGAAAAATGCAAGCAACAACTTTTAGTTGTGGTGATATACAGTGCGATGTAAGATACAGTAAGATTTTAAATTGGTAGAAAATAGAATACAATTCTAAATTTCAATATACATAAACAGTAAAAGTTACTTCCAAAGTGTTTTCATCCTGACCTCCTTTTTGTGTAATCTATTTCAAAATATTGATTCCTCTCTCCTTGAAGACTTATCTCATTGTTTCTCAATTGATTGTATCATTTATCTATATAGAAAGATCGTAATTTATATTGATTGGGAGGGGCTCTTGATTTTTCTTATTTACCAGACAAAGACGCACTGTCCATTCGCCAAGTCGGGCAAGTCCAACAGGTCCTTACGTAGCGAGAAGAGCACCCGCTCACCAGGCCCAGCGGTAAGGCCAGTATGGTATCGCTTTCCATTCCCAGCGCTCGTCTTCCCAGCGGGCGCGACTCAGAGATGAGAGCCAGTACACAGCAGCGATGACAGCTCAAGTGGAACCGGTCCTCGCGCCATACAGCCGGATTGTCACGCCGAACAGGGAACGTCGTATCAAAGACCAGCCACTACAGTGGAAGAGTCGAAGAGCAACCTCTGCGGCCTTCATACAGGGTCTCAGAAGTCGTCCATGAACTCCTAACAGGAGGCTCCCCAGGAGATTGCCAGTCAGGAGAGTTTGTCAGTGCACAAGTGAGTTGGGACTTAACCTTTTGGGAACAATATGAATGGTATAATTTCAATGCTATATATAATTTTGGCATGAAATAATATTGAAATTCAATAAAATTCATTGGTTACTTGGAATGAAAATATTTTAACCTTAACATTAACTTGTCGTCTTCTGTTTGCCTGTCTTAACTTCTCGGCTAAAAGATGGACAGTTGGGCTGCCCGGAATGTCAAGCTGCCTTTAGTGGCTACAAGCCTTGCTTGCCTCTCTCCTTCTAAATAATGGTTTTACAGTCCTTTGCAGGACTCGATCAACAAACAGAAATTTATAGAACTCTTTGTTTCAACTCTCTACGTTCGCTTGTCCATTCCTACTTCCTGCAACTCTTCTTTCCTCCTCTACTGCAATTTCACAGTCCTTTCAGGATTAACCATATGTGAACCTCCATACAACATTTATTAAAAACCAAGCCACTGACCGGTAAAAGGCCATCTTAATCAATGTATTCTCCATTATACAGAAAGAGACCGGCAAGCAAATCAACGAGGAGCCAAGCTAGCATCAGCTACCACAATTCATAGTAGAGAGGAGGAGGAACCGCCCCAAGAAAGATTTCGTAGGATGAGCATCATCGCTTCCCTCAAGGCACAGAGAGAACAAGGGTAGGTGTGGTTCTTTTGGGGGGGGGGGTGGGGTGGTTTTGTTAGCAGATGTTTCTGCATTGAATAAATCAGAACAAATATGTATCATAAACACATTGCCTAATGGATACAGCACAAACAATGGGACATTTTCAATTGCAACTGAAGAATATAGACATCATTGAAAATATGGAGATGTTATGTAAGGTAAAATAAAATGAGATAAATGCATGGGGCCAGCTAACAAAAGCTTCCTACTTTCTTTTTGGTGGCATTTTTGCACCTTTCAAGGTGGAAATTCGATGAAAATGTTTATGCACATGATTATTTGTGGTATTACATCAATATAAAACTTATTGTACAAAATAAATTCCAAACATGTCGACTGTGGATAGATTCATTCCTGAATGAAAATAAAATGTCTTAACCTCCTCTGTGCACTAGTTTACCCCCAAAAAATGCTATATTTTAGGATTAGAAATTTGAGTTTGATTATTTTGTTACAATAATTTTTTTCAGTACTCAGAGTCACATTGGAAAATTCTTTGGATAAGATTTACAGCCCTTGTCTGAGAAGTTTCAAAGTAATGTCACAAAATTAATTGTTTATTTTACCATTTTATTCCTTTTTCACTGTAAAGATCCTGTGAAATCTGAAGCGACGTCAAGATCCAAGAGATTATGAACAGGGTGATGTCCAGAACGGCATAGGTTCTGGGTTCCAAGAACGATGGAGTGACAGAAGATAGGAACAAGAGAAGGGTGGGAAGATGTTCAAGAAGAAGATTGAAACAAAAGGAACAGAAGAAGGTATAGAAGGGCCATGCAATTCATGTATATGCACTCCCTTGGGCACAATCCTTGTATCTAAAGGATGCAGTAACATTGAATGATATTCAAATTGCATTTATTGGAATTTGCTCATTTTGCCAACAATGATCATGAACACATAGGTCAGTCCTGGTATTACCTTTTAAAATTGCTTGCTTTACCTTTCGAGATAATCTACGAATTTTATACTCAAATTTCTAACTCGTTCCTTGACGCTTTTACAAAATACTGCGTGCGGTTCAACGCAACATGGTTTTCACCAGCATTTCCTGTTGTCAAGTCCCGTGCCTACCGGGCCTAAGGTTGCAACAGAGTGGTATAAGATAAATCAGGCGTGGCCGTATCCTCAGCCGCGTTTGAATTTCAGCTGTTTTAAGAATAGGTAAATGACTTGCATTTGATCTGAAACTTGCAGTAGTTTGTTTTTACGGTCGAGCGAGAGAATTCTAATTCATATTCGATCTCTTTTTGCAATTGTTTTGGAAGTTACTAAAACCTTTGTTTTTAAAAGTGTTAAGATGTTCGGAAAGCAAATAACATACGAAAACAAAATAATGATATCATCTTTTCTTTGACAATGCTTTTGCATCATTTTGGGGGGTTAAGAATGAGGATTAACACAAGACCATCACTTGACTGATTATCTGGAGATTAACATACAAGTGATTTTTCACCCAAATTTTTATGAAGCTACGATTTGTCACCCCAGCGGAGATATGTATGCCATGGTGTATATTAGTTTTGTGATTAACTAAGCAAACATTAAGACGCTCGCTGACAGAGACATGGAAGGCAGATCTAACGGATGGCCGACATGGAAAGAATCTGGAGACTTTGCTCAAGAACATCTGCCAGAAGGACACCTTGTTGATGGCATATGTCCCTGGAACGGGCGAATAGGCTTAAAAGGCCTTTTGAAAGTCGGGATCATGGGGAATGCGGTTTTTTCCTGAGCTCCATTGACCTGCATACACCAATCGACAATAAAGGCTTATGCATGGTCGGACTACTAAGAGATTTAACTTCGGTACAGTACGAAAGAACAAGTTGACCGGAATTCAGTCAGTCAAATAGCTCCTGGTTCTCGATCCTCAACAAATCCTTAGTTTTTAGAAATCTCAATGGGTCTCATCCTATAAATTGAAAAGAGAGGATTGTATAATGGCTCCAATTTCCAAGAAAACAAAACATTGGTGAATGTTTACTTCGGAATTCCGGTTTAGTTAGTCTAGCCATGAAGGATTAACTCCGTAGGTCACTCCTCTTCCTCGACGAAGGGACGCTGTTATTGGCTATGAAGAATTACATAATAACCCGCTCAGGCTCTGCATACCATGTTATTATTTACCGAAGATAAAAGCTGCTTTCCACGTGTTTTTAATCAGCTTTTAAGTTTCCGCTTTAAAAGGAAGAGTGTAACTCTAAGAACATATTATAGGGTACCTGAAGGGGTATTGTAATTGTTCATGAATAATAACACTCCTCTGTATTCAGAGGGAATTCTTCTTATTCACTATCTTTCTGTTTTGTTTTCAGCAAAAGGAAATCCCAGGCTTCACGTAAGAAGAATCAAGTGAGACTGCTAAGGATCCCTGGATCAGAGAGATCTCAAAGACTCAGAAAATGCTCCAGGTAAATTTAAGAGAAGTCATGTCATAATTGATTAAGTAATCGCATAGTACCTAACAAAAGGTATGGGTTGTTCACATTAGTTTTTTATACCAAAGAACTCATATCTTTCAATTAAACAATGACATGAATTATTATTTTTAATATTTTTTTTTTGTTTTTTTTGTTTTTTGTTTGTAATTTAGTAATTTTTGGTTAGGGACTTTTTTGGTAGATCCAATCCGAGAATAAAATTCATAATTTGGTTGGAAAATATAATCCTAAAAATATTATTGCTCAGAAATGAAGCAGGGGCGTATCCAGGGGGGGCGCAACAGGCGCGCGCCCCGCACTATTGGCCGACTAAAAAAAAAAAAAAAGAGGGAGAAAAAGGAGAAGAAGGAAAAAGGGAAAGAAAAGAAGAAAAAGAAAGAAAGAGAAGGGAATAAGGCTCGATGCTTGTACAATTTCGCGCCTAATTTTATTCAATAAAAAGCCGAAATAGGCTTTATTTTGTTCTAAACGACCATAACTAAGGCATTTAATGTGGGAGGGCCCACGAGGCCGACTTTTCTCATATTGTATTTTGCAATAATTGCTCAAACGCCCTTTTTTTAAGAAAAAGAAAATACATTAGTGACGAAAAGAAAAATATTAAACTAAAGTTTCAAAAATTTCACAAAGAAAAGAGGCCTCTTGACCCGCCTCCTGGGAAACATAGTTGGCCTCATGGGTTTATATAGAAGTACCCCTTTATTAATTCAAAAATACTTTTTGAAAACCCAAATTTTTGGCTCGCGCCTTCGCGCCTCGCTGATGCCAAATCAAATGCACAATAATAACTCTAAATTTTACCTTTAAAAAAATTCTAAACCCCAAATTTCGGCTCGCGGCTTCGCGCTCAGCTGACACCAAATCAAATGCACAATAATAGTCTAAATTTACCTTAAAAAAATTTAACCCCAAATTTTCGGCTCGCGCTTCGCGCTCGGCTGATACCAAATCATAATGCACAAATAATAACTCCAATTTTACCTTTAAAAATTTTCAGCTCGCGCTTCGCGCTCGCGATAACTAAATTGGGTCTATTAATACACAATAATCTACCATTTCTAGTACTAGAAAATGCCCCTTTATTTATTTCATATATAACTTTAAAAAACCTCAAACATTTTCGACTCTCGTTTCGCGCTCGCAGATTCCAATTCAGAAGGTATAATAATGCACACATAAATAGGTTTCTATGCACATACATTGTCTTAGGGTATAGAAACTATGTAACTTTTGTGATATTAAAAAAAAATGTGGAATTTCATGTACAATATGAATTAGAAGAACCCCTCCCCCTTCCCCTGACGGCGATAAAAATTTCCTTGCGCCGCCCCCCCTATTGGGGAATCCTGGATACGCCCCTGTGAAGGCCTTGATTGCTTGTAAAGTATATAACAAATCGTTTACTTTTAGAAGGCCAAATAGCCGATTTACATTAGATTCATTCTAAAAGGGCATGAATCCACAAGAAACATGAATTACATGTAATTTACATGTACCGTAGGCCTATAACTACTTGAAAGGGGTAAGTAATACTTACAATAATACCTATGACCTGAGTCTACATAGGCCCATATGTAGCCTACTAGTAGAGCTATCATGTTTCGACTTTGAAGTTATAGACCTAGTGAGTAAGAAAGAGTGGTGAAAGTGATTTATTCGAAATAACAGAGTTTCTTTTGAAAGTTTCTAGTATCCTCATATTATGCAACTCTGGACAGCACAAATATTCTTCTGTCACCCTAACAAGGTCATTAAAATATATATATATGTCAAAGATGTACCAGAACTCAACTGGCTGCCCAAATAGAGTGGTCCCAATATGGAATAACCTACCAGATGAAGTCGTGTCAGCCCTTCACTGCACTTAGTAGAGCTTAGAGGCAGGGGCTGTCCCCTGGCAGAGGGCTATTATCCCGGGGGGGTCACTCAAAGAAAAAAGTGCTACCCATGCGTGTCCCCGCACCCTGAAAATGGACCCTAAACGTCTCATTGCATGAACGTCGACGCTTTCCTTAAAATAGGGGTGTTTTTTTCATTTCAGTCGCCATTTTCATAAAAATAGGGGTGTTTTTCAGCGAAAATTGCTGTTTTAGGGTGGAAATTTTGTCGGTGTTACGCATTTAGGGGGTGTTTTCAAGCAAAATTGCTGTTTGGGGGCAAATAATTCACGTTGTTTTACGTCATTTAGGGGTGTTTTTTCCAGTCTGACGTCGAAAAGGGTGCAAATTTGACTTCATGCAATTGAGACGTTTTAGGGTCATTTTCAGGGTGCGGGACAACGCATGTGGTAGCACTTTTTTTCTTTGAGTGACCCCCCCGGATAATAGCCCTCTGCCAGGGGACAGCCCTGCCTCTAAGCTCTACTAAGTGCAGTGAAGGGCTGACACGACTTCATCTGGTAGGTTTATACATATTGGGACACTCTATTTGGGCAGCAGTTGAGATTCTGGTACATCTTTGACATATATATATATTTTAATGACCTTGTTAGGGTCTGACAGAAGAATTATTTGTGCTGTCCAGAGTTGCATAATATGAGGATACTAGAAACTTTCAAAAGAACTCTGTTATTCTAATAAATCACTTTCACCACTCTTCTTTACTCACTAGGATCTATAACTTCAAATCGAAACATGATAGCTCTACTAGTAGGCTACATATGGGCCTATGTAGACTCAGGTCATAGGTATTATTGTAAGTATTACTTACCCTTTCATATAGTTATAGGCTACGGTACATGTAATTACATGTAATTCATGTTTCTTTGGATTCATGCCCTTTTAGAATGAATCTAATGTAAATCAGGCTATTTGCCTTCTAAAAGTAAACGATTTGTTATATACTTTACAAGAATCAAGGCCTTCACAGGGCGGCAATCCAGGATTCCCCAATAGGGGGGGGGCGCAAGGAAATTTTTATCGCCGTCAGGGGAAGGGGGAGGGGTTCTTCTAATTCATATTGTACATGAAATTCCACATTTTTTTTTAATATCACAAAAGTTACATAGTTTCTATACCCTAAGACAATGTATGTGCATAGAAACCTATTTATGTGTGCATTATTATACCTTCTGAATTGGAATCTGCGAGCGCGAAACGAGAGTCGAAAATGTTTGAGGTTTTTTAAAGTTATATATGAAATAAATAAAGGGGCATTTTCTAGTACTAGAAATGGTAGATTATTGTGTATTAATAGACCCAATTTAGTTATCGCGAGCGCGAAGCGCGAGCTGAAAATTTTTAAAGGTAAAATTGGAGTTATTATTTGTGCATTATGATTTGGTATCAGCCGAGCGCGAAGCGCGAGCCGAAAATTTGGGGTTAAATTTTTTTAAGGTAAATTTAGACTATTATTGTGCATTTGATTTGGTGTCAGCTGAGCGCGAAGCCGCGAGCCGAAATTTGGGGTTTAGAATTTTTTTAAAGGTAAAATTTAGAGTTATTATTGTGCATTTGATTTGGCATCAGCGAGGCGCGAAGGCGCGAGCCAAAAATTTGGGTTTTCAAAAAGTATTTTTGAATTAATAAAGGGGTACTTCTCTATAAACCCATGAGGCCAACTATGTTTCCCAGGAGGCGGGTCAAGAGGCCTCTTTTCTTTGTGAAATTTTTGAAACTTTAGTTTAATATTTTTCTTTTCGTCTACTAATGTATTTTCTTTTTCTTAAAAAAAGGGCGTTTGAGCAATTATTGCAAAATACAATATGAGAAAAGTCGGCCTCGTGGGCCCTCCCACATTAAATGCCTTAGTTATGGTCGTTTAGAACAAAATAAAGCCTATTTCGGCTTTTTATTGAATAAAATTAGGCGCGAAATTGTACAAGCATCGAGCCTTATTCCCTTCTCTTTCTTTCTTTTTCTTCTTTTCTTTCCCTTTTTCCTTCTTCTCCTTTTTCTCCCTCTTTTTTTTTTTTTTTAGTCGGCCAATAGGGGGGCGCGCGCCTGTTGCGCCCCTGGATACCCCCTGCTTCATTTCTGAGCAATTAATATTTTTAGGATTATATTTTCCAACCAAATTTATGAATTTTATTCTCGGATATGGATTACCAAAAAAGTCCCTAACCAAAAATTACTAATTACAACAAAAAACAAAAAAAACAAAAAAATATTAAAATATTAAATAAATAAGAGGAAAGAGAAAAAAGAAAAAAACGAAAGAAAGAAAGAAAGAAAGAGGAATTAAAAAAAAAATCATATATAAGCATGTGAAGTTGATGTTTGAGCCACTGAAAAAATTTGGAGGTTCAGTTAGATTATTCATTATGATACATTTTGATTTTTTTAGGGGAAAAAAAAAATCAGAATAATCGTCTCATGACTCATGAAATTGCGTATTAACTTAATGGTAAATTAACAAGTTTGACGTCAGATTGACACGAACCAATCTCTGACATACTCCAAGTGGCGTATCTTAGGGTCAAGTGCGCGCCCGGGGCAATGTTGACTTTGCGCCCCCCCCCGGGTCAACTTCAGTTCTGCTCAACGATTGTTTTAGTTTATTGTACAGTGGCATATTTACATGTGTCAGACCTGGGGATGATTTGCTGTCCATACGTACACGAAGCTTATTAATTTTTTTTTATCCTCAGCATTATATTTTAATTTAATTGCGAGCGCGAAGCGCGAGCGGAAAAAATTGAGTTGTTGTATTACTGAATCTTGCATTTAAGAATCATGAATACAGATTTCGTTATCAACGAAGGTACAATAAAAAATAATAATAATAAAAAAAAAGAGCCTTACCTCCGGGTGTTCAAAAGGCCTATTGCACAAATGTTTTGGAGTTGTATAAATCGGATTTTTTAAAAGTAGAAATAATAATTTTAAAGCTTTTTTTGTTGGTCCTCCTCAAATGATTTTCAATTCAATTCAATTCATTTATTAACATCCATAAAAATATAACATGTGTTAACATTCAAATCTAAGAATCATAATAAATAATATAGATGAAAGGATACCTTCAAAAAAAGCAACGAAGCTTGTACAACAGAAGGCACCTGAACAAAGTTAAATAATACATAGATTACACAGTCAAAATACAAAGAATCACACACCACAACACACACACACACACACACACACCACACACCACACCCTGCATACGCTTAATACTAACAATATACAAAGTATTACGTAACACAATCTGTTTAAAATTAACGGGTACATCAAGTAGGGGGCCTGTAACTGTTTATGAAATGCCGGAAAATGTTACGCTTAAATATATTAAGTCTTGATTGCACCAGCAATACAATATTCATTTCGTTTAAGATTTTTGGACCAGTATAGCGAATTTATCTTTTATCTAATGAGTTTTGTGGTTTCAGGCAGACGAATGTCATTGAGTTGCGAGTATAGTGCGAATGAATATCAGAATTTAACTGGAACATATCATGAAATGAGAGTGGAAGAGTATCGTTAATAAATCTATACATGAAATACCAACAAGATATTTATGTATGTCAAAAATGTTTAAAAGTTTTAACGAGTGAAAAAGAGGACTGGAATGGGCAAGATAGTGGCAAGAGTACAAATTCGAATTAGCTTGTTTTCTGTTTTTAAAAACACGTAATAAACTAGTTTTACACGCTGAACCCCATACAATATTACCATACATGAGATACGGCATAATTAAAGCATTGTATATACAATCAATATATTGGGTACTGTATTATACTTTAGTTTATATAAAATTCCAATAGTTTTACTTATTTTTACAACAGACGTGCTTGACATGAAAGTCCCATTTTAAATGACAATCACATGTATTCAAGAAAATTATGACAGTCCACAAAATCAATATACTCTCCGTCCAATTGTACTTTAGGTAAACATTATTCCGTGAATTATTAAATGAAAATATATTACATTTAGTTTTTTTTACATTGAGACATAATTTGTTCGTTCTTAACCATTCGACTACCTTGGCAAGTTCTGTATTTGTTTCATATATTAAGTTTGTTCTGATCATAGTTTGAAGCATTAAACACGTTATCATCTGCATATTGAATAAAATGAAACAAAGTAGAAGAACAATACAAATCATTAACATACAGAAGAAACAAAGAGGACCAAGGATTGATCCTTGAGGAATGCCTGTTTTAATTATAAGTTTTTTCAGGAAATATAGATTTATAAATTGTACATTGATATCTGTTACTCAAATAATCTTTAAACATAAATAAGGTATACCACGAATACCATATTTTAATAACGTAAAAGTAGTATATTATGACCATGACATCGAAAGCTTTTTGAAAGGTTCTAAAAATATACCAAGAACAACTTATTTGAGTGCAATGCGTTACATTACAACATCATTAAAAATCAATAAGAGCATTGATCGGTTGAATGGTTGGCCTAAAGCCATACTGGTGCCTGTATAAAATATTTTTTTCAAGAAAACTATAAAGACGAACGTAAACTATTTTTTATAGTAACTTTGAGAAACATGGGAGTAAAGAGATTGGACGATGGTTAGAATATCAAAAAGATCCCTGCTTTTGGCACAGGAACAATTTTTGCATTTTAATTGGCTTGGAAATTGTTCCAGTCAGAAGTGACAAGTTTCATAATGTGCATTAACGGACGGGCTATACCATGAATAGATCTATTTACTATTATTTTGACTAATATCATCAACTCCAGTGCTATTTGTATTTTTTAGATTCTTGAAATAGTAATTATTTCGTTTTCAGATGTAGGGCGGAAAATATAATTAGGATTTGACGCAGTCATGTAATCCAAATGGTGTTATGAGAGCGATGTATCTGGGCAGCTGTTTTGGTGCCAACGTCATTAAACATTCTATTAAACAGTTCGGATATTTCTTGTTCATTGTCTATTACAAACGCCATTGACTTTGAATTGATTTGGCAAGACTTTTGGCTTTTTTGTTTAAAATACCATTGATAATAACCATGTTTTCTTCATATCTTATGGTTGTTCTTAAACATATCACTATAGTACTTTGTTCGTGCTTTTCTTAAAGAAAAGTGAACTTTATTTCGATAAGCTTTACAGGGGCCGCGGAGCGTTTTTTGAAAGTGGAGGGGCTGAGCCGAATAGTGGGCTGAACAGGCTAAAATCAAAATGTATGGTCATTTTGCATTTTGTACACGTTGGCTGAAAAAAAGTGGGGGGGCGTGCAGCCCCCCAGCCCCCCGGCTCGCGCACCCTGCTTTATACTTATTATTTAATGCCGAAGAATATTTCAACTTTAATTGCTTGTACAACTTATTTCTCCGATTGAACAAGAGAAAAGAAATTTATTTAATCATGTTTACGAATTGATTTTTCTTTCCTACTTATCTCTATAAGGTGAAATATTTTGCATACAATTCAAAAAAAATTCAAAAACATGTTGTACGCCTGTTTCAACATTTGTGGATTTATAAACACAACTCCATCATATGAATGTAAAGCAATGCAAATATTATTGTAATATTTGATCAGTAAAATTTTCGTTGTACATTATTTAGATGACAGGCCGTAACCTAGGATTTTTACGTGGGGGTTTCGAATCTGAAAAAGTGGACCTTTTTCGCAGAATTTTTTTTCGAGCGCCGTGCAGCGCGAGCCTAAAATTTTATGAGTATTAAATTTTGAGTAAACTTATGCATTATCATGATTTATAGACTCTATTAGTATCGCGAGCACGAAACTCAACTGGGGTTAATTTGTCTATTATAGAACCTACTTATCGTATCCGCTGAGCACGCGAAGCCGAGCTGAAAATTTTAGGAAATTCTTAATGGCCTTTTAATTTTTTATTGTTCATTTAGTAATGAATTAAAGGAAATACGAGCGCGAAGCGCGGCCCAAAATTTTGAGATCAAAATGGAGTTAATTGTTGCATATATAGAGCCTATCTTAGTATCCGCGAGAGAAAGTTTTGAGCTAAAATTGTGCCATATATGACTCTTTTTGGATCCATGTTGAAGATACATAATAATCTGCTCCATTAATAATTTTTTACTCATGAATATTTTGTTGGCGCAGTCCCCTAGCCCACCCCAATTAGCCCAAACACAATATTTACACTAATTCTTTTGACAAGGTTATGTCTCAGCAAGGGCACTGGGTCCAAACCTTTTTATATTTATTTGTTTTGTTTGATTTTACAGTGCGAGGTCGCATATCACCCGAGCAGAAAAATTTGGGGTTTTTTAAAAGACATATTGAAGCTAAAGAAAGGGGCACTTTTTAGTACTGTAGTGAACACTTTTAAAAATTGTCCGTGCGGACTTACAAGAATATGGAAGGCTTCTTTTTAGTATTAAAAAAGGCATTTTTAGCTATAGAAAAGAGGCCCGAGTAGAAACTTTTAGTCTAGTTTTCATAGTGCAATATGGATTCCACTTTACGTATCCGCGAGCGGAAGCGCGAGCTGAAAATTTGGCGGTTTTAAAAGGACATAATGGTAAATAACAAGGGGCCTTTTTTAGTATGAAAGTGCCCCCTTTTAAACAGAAATTGTCCACGGCGACTTTTCAAAAATCTTGAAGCTTTTCTTTAAGTCATAAAGGATGACTCTTTTTTAGTTAGAAACCTCTCTCTTT
>CALNVZ010003428.1:7582498-7616448 GCA_940671915.1 Paracentrotus lividus | reverse complement strand
CCGTCGAAAGGCTGAAAACAGACCCTTTTCGACGCTTTTTGGGGACACGCATGCGTAGCACATCATATGGTGAGTGACCCCCCCGGGGCTACTAAGTATTATATCTACCAACTAGAATGTACCCTCGATCGATCGAGAGATCGAGATCCTGCAATTATAGCTGGTATAATGAGCATAATTAAAGGCGTTACCCCATTGGTCGAAATCTGGAAGTCTTTAGCGATCAGCCAATGAAAACAGTTGTACTTCAATACAGCGAGATGGTAACTAGACTACGGTATCAACAAGGTTGACACGAAGTGATTCTACATTTCTTTTCAGATAAATTCCGTCAAATCTCTTCAAGAGGAATTGAGATTAAAGGAGGTAAGTAAAGAACCAACATTTTATATCATAACCTTTAAAGTCTTATTTAGCCTTGTTGTCTGTGTTAAGATTGAAAGTAGGATAATGTTTGTGTTCACCGCACCGCTGCAAGCTGCTGCTGATTGCCGGTGCATTACATGCGTTTCACGCCGCAACTTTCGGGGTGCATTGCCATTAGGTTGGCATTCCGCTCTTGTATGAAGGAAGTCCGGAAGTGTCAATCAATGTCATGTCTATCATATCACTGCACACCTAAAATTCCACAATTTCAATACAAAGTTAAATATTAGCTTAAGTTTCATCAGTGTTATTCCATTATTTATATTCTAATGATCACTTTAAACAACAATTTTAAGAAAATATTTTCAAGAACAATTTTTTTTCCTTCTTTTTGTCGGTGTCAATTTGTGCAGCAATACTAATACTAACGTTAGATCTATAGGATGGGGGGTCCGTTGTCCGGACACTTTAGCAGATAAAAACATCATCTTTTGCTCTCGATTTTCTCATAATTTGTGCAGTAAAAAGCAAAAATATTTGTGAACATTTGTGCTTTGTTATATTGTCTGATATTATTTTCAATCAATTAATGAAATATTGATCACAAAGCTCCTAAAATTGCCGTCTTTGTCCGGACAAACAACAACCGGGTATACTGCCTCTGTCTTGTGTCATTTCTGTTATAGTCTGCGACATCTATTTGCGCACTAACTCATTTTGCACGCAGCGCAAAAGTTTTGGAATTTTCACTTTCTGAAAGTGGTTAAAATTTTCAGGGCAGCAAATAAAACTTGCTGAAAATCATTTTTAATCAACTAGCCTAACTTTAGATCTAACAGTTAGATCTAGGCCTATTTTCACTTTTTTTTTATATCAAAATTGATTGTTGAGAACAAATCTACAAGGATTGGAACAAGATCCAGCTCAATCCCCCTCTCTTGATGCCTTCAATGCTTTCTTGAGTGGGATGCAGGCCCTGTAATTTTGGCATGACTGTTTTTATTTACACGTGTATGTATGCACGAGTACAGGGAACAAGTGTAAAGCGTCAGTCCACATGCACACGTAAGCTACAGTGTGTTTATCTTCAATCTTGGAGCAGCACTTCCACGTGAAGAAGAAGATTGAAAATTGATGTAAGTTGGGTGTTTTGCTCTAGCAAAATCGTGCAATTACGTGGGTTTGCAGACTTAAGCACTCTTACGGACTCTTACGCTATACCAAAACAATTGTTGCGCTGCACATCATAATGTATTTGGATTTGTTCATCTTGACTTCAGAAAAAACATGCATTCTATTTTCTAGCCTTCCATAAATCCACTACAAAGTTAATCATTGATCTTGAAACCAGCAGTAACGGTTACACCATCTTTGAACTTAAGTGTTTTAACCATGATATCAAGAGATTTGAGTCAAAAATTATGATATTCTTTTTTTTTAATAATTTTTTAAATCAAATCTTTTAATGTACCATCTGGATTTTAACGATATGATTTCCGCTTCTAACCAGATCATGGAGGATAGGGGCACTTTTCGGAGTGGCCCCACCAGGGCTGATATGCTGCGGATCAAGAAAGAGATTGAGGATATCAAGAAGAAATCTCAGCTTGGTACGCAGGACCGTCGCGCTGAGCTCGATACACAGGAAAGAAAGAGAAAAGAAAAGGAACTGATCATCAGGTACATTATGAACCTTTACCATTGTCAATGGGAGCCAGTTGGTCACTGTATCAATTCTAATAGGAAAGAGATAATTCAGTAGTCCACTGGTTAAGATAGTGATAGAGAGCAATTTTGCTGTCAGACTTGTCTTTAAAAAAAAAACCTGTTGACTTTTATTATAGGTAATTTATTACTTACTCAAAAGCTCTGAAGAGTATCTAAAATAAAATCCATACTTACACAATATAATTGCATTTCTTCGATTGAAAACCAGGGTGGTGTTTCACTACAAGTCGATGACTGGAACATGTTCCTGGGTGCTATACTAATCATATGCTTTATAAATTAGCGCAAAAAAATGATCACCAGTCTTTCGCAAAGTCATCCGTTACTTACGAACAACTTGGTTAAACACAGCCCAACTCATTTTTTTATTCAAGGTACATGTATAATAGTTTGTTTATGTACCAGGTATTGAAAATCTCTGAAATACATGATTTGAACACTGATTTTAATGTGTGAATTTTTGTTTTGAAGGATCTTTGGTTCTTTTTTTTTTGTTTTTTGGTCATGTGGAATACCTACATACTAATATATTGAAAGTATTTAAACAATGGCTTCTGCACATGTATTTGTAACTAATATTGCTTTTAGTAAAAAGATTCATAACATGACCATTACATGTATGTAAGTAATAATGTTGTTTATGGAATATTGGCAAACTAACTAGCAACCTCTGCTTTTGTTTTACTCCTTTGCTTTTCCCTGCTCCGTTGATTGATTCTTGTATCTGGCTGCCTGCAGTGCAAAGGTTCAAAATGTGTATGTATCTAATCAATAAAATTGTTATCATATTTTGGTTGACCATTGCTTGAAATGAAGATTATATTCAATGATTTTTTTTAAATACATGTATGTAGTTTGATAATACTTTTTGAAATTTTTCAAAGGATCCACCCATACAGTGTATGTAGATTTTCACATATATTTGTCATAAGTTTTTGAAATAATTGTAAATCTTTGCATCTGTTTGCTTTTACTGTATATGAAATATGTTTTCCGCTAGTTATGAGGTATGATATGCAAATTCTAATATGTAAGCAAATTGGCTTTCTAACTTTTTCCTATTTGCATGAATTTGCTCCTTTATTTAAAATGACATTTTAGCTTTGTCTGTTTTCGTAATTCCATTATGCAGCATGTTAGATCTTATTTACCTTTTCATTAAAAATAAGTTCAATATGTGTAATTTAATGTTAGTGTAGATGTAAATTTCAATACTACAATTTTGCTGACAAAAATATGAATTCATCTTCATTCTCGACAGTGAGCTTGGAGAAGATTTTGGAAAGAAAAGAATGCCATACCTCAGAAATACTGAGCCTCATTTTGAGGAAGATTTCCTTGCCAGGCCTCTACAACCTCAGAAACCAGTGAGTATAACTGCATTAATGGAAATCATAGTCTTTTACTAGCCAATAATTATCATGTCTGATAGCTTCTGACCACTCCAGCATTGAACGTTAGGTGGTTTCTGGGAAGAACACTGATAATACGGTTTTCTGTACATGTAGCTGAGTCGTTAGAGCTCTGCCTCTGGTAATTGATCTGGAGGTCTCGGGTTTAAGGCGCCTTCTCCAAACAAAGTTTGTCAGTTTCTTGCAGCTTCCTGATTCAACGCGAGAAACAATCGGTTTCCTGCTTTTAACGTGTTTAAGTCATATTAAGATTTCGGGATTCTATTCAAAAGCTGATAAATCGTCTTTTGGTACGAAAGACGCGGGAAGCTGACGCACTTTGTTTGGAGAAGGCGCCTAAGTGTAAATGGAATCCCATTTTCTTTTCGCACTTTTTAATATTTCATATATCTGGTCAGTTTCCATCATGGTTCGAATAAAAGATTATCTTACCGGAATATTTTCTTAAATAGCTAGTATTATTGTAAGTTGGCTTATTAACAAGCAAATTATTGTTGCCTTTTGTTTTGTTTTTGTTTTTGTTTTGTTTTTTTGTTTTGTTTGTTTTTTTGGGGGGGGTTTTGTTGCTTTCTGATTTTTCATGAAACTCAAGATATTTGTATAAAAAATTAAGAAGCCTCAGCTCATGAATGTTGACTTACGACCCACAAATATAAATTTTGCGAATGGTATGTCATGGGGTAAAGATACAAATCATACTATTATGAAAACTGTTGGCACATGTTTCTTTTAATACGTATGAATCAATAATTTTTTTTTTTTTAATATCAGGAGCCAGGCACAATTCCAAACTACAATCCCCTGAATAAGAGCACTGTTCCACCTGCAAGGAGTCAGACCAAGCGCTACCCCTACAACAAGGAAGATACAACTACAGTGGAAGGTAGGCTTTTCAATTCTTTATAGTTGCTTGTACAGCTGTATCTGTGATACATTTATTGTAAAAGGAATGAGCGTCAACATTCACTTACTGTATAAGTGGTTATTTTCGCAGTGACTTTATTTTCGCGAATTTTGCAAGTCGGTTATCGCAAAAATTTCCACTTCAGTACAAGGCTATCTATAGTAATGAAGTCATCACCAAAATCGCAAAATTTTGCTCTCGCGAGTTTCCCCAACTAGTCCAAAATCACAAAAATATCTGCACTCGAAAATATTGGCTTATACAGTAGGTACTTGATAGGTCTACAAATTCACCTATAATCATATTGATTTCTTTAAAGTTGATGTCAGTGTGTGTAGGGATCAGGGAATTACCTTTTTCCAGAAACAGAAAGTCAGGGGACGTCTTCTGAAAAAAATTCAGGGAAAAACGTTTATTGCAGATTGTCAAAATAAGCCTTATAAGCTTGCTAATATCACAATGACATATTATATTATGCACTGTATTAAAATGATCATGGAAATTTACAGTTTGTGCTTTGGAAAGACAGGGAATTTTGAAAATACAAGTGTAAGAACCCTGTGTATATGGCTATTCATCATATTGGGAATAAAACTTAATATCAGATCTTTGATTAAATACCTGATAATCCACACAATAATTACCATTGTGATTTATCAAAAGCTCAGGTATTACAGAGTTAACTTTGTTTGAAGGATTAGGGGGATAGGTTTATTGAAAATTTTGCTGTCTATAATTAGATAATTAAATCTTACTTTAATCATTATTTTGGTTGCAGAAATGAGGAGACCTCATGTACAGACAGTAGGAGTGTTGCCTGTGAGGAGTACTGGTGATGTGGCTATGTTGAATGTTATGATGCAAGGAAAACCTGTTATGTCCATGCAGGACACAGAGATTGCTGCTATTCAAGAGGTAAATTCTCATCTATGATCTATCAATTTTTTTTTTTTTTTTTTTTTTTTTCCTTTTTCAGGCCTTAAATTTTGTCAGTTTTAGGGCAAGGCAATTTTTTCGTAGGGCACTTTTTCTTAAATATAGTGCAAATGCAAATTTCTAGAAAGGGTACCAAAATCTCCAAGGCCAAACAGGGAATTTCGGAATGGGCACTAAAGCCAGTGAGGAGGTGCATCTAAGGCCATGGCATCAGTTGCTTTAGATTAATTTAAGCCCTGCTTTCTTCTTTTTCATCTTCTCTATCTTCTTGTCTTCTTTAGTTTTTGATACTTTCTTTTTCTACTTCCTCTTGTTTGCCTTCTTTATTCTTTTTCATTTTATACTAGTAGTATTTATACTGTATGAATATATGGGATCATTCTAATTTAAATCAAGCCACCAAAATCTAGGCTTATTTTGCAATTTTATTTAGCACTTACGTAATTTCTCACAAATTCCCTTGGTAAGTATATAGGGGAGACTGGGGTAATTATGGCCCCCTTTTTCACATTTCCTATTTCAACCATTAAATGAAAAGTCCAATATTATTCTAATTATGTAAAAATACAGTCATTCTATATACCTATAATATACAAAGGAAAGTATAAACCTGTGACTTCTCATTTGCATATTAATTACCATTATGTTAACAACTTTGGTGGCCATAATTACCCCACAGGTTGGGGGTATTTATGGCCCCTATTGTCATGACTGTATGAATTGAAAGATATTATGCTAATTAATTATGGTAATGTATAATAAATGTTGTCAGGTATTCCTAATACACTTGTCAACAACCAACAATAATTTAGTCAATAATTGGTTCAGCGAAAATGTTGAAATTTTGCAGTAATAGCAATGAATACATACATGTTTATTTATGTACATAATCATACAGGTTAATGTCCCGATCTGCGCTTATACACTGTTTATGCATTGGGGGCCATAATTACCCCAAGTGACATATTCAATTTGATCCATCTTTACAGCTCTACTATTGAAGATATTCAGGTGGAAGTTTTTCTGTTGTGTTTGTTAGTTCCTATTGTTTCTGTTTCAATCAAAATTTCATCTTAAATGATTTTAATTAATGATATCACACCCAAATAAAAAAGCGGACTTGCCACTTTCCAACGAACAGAATTGTGATTGCCGTACATTTTAGGCTCCCCTAAGCACAAAATTTGAAGTAAATGGCTTATTTTTCTCATATGATAGTAGGAAGAGTTAAGCTAGTCATGTGTAAAAATTTGATTCATTGCGTAATGCAGCAAAGAATGATAAGCTCTCAAAGACAAAGAGGCCATAATTACCCCAGTCTCCCCTATAGTATCTATTTGCAATGCTTTAAGTTTGTTTTGAAAGAGAATGGAAACTGTGTGAGATTTATTTCATCATAACCATACTTATATAAGATTATAGTTTCTTAAATTTTTAGCGATCAACTTTTGTTTTGTACTTCATCATAACAGGAAAATGCAGTTTCATCCACCACACCCTCAATGTCCCGTGCGCAGTCCAGCGTTGGTGGCGCCCCTGGGAAGGTACCTGATGCTGACACTCAGTTCAAGCCTGGTGACCTACCCCTCAAACCCAAGACCCCGCCCAAGAAACCGGCTATCTTGAGCTCAACGGGGGCTATTGCACCTGTACCGTACAAGGATAGGGCCAAACCTGTCCCCAAGCCTCGTGTAGAGAACCCACCTAGTCCAGTACCACTGAAGAAGCCTAGAACTAAGCGACCTGGTAATTATCATGTTTTGTGTTACATTTTGATACCTCTGTAGAAATGCAAGCACAACTTTTCAGATTGTGGTGATATACAGTGCGATTGTAGATACAGTAGATTTTAATTGGTAGAAAATAGAATAAATTCTAACTTTCAATATACATAAACAGTAAGTTACTTCCAAAGTGTTATTCTATCTGACCTCCTTTTTGTGTAATCTATTTCAAAATATTGATTCCTCTTCTTCTTGAGACCTTTATCTCATTGTTCTCATTGATTGTATCATTATATCTATATAGAAAGATCGTAATTTATATTGATTGAGAGGGGCTCTTGATTTTTCTTATTTACCAGACAAAGACGCACTGTCCATTCCCAAGTCGGGCAAGTCCAACAGGTCCTTACGTAGCGAGAAGAGCAGCCACGCTCACCAGGCCAGCGGTAAGGCCAGTATGGTATCCTTCCATTCCCAGCGCTCGTCTTCCCAGCGGCGCGACTCAGATGATGAGAGCCAGTACAGCAGCGATGACAGCTCAGTGGACGGTCCCTCGCGCCATACCGGATTGTCACGCCGAACAGGGACGTCGTATCAGACCAGCACTACAGGGAAGTCGAGAGCAACCTCTGCGGCCTCTACAGGGTCTCAGAAGTCGTCCAGTGAACTCCTACAGGAGGCCCAGGAGATTGCCAGTCAGGAGAGTTTGTCAGTGCACAAGTGAGTTGGGACTTAACCTTTTGGGACTAATATGAATGGTATAATTTCATGCTATATATATTTATGCATGAAATAATATTGAATTCATAAAATTCATTGGTTACTTGGAATGAAATATTTTAACTTAACATTACTGTTCGTCTTCTGTTTGCCTGTCTACTTCTCCTAAAGATGGACAGTTGGGCTGCCGGAATGTCAAGCCTCCTTTAGTGCTACAAGCCTGCCTTGCCTCTCTCCTTCTCATATGGTTTACAGTCCTTTGCAGGACTCGATCACAAACAGAATTTCTAAACTCTTGTTTCAACTCTCTACTTCGCTTGTCCATTCCTACTTTCCTCAACTCTTCTTTCCTCCTCTACTCATTTCACAGTCCTTTTCAGGATTAACCATATGGTGAACCTCATCAACATTTATTAAAACCAAGCCACTACCGTCAAAGGCCATCTAATCATGTTATCTTCCATATATACAGAAAGAGACGGGCAAGCAAATCAACGAGGAGCCAAGCTAGCATCACTACCACAATTCATGTAGAGAAGGAGGAGGAACCGCCCCAAGAAAGATCGGTAGATGACATCATCGCTTCCCTCAAGGCACAGAGAGAACAAGGGTAGGTGTGGTTCTTTGGGGGGGGGGGGTGGGGTGGTTTTGTTAGCAGATGTTTCTGCATTGATAAATCAGAAACAAATATGTATCATAAACACATTGCCTAATGGATACACACAAACAATGGGACATTTCAATTGCAACTGAAGAAATATAGACATCATTGAAAATATGGAGATGTTATGAGGTAAATAAAATGAGATAAATGCAGGGGCCAGCTAACAAAAGCTTCCTACTTTCTTTTTGTGGCATTTTGCACCTTTCAAGGTGGAAATTCGATGAAAATGTTTATGCACATGATTATTGTGTATTACATCAATATTACTTATTGATATCAAATAAATTCAACATGTCGACTGTGATAGATCATTCCTGAATGAAAATAAATGTCTTAACCTCCTCTGTGCCACTAGTTTACCCCAAAAAATGCTTATATTTAGGATTAGAAATTTGAGTTTGATTATTTGTTACAATTATTTTTTTCAGTACTCAAGAGTACACATTGGAATATTCTTGGATAAGATTTACAGCCCTTGTCTGAGAAGTTTCAAAGTAATGTCACAAAATTAATTGATTATTTTACCATTTTATCCTTTTTCACTGTAAAGATCTGTGAAATCTGAAGCTGACGTCAAGATCCAAGAGATTATGAACAGGGTGATGTCCAGAACGGCAGAGGTTCTGGGTTCCAAGAACGATGGAGTGACAGAAGATAGGAAACCAGAGAGGGTGGAAGATGTTCAAGAAGAAGATGAAACAAAGGAACAAGAAGAAGGTATATGAAGGGCCATGCAATTCATGTATATCACTCCTTGGGCGACAAATCCTTGTATCTAAAGGGATGCAGTAACATTGAATGATATTCAAATTGCAATTTATTGGATTTAGCTCATTTTGCCAACATGATCATGAACACATAGGTCAGTCTGGTATTCCTTAAAAATTGCTTGCTTTACTTTCGAGATATCTACGATTTTATACTCAAATTTTCTAACTCGTTCCTTGACGCTTTACAAAACTGCGTGCGGTTCAACGCACATGGTTTTCACCGCATTTCCTGTTGTCAAGTCCCCGTGCCTACCGGGCGGCTAAGCTTGCAACAGAGTGGTATAGATAAATCAGGCGTGGCCGTATCCTCAGCCGCGTTTGAAATTTCACTGTTTTAAGATAGTAAATGACTTGCATTTGATCTGAAACTTGCAGTAGTTTGTTTTTACGGTCAGAGCGATAGAATTCTATTCATTTCGATCTCTTTTGCACTTGTTTTGGGAAGTTACTAAATACCTTTGTTTTAAAGTGTTAAATGTTCAGGAAAGCAAATAAACAATAACGAAACAAAATATGATATCATCTTTTCTTTGACATGCTTTTGCATCATTTTTGGGGGTTAAAGAATGAGGATTTACACAAGACATCACTTGACTGATTATCTGGAGATTAACATAAACAAGTGATTTTCACCCAAATTTTAGAAGCTACGATTTGTCACCCCAGCGGAGATATGTAATCTCATGGTGTATATTAGTTTTGTGACTTAACTAAGCCAAACATTAGACCTCCTGACAGAGACATGGAGGCAGATCCTAAACGGATGGGCCGACATGGAAAGATCTGGAGACATTTGCTCAAGAACAATCTGCCAGAAGGACACTTGTTGATGGCATATGTCCCTGGAACGGGCGATAGGCTTAAAGAGCCTTGAAAGTCGGAGATCATGGGGAATGCGCGTTTTTCCTGAGCTCCATTGACTCATACACAATCGACAATAAGGCTTATGCATGGGTCGGACTACTAGAGATTAACATTCGGACAGTACGAACATGACAAAGTTGACCGAATTCAGTCAGTCAATAGCTTCTGGTTCTCGATCCTCAACAATCCTTAGTTTTTAGACTCTCAATGGGTCTCATCCTATAAATTGAAAGAGAGGACTTGTATAATGCTCCATTTCAAAAACAAAACATTGGTGAAGTTTACTTCGGAATTCCGGTTAGTTAGTCTAGCCATGAAGGATTAACTCCGAGGTCACTCTCTTCCCTCGACGAGACGCGTTATTGCTGAAGATTACATAATACCGCTCAGGCTCTGCATACCATGTTATTATTTCATCCGAGATAAGCTGCTTTCCACGTGTTTTATCACTTTTAAGTCCCTTTAAAAAAGGAAGAGTGCAACTCTAAGAACATATTATAGGGTACCTGAAGGGGTATTGTATTGTTCATGAATATACACTCCTCTGTATTCAGAGGGAAGTTCTTCTTATTCACTATCTTTCTGTTTTGTTTCAGCACAAGGAATCCCAGAGCTTCACGTAGAAGAATCAAGTGAGACTGCTCAAGGATCCCTGGATACAGAGAGATCTCAAGACTCAGAAATGCTCCAGGTAATTTAAAGAGAGTCATGTCATAATTGATTAAGTAATCATAGTACCAACAAAGTATGGTTGTTCACATTAGTTTTTTAATACCAAAGAACTCATATCTTTCATTAACAATGACATGATTACATGCATGATGTGTGTAGTATTTCTCAAACGTTGATTCTAACATATTTATATTGGGCCATCTATGTAGTAAAACTGTTGAACTACAATTAAAAGTGATACAAAAATTGTTCAGTTGGGCTGTATATATACATCAATTCAATTCAGTCAAATACATCATGAAATTGAATTGTGTGTTTCAAAGTGATGGAAAAAGTTGATGACAATTCTTAATTTAATTATTGTTTGAGTGCTGAGTTGCATGCCCTACACACAGAAATACATGACTGGGACTAATATATGCAAGCATGATAGCATTTGTAGAACAATCCTTGCCCATTGATTTTTAAGATTATAATATTCTTTCTAAAAAATATGAAAGTAATTTGAAAGTTCACAGTGAATCTGTTCACCTTTCCAACAACATGAGATTACCTTTGATTACACTTCTACAACATTCTATTTCCACACATAGGGTGATGCAGGAGTTAGTAGAAGAGCCAGCATTGATAACACAGACAGCAAGCTTGTTGCAAAAGGTGGTGGGAGCCGACGCCCAAGTAAGGTTCAGATCAAAGATGAGGTGTCCGATGAAAGCTTGGCTCTGGGAGAGAAACCTTCGGTCCGCTTCCAGGAGGTTTTGCTCGATGGCAAGCATCAGAAGGAGATTGACCTTGAAAAGGCTTGGCAGGTACGTGTTTGGTGTAGTTTTCTGATATTGTATGAGAAGGACCAGAAAGAGATATCTTCAGGGGTTTCAAAGTGGACAGATCAACCTTGAAACCCTCGGTCCACTTCCAGGAGGTGGTGCTTTTTTACAAATGTAGATAATTATACTCCTGATAACAGTTGGGGATCTAGGATTTGAAAAAAAAAAAAGGTTCAGCCTGAAAATTTGAAAAAAGGAAAGGGACGCAGCCCAAAAAATTCTTGATATTGACACGCACTTTCAATAAGTGTTTTTTTTTTTTTTTTTTTTTTTTAAACCCTCTTTGTGCTTTGTAGCCATATGCTACATTAAAGCCACTCACCTTTTCTAAGAAAAGCACAAAGAGGGTTAATAGGCGGTCATTCCTGTTGTGCCCCTTAGATCAGCCACTGTATATTCACCTTATTTCAGATTTCTTTGTTCAAACTTTATTTCTCAATAATTTGTTCCTTGCAGGAGTTGATCGCACCTTTAGATGTTTCCCATGCTGATGTCGTCAACGTGGAAGGCGAGAAGATAGAAATGCAGGAGAGAGGTGTATTTGATGCGTCCCTGAGGGGGAGCACCCCTCCACAAACAGTGATTGGGTCATCAGTATCATTCCTTTCAATGTGGGCCCCTCAGGAGGAGAGGCAGAGAGACGTAAGTTACTTTTACTGTTTCTATACTTGTGCGTTACCAATACGGTGTGAGCTGTCAGAACATGCACAAACAAAGTATATGCTCTTGAAGAGCAAATATGGGAATTCCCCTTGAAGCATACTGATGCAAACAGCTAAACACTTTGCCTTAGGGAATAAGCTGACACTTTTATTACGTCCTCTAGGCACTAAAGGGTCAATATCTTGAAAATGGCTGAAGTTGTAAAGTGACTAGCTTCTCTAATTAACCACTTCAGTATGCCTCCTCAATAACCTTTTTCCAAATTTGGTTCAGAATACACTATTTAGGGTCTATGTGCATGGGACCATTATGTTCTAACATTTCAGGTGTTCAAATTTAGGGGTCTGTTTGCATTAATGGCTTTCAGTTTTGAGCCCTGTGCTTATTCAAGGTATGCGTACATAGATACTAACAAGATGTATTATTGTTTGCAGCCAAGTTCTGAGCCTAAAGATGGTAAGCTAAGAGAGAGTATCCATCATTTCTGCAACGTTCCGTCAGACGTGACGTTGAGTAAAAACTTACAGCTTCTCAGCCGCTCCCATCATACACCTAGCAAGTACAAAGCTACTCAACCTTTAATGGTAAGTTGTCATCCTCCCTCCTCTTTCAATTTTTCATTCTCATAATTCGTAGTCCGATCACTTCCTACGCTTACTTCTTACCTACTTGAAGGGGAAGGAAACCCTAGAAATGCATTAAATTGTACAAAACAGAAAAATCAAAGAAGCTGATCAATGAAAATTTGAGAAAAAATGCATGAATAATAAGAAAGTTATGAGCCTTTGAATGTTGTGATCACTACAGCTCATGGGGATCCTCACATTGGCAATGGGTCCAAAATGTGTGATGTCATACATGAACAACTTTCCAATTACTTTTGTACATATTTTACTCAAATTGTCTTTTTTATTAATCCTGTTATAAGTTCTGAGATTCTTTTCATGGGAGGGCATGTGATACAGGTTTCACAAAATATAATCATGGGTGAAGAGTCTGTACTACCATTAGAATAAGGAAAAAGAAGTATTTTTGGTATTTTTTTGTATGTCATATGGGAGAGTTATTCATGTGTGACATCACACATCTTGGGCCTGTTGCCAGTGTGAGGATCTCCATAGCGTTAGTGATCGCAACATTCAAATGCATATAACTTTCTTATTATTTATTCAATTGTTCTCAAACTTTCTTTAATCTGTTTCTTTGATTTTGTTTGTTTCATACAAATCAACTGAATCCTAGGGTTTCATTCTCCTTTAAGTGATATCGTTTGTATTTTATTTTGTACTCCTTTTTTTTTTCAACCTGAAAGCAACTGACCATGTGATGTTGGGTTTACGTACTCTATTATATTTCTTTCTCTTTACTTCTATTCTATCCTGCTTAAATTTTCTTTTTTCTCTGCCTTAATATGTGTTGTATCTCTAATTATTAGGTTTTGTTTCCTGCAGCATACATCTTCTTTGTTGAATGTCTCCCCTCACAATTGTGAATATTGAGTTTACATTTATTTCCAATGATATTCCCATTGAGAAATATTGGTGTCTATGGCAATTGACTGCTATTTCATGCTTCATAAAGTCCTAAGATTGTGACACCTGCAAGAACAACACAATCAGGTATTCACCCCGGATTTTTTAAACCAAGTCCCATAAGTGATAAGGGCATTAACATTATATTCTTTTTTAGAATAACATAAAGGTTTACAATCAATTGCAAATTTGAAAGAAGAAATGTGATTGGTTAATGGTCAATCTTTTAAACAAGAAGGGCATGCAACAATAATTTTGATTGGCTATTGGTATTTTTCAGGTAATTTCAATCCTTTGTGTTACAGATCCCAGAAATATATCATTTTTTAAATTTCTAATTTGCCATTGTTTGATTCTGCAGGCCATGGAGGACAGCCTTAGCAACACTCCCTCGCTTGAAGAGAGACAGAAGCTGATGTCAGCCGCAGCAAGACGCATCCTCCGAGAGGCTGAAACCGTGGTAACGCTGGAGACAGACCTGTCTCACCCTGGAGGAGGAGGCAGTCAGAAAGATAGAGGAGAGATGGAAGAAGGCAACAGTTTGGAGACTTGGGAGAAGAGAGCAATGCAATTGGTAAAATTCTTTTTTGTTCAAGCCGATCGAAGTTCAGGAATTTTATGTGTGTGCGTATCGGTATGTGTGTGTTTGTGTAACTGTCCATGTGTCACAAAATGCTACTTCTTCTTCATCTGTTGACCAATTTTCATGTTTTTTCCATTTCATCTGATAGGACTACATGAGTGTGCACAACTTCTACATAGAATTTAAAAATTCCTTCCAATCTTGCCTAAAATTGTTCATTTCCCTAACTAGACCAAAATCGTGAAATATGTGGCTGATAAAGTACTTTTGAAACAGTATGACAAAGAAATGATTCTGTGTTTGCTTGTATCTCATCTTTTGTATCTTTATGTTCTCAGTTTGACGAAGAGGCTCTCACCATAGTTGGCCAGCCGGCCCCTATCAAGCAAGACATCTCCCGGCTCTACTGGACCCCGGCCCCGCCCAAGATGAACTTTGAACCAACCCACATAAAGGATGTGCTATACCCACAGTTTGAGGGCATGGGTCTGAGTCAGGACATTGAGAGGCTGACTTCCATTCCGGATACGGACGGAGATGATGGAGACTTGGAGGCAATGTCTGCATGGGACGAGGCCGACTATGAGGAGAGGCTGTTCCAAGAAAGGTGAGGATATGGTCATAATGTTGGCGATGACGACAATGATAGTGACGTTGGTGGTGATGGTGGTGTTGGTGTCAGTGTTGATGATGATTATGGTGATGATAGTGTTGATGATGGTGGTGATAATGATGGTAAAGATGTTGGTGGTGATCATTCTGTTGGTGGTGGTGATGATGTTGATAATATTGACGATGGGGGTGGTTTTTGTGATGATGATGGTTTTGATAGTTATGATGGTGATAATGGTGATCATGATTTTAATGGTGGGGATGGTGTTGGTGACGTTGGTGGTGATGATGGTGTCGGTTGTTAGTGTTGATGATGATGATGATGATGATGATGGTGATGATAGTGTTGATGATGGTGATAATGATGGTGATGATGATGGTGGTGATGATTCTGTTGGTGGTGGTGATGATTTTGATAATATTGATGATGGTGGTGGTGTTTGTGATGGTGATGGTTTTGATGGTGATGATGGTGATAATGGTGATGATGGTGATCATGATGTTGATTGTGGGGATGGTGTTAGTGATGGTTTTGGTGATGGTGATGTTTGTGGTGATGTTGGTTATGATGATTTGGATAATGGTGATGTGATGATTGTGACGTTGGTGACGTTTGTGGTTATGATGTTGGTGATGATGATGGTGGTGATGAAGATGGTGATGATGATGGTGGTAGTGGTGATGATTATGGTGATGTTGATGATGAGGATGATGGTGATGATTGTGATGTTGGTGGCGGTAAATGTGGGGATGATCTTGGTGATGATGATGGTGGTAATGATGATGTTGATGGTGATTATGATGGTGTTGGTGATGATGATGATGATGATGATGCTGATGATGAAGATGACAATGAGGAAGATGATGATGATGTTGGTAATCGTCACGATGATGAGGTTGTTGGTTATGATGATGGTGATTATGATAATAATAATGATGATAGTAATACTGAAAATGTTTTTAAAAATAATAGAAGTATTAGTATTATTTTGATTTTCCCCCCACTTTAGCCCATATTACTGTGATAAGCTGCTCAAGCAATCAACAGTTTCTTTTTACCAGGTACTTGTTTACCTGTCCTGGGATGAGTGTGGCAAATGTAGATTAATACCTAGCCAAAGACGTATGATATTATCTTGTTCTATAAGGTTGATGATATAAAGATTCATTTCAATTCTAAAGTTAAAGGAGGAAATTAATATCCATTAATATTCTAATTCTTGTAACTGCTTTATTTTCATGTATTCCTAGGATTCTTGGGCGAAACTACCGATCAAGTGAAGACCTAACAGTGCTCGGCAGGGCTAAATACACCCAGAAGATGAAAGGCAAGCCCCCTGCCTTCCTGCGCCCTTCGTCAGGAGGTAGGGTACCGCTACCGGGTGAAAGTGTACCATTCACAGCCACACCAGATAGTGGTGGGCTACCGAAGATGACCAGGCAGGAACCATTAGTTGGCGGGCGGGTACCCTCTGCAGCCAGTGAAGGCAGGTATTCGGTGCAGAGCAGACCAGGGTCCAAACTGTCGGATGTGATTCCACCAACGCAGCACCAACTCAGGTATGATATGGCAAACTGAGATAGGGAACGCTGTTCAAATATTAAATGTCTTCTTCTTGTTGTTGTTTGTAGTTAATAACTATTTATCGTTCAGGATACCTATCCGTAAATTTTTTGATTGACAGGCTCCCATATTCCTGCTCTCTATATGTTGTCCTGTTTAATTTCATTCACTGTGTTTCTCAAAAGTAGACAGCAGAATATTTCGCTTCAGTCCCCACTATGTTGAACAGCTTTTTCCGACTGCGTTACTGTTTTGTCATCCTGAGTCGACATTCTATACCCTAAGTCCTTGAATCCTTGTCTTTAGGAGGACCAACTCTGCTCCGGATCTAGAAGGAGATGACTACCCATTCCTGGTACCTTCTGATTTCCACTCCGCCATGGAGGATGTAAAGATACACAAGCAGTACCTAGCTGACCTGAGAGACAGGAAGGAGTTTGATGAGGAGGATGAGATGATGGAAGAAGACTTCAAGGATGAGGTAGACCTTTGACCCTTGACTTTCTTAACAATATTTTCTTTCAAAATATCTCAGTCACACTCTAGTCCAACTATTCTGTGCAAATTTTGTGATGATTTGTTTGCTGATAAAGGGCGCCAAATCTGCTCTAATGGTCAAATTCATCGTGCAAAAAAAATTGAAGTAATGGTCCCATTGTTCTTTTTGTGTTAGAGTGTTTCATAACAAACCAATACTATAACTATAATCCCGCTTTATTTGGAGGGTTAGCCAATCTGAGCTGCAAGGCACATCATGCTATCATGTGTAAATAATGAAGCTGTGAAAAATGCTATTCCGCAGGTAGAGAAATATTTTAAAAGATATCGTAAATACCAGATTCTTTTTTCCTGTGTAGAGTGCAGTGTCAGTTCAAGAATAAGAGTTATGTATAATGTGTTCATTTATCCATTTCCTGCAACAATAGGCTATAGTTAATAGTATCGTTCACATGGCAAGCCTTAACTCCAAGTTAACTCCAAGTTATCCTCAGAACATAGTCCTCGGGGATAACTTGGAGTTAACTTGGAGTTAAGGCCCGTGTGAACGAACTCGGTGTTTATGTTCTCAAGGACAAGTCAGGGTTTATGTTCTCGACAGATCTTAGGGTTAAGGCTCGAAACTCTATGGCCACAAATTCACAAAGGTGGTTTCTGCCAAACCCACGGATCCGCGGATTTGTGAATATTCATGTAATAATTACGCTTAATTTTAGCGCGTACATTGAAAAAGGTCCAATATGAATGCGCGATTTTGTCATTTTGCACGAGATATACGCCAGTTGCTATGGTTTTGACATAATGAGCCCACTGTTTTAAATTAATGAGTCCACTGTTGAGTCAACGGTTTATTTAAATTAATTTGAATAAACAGCAGCAAAACCATAGCGACAAGCGTAAATTTAGAGCTCTGTGACAAAATCGCGCATTCATATTGGACCTTTCTCACAGTACGCGCTAAAATTAAGCGTATTTATTACACAAAATCTAAATAATCCACGGATCCGTGGGTTTGGCAGAAACCACCTTTGTGAATTCGGGCCTAAGCGGTGGGTGGTCTCCGATCGCACGTTTGACCGTGTGGACACGATTTTAACTTGGAGTTAGTGTTCTTGAGGATAAGAGTGACCTCTTGTAATGGTTAAACTTCCGGTGCAGTCAAGCGACATAGCCGAATAGTAAGGGAAATAAATAGCGCACGCTACATACAACTTGGACTTCCGGCCATCGAGCCTCTCACTTATCCTCGAGGATAAGCACACAGTGTGCATGAACCTGACTCGAGAACAAGTCGTCGGGGTTTAAATTCTTAGGGATACAATCCTCGAGGACTAAAATCCTGATGGTCCCGTGTGAACATAGCTGATACAATGTATGTGTTAAATTCTTTGTCATTGTATTCAAACGTTTACAGATTGATATAGCAGCAGGACCTGATCTAATCTCAATCAGCCCTCAGGAACAGGGCAAGAAACTCAGTAAGTCTTATATGTTGTTTTTTTTTTTGCATTATTTATTTTTCTTCAAATAAAAAATTCTCATTTCAAGAGAAACTTTAATTCAGTTATTTCTTTTATCAAGATGTAGATTGATTAGTTTGATCTTTAAAATTTTAGTAAACTAGCTTAAAGTTTAATTTAAGTTCTTGTCATGATATTCAACTGTTAAAGAAACTGTCACATAATGATTGAGTAAGCCTCAACACAATGCTCCTAAGAATTGTTGTATGTGGTAAGGTTTTGAAATAACCAAATTGATAAGAAATTGTCTACCTTGGTTGGTTTAAGGCAACCTGTGATTGCCTTACAAGAACTGTAGAAAAATCACTCTAGAAATATAATTATAAGAAAACATTTGATGGTATATTATATAAATAGTGTATGCTCTACCATGCAACATACTAGATTATGTGCACGACAAATACTATATTATCCCGAGGGCACATTTATTTCACCGAGGCCGTAGGCCGAGGTGAAACAGATGTGCCCGAGGGATAATTTAGTATTTGGAGTTCACATAGTCAGTAATGTTGCATTAATAGATGCATGCACTATTTATTATAGTAAATAGACCCCTAGATCTTTGACCTTGCCTAATCTGGTTTTATCTTTGCAAATGTTTGCCAAACTTCTGGTGCTAATTAAGCTATTGTGACGTATATTGTCGCTCCGCGTATCTATTGTTGTGCGCACCATTTTACTGTTATTACGCGCTTGCGCAACGAGGCAATCGATTTCACCATTCATTTTAACACAGGTAAAAACCGTTCAATATAACAAAAAAAAATGTTCAATATAACAAAAACCGTTCACTATAACAAAAACGTGAATGACATGTGACATCATTTCAACCAATCACCATTACGAAAATTCTCGTTTAAACCAGGAAGCTATCATAGCACCCCGATTTCGACTTCCAAACCATTCTCACCACCCCTCCCCTATTCTCCCGATATCAGCAATCTTTTCTAGGGATGGTAATCCCTAAGTAAACAAATACACACTCGCCCAGATAAATCCACCTTCCCCAAGGAGAAGTGACCTTCATGGCCTGGCAGCGAAGAGGAAGAGAGAGAGAGAGAGAGAGAGAGGTACATGAGTCCTAACTATTTTCTGTCACAATGCAGCCAGCAAGTTGTATCCATGAAGGTCTTTTATTTGAAACATTATCCACTATAAGTTCTTCCTATAAATAATAATTTTCGCTACTTAAAACGGGAAGTTTTCATTCCATAACTAAATAATCAATTACGTAGAAGTACCCGCTCCGACTTTATTTCATGAAGGATTTATTTCGAAACATCATCGACTATAAGTTCTTCGATAATAATCATTTCGCTATTAAAAACGGGACGTTTTCATTCCATAACTAAATAATTAATTACGTAATTGTACCCGCTCCGACTTTGTTTCATAAAGGTTTTATTTAGAAACATTATCGACGTCAAGTTCTGCTGATAAATAATATTTTCGCTACTAAAACAGACGTTTCATTCCATACCCAAATAATTAATTACGTAATTGTACCCGCTCCGACTTTATGATATTTTATATGCAAGTAGGGGAACGGCCGTTTGTAATAATAGATTTTGTAGAAAACATGAAGGATTTATTTTTGAAACATTATCGACTATAGTTCTTCCGATAAATAATATTTTCGCTTCTTAAACTGTCGGGAAGTTTTCATTCCATAACTAAATAATTAATTTTGTAATTGTACCCCGCTCCGACTTTATTTCATAAAGGTTTATTTTGAAACATTGTCGACGTCAAGTTCTGCCGATAAATAATATTTTCGCTACTAAAACGGGACGTTTCATTCCATAACCAAATAATTAATTACGTAATTGTACCCGCTCCGACTTTATGATATTTTATATGCAAGTAGGGGAACGGCCGTTGTAATAATAAAATTTGGTAAAAACATAAAGGATTTATTTTGAAACATTATCGACTATAAGTTCTTCCGATAAATAATCATTTTCGCTATTAAAAACGGACGTTTTCATTCCATAACTAAATAATTAATTACGTAATTGTACCCGCTCCGACTTGTTTCATAAAGGTTTTATTTAGAAACTTATCGACGTCAAGTTCTGCCGATAAATAATAATTTTCGCTACTAAAAACGGGACGTTTTCATTCCATTAACCAAATAATTAATTACGTAATTGTACCCGCTCCGACTTTATGATATTTTATATGCAAGTAGGGGAACAGCCGTTGTAATAATAAAATTTAGTAGAAAACATAAAGGATTTATTTTGAAACATTATCGACTATAAGTTCTTCCGATAAATAATTGTTTTCGCTACTTAAACTGTCGGGAAGTTTTCATTCCATAACTAAATAATTAATTTTGTAATTGTACCCGCTCCGACATAAAGGTTTTATTTTGAAACATTGTCGACGTCAAGTTCTGCCGATAAATAATAATTTTCGCTACTAAAAACGGGACGTTTTCATTCCATAACCAAATAATTAATTACGTAATTGTACCCGCTCCGACTTTATGATATTTTATATGCAAGTAGGGGAACGGCCGTTGTAATAATAGATTGGTAGAAAACAAGAAGGATTTATTTTGAAACATTATCGACTATAAGTTCTTTCGATAAGTAATTATTATTTTCGCTACTTTAAACGGGAAGTTTTCATTCCATATCTAAATAATTAATTACGTAATTGTACCCGCTCCGACTATTTTGAACATATGATTATCCTATTATAATGATAATTTATTATAATATATATTAATATTATTTATATATATTATATTATAATATATATATATATATAATATATATTAATATATATATATATATATATAGTAATAGTGGTAGTATTTTAAGAGTTGCATTACGTGATTCCTCCGTTTAAAATAAACCCGCAGAGCTCCTATTGACATAACACGCAATGCAATGGGTTTCTGTTAAGCTGCCGGGGTTTTCACTACCCCATTTTCAAATTTGGGAGAGTTTTCATCTCTCGTTTAAACTAGGGAGGGGTGGTTGGCAGCTGATAGAGCTGATAACACTGTAAACACGCACCGCAACAGGCTGATGACCACAGATCACAGCGTGGGGCTGGATTAATTGCAGCTGTTCTTCTTACGCAACAGTGTAAAGAAACTTAAGAGCTTCCTGCCTCACAGAAATCTAGGAATAATGAATTTGTATTCTGTTCGTTCAGGACATTGGTATATCAAAACGATTCGAAATTTAGTGAAGATCAAATGGAAGTTGAACGATGCAAAATGACCCACAATTGGCGGAATAGCAATTTAAAAAAAATATCCCCCAAACTTCGAACGTGCACGCACGTGCATAGAGGAGCGCAGAGCTAGAGCGGCCCATGCCCATAAAGTCGGAGCGGGTACAATTATGTAATTAATTATTTAGTTATGGAATGAAACGTCCCGTTTTTAGTAGCGAAAATTCTTACTTATCGGCAGAACTTGACGTCGACAATGTTTCATAATAAACCTTTATGAAATAAAGTAGGAGCGGGTACAATTACAAATTAATTATTTAGTTATGGAATGAAAACGTCCTTTTTAGTAGCAAAAATATTATTTTATCGGCAGAACTTAGAGTCGATAATGTTTCGAAATAATCCCTGTGAATAAGTCGGAGCGGGTACGTAATTGATTATTTGGTTATGGAATGAAAACGTCCGTTTTAAGTAGCGAAAATGACTATTATCGGAAGAACTTATGTCGATTGTTTCGAAATAAAACCTTCTGAAATAAAGTCGGAGCGGGTACAATTGCGTAATCAATTATTAAGTTATGGAATGAAAACGTCCCGTTTTTAGTAGCGAAAATGATTATTTATCGGAAGAACTTATAGTCGATAATGTTTCGAAATAAAACCTTTATGAAATAAGTCGAGCGGGTACAATCACGTAATTAATTATTTATTATATATGGAATGAAAACGTCCCGTTTTAAGTAGCGAAAATTATTATTTAGCGGAAGAACTTAAAGTCGATAATGTTTCGAAATAAATCCTTCATCAAAATAGTCGGAGCGGGTACAATTACGTAATTAATTATTTGATATGGAATGAAAATTCCCGTTTAAAGTAGCGAAAATAATAATTATTATCGAAAGAACTTATAGTCGATAATGTTTCAAAATAATCCTTCTTGTTTTCTACCAATCTATTATTACAACGGCCGTTCCCTACTTGCATATAAAATATCATAAAGTCGGAGCGGGACAATTACGTAATTAATTATTTGGTTATGGAATGAAAACGTCCCGTTTTTAGTAGCGAAAATTATTATTTATCGCAGAACTTGACTCGACAATGTTTCAAAATAAAACCTTTATGTCGGAGCGGGTACATTACAAAATTAATTATTTAGTTATGGAATGAAAACTTCCCGACAGTTTAAGTAGCGAAAACAATTATTATTCGGAAGAACTTATAGTCGATATGTTTCAAAATAAATCCTTTATGTTTTCTACTAAATTTTATTATTACAACGCTGTTCCCCTACTTGCATATAAATATCATAAAGTCGGAGCGGGGTACATTACGTAATTAATTTTGGTTATGGAATGAAAACGTCCCGTTTTTAGTAGCGAAAATTATTATTTATCGGCAGAACTTGACGTCGATAATGTTTCTAAATAAAACCTTTATGAAACAAAGTCGGAGCGGGTACAATTACGTAATTAATTATTAGTTATGGAATGAAAACGTCCGTTTTTAATAGCGAAAATGATTATTTATCGGAAGAACTTATAGTCGATAATGTTCAAAAAAAATCCTTTATGTTTTCTACCAAATTTTATTATTACAACGGCCGTTCCCCTACTTGCATATAAATATCATAAAGTCGGAGCGGGTACAATTACGTAATTAATTATTTGGTTATGGAATGAAAACGTCCGTTTTAGTAGCGAAAATTATTATTTATCGGCAGAACTTGACGTCGACAATGTTTCAAAAAAACCTTTATGAAATAAAGTCGGAGCGGGTACAATTACAAAATTAATTATTTAGTTATGGAATGAAAACTTCCCGACAGTTTAAGAAGCGAAAATAATTATTTATCGGAAGAACTATAGTCGATAATGTTTCAAAATAAATCCTTCATGTTTTCTACAAAATCTATTATTACAACGGCCGTTCCCCTACTTGCATATAAAATATCATAAGTCGGAGCGGGTACAATTACGTAATTAATTATTTGGGTATGGAATGAAACGTCCTGTTTTTAGTAGCGAAAATATTATTTATCAGCAGAACTTGACGTCGATAATGTTTCTAAATAAAACCTTTATGAAACAAAGTGCGAGCGGGTACAATTACGTAATTAATTATTTAGTTATGGGAATGAAAACGTCCCGTTTTTAATAGCGAAAATGATTATTTATGCGAGAAACTTATTAGTCGATGATGTTTCGAATAAATCCTTCATGAAATAAAGTCGGAGCGGGTACTTCTACGTAATTGATTATTTAGTTATGAATGAAAACTTCCCGTTTTAAGTAGCGAAAATTATTATTATAGGAAGAACTTATAGTGGATAATGTTTCAAATAAAAGACCTTCATGGATACACACTTGCTGGCTGCATTGTGACAGAAATAGTTCGAGCATGTACCTCTCTCCTCTCTCTCTCTCTCTTCCTCTCTCGCTGCCAGGCCATGAAGGTCACTTCTCCCTTGGGGAAGGTGGATTTTATCTGGGCGATGTGTGTTTGTTTACTTAGGGATTACCATCCCTAGAAAAGATTGATGGGATCGAAGGGAGTGGTGTGAGAATGGTTGGAAGTCGAAATCGGGTGCTATGATAGCTTCCTGGTTTAAACAGAATTTTCGTAATGGTGATTGGTTGAAATGATGTCACATGTCATTCACGTTTTTGTTATAGTGAACGTTTTTTGTTATATTGAACATTTTTTTTGTTATATTGAACGTTTTTATCCTGTGTTATGAATGGTGAAATCGATTGCCTCGTTGCGCAAGCGCGTAATAACAGTAAAATGGTGCGCACAACAATAGATACGCGGAGCGACAATATACGTCACAATAGCTTAATTAGCACCAGAAGTTTGGCAAACATTTGCAAAGATAAAACCAGATTAGGCAAGGTCAAAGATCTAGGGTCTATTTACTATAATAAATAGTGCATGCATCTATTAAGCAACATTACTGACTATGTGAACTCAAATACTAAATTATCCCTCGGGCACATCTGTTTCACCTCGGCCTACGGCTCGGTGAAATAAATGTGCCCTCGGGATAATATAGTTATTTGTCGTGCACATAATCTAGTATGTTGCATGGTAGAGCATACACTATTTATATAATAACCATCAAATGTTTTCTTATAATTATATTTCTAGAGTGATTTTTCTACAGTTCTTGTAAGGCAATCACAGGTTGCCTTAAACCACCAGGTAGACAATTTCTTATCAATTTGGTTATTTCAAAACTTACCACATACAACAATTCTTAGAGCATTGTGTTTGAGGCTTACTCAATCATTATGTGACAGTTTCTTTAACAGTTGAATATCATGACAAGAACTTAAATTAAACTTAAGCTAGTTTACTAAATTTTAAAGATCAAACTATCAATCTACATCTTGATAAAAGAAATAACTGAATTAAAGTTTCTCTTGAAATGAGAATTTTTTATTGAAGAAAAATAAATAATGCAAAAAAAAACAACATATAAGACTTACTGAGTTTCTTGCCCTGTTCCTGAGGGCTGATTGAGATTAGATCAGGTTCTGCTGCTATATCAATCTGTAAACGTTTGAATACAATGACAAAGAATTTAACACATACATTTGTATCAGCTATGTTCACACGGGACCATCAGGATTTTAGTCCTCGAGGATTGTATCCTAAGAATTTAAACCCGACGACTTGTTCTCGAGTCAGGTTCATGCACACTGTGTGCTTATCTCTGAGGATAAGTGAGAGGTCTATGGCGGAAGTCCAAGTTGTATGTAGCGTGCGCTATTTATTTCCTTACTATTCGGCTATGTCGCTTGACTGCACCGGAAGTTTAACCATTACAAGAGGTCACTCTTACCTCAAGAACACTAACTCCAAGTTAAAATCGTGTCCACACGGTCAAACGTGCGATCGGAGACCACCACGCTTAGGCCGAATTCACAAAGTGGTTTCTGCCAAACCCACGGATCTGGATTATTTAGATTTTGTGTAATAAATACGCTTAATTTTTAGCGCGTACTGTGAGAAAGGTCCAATATGAATGCGCGATTTTGTCACAGAGCTCTAAATTTACGCTTGTCGCTATGGTTTGTGCTGTTTATTCAATTAATTTTAATAAACCGTTGACTCAACAGTGGACTCATTAATTTAAAACAGTGGGCTCATTATGTCAAACCATAGCAACTGGCGTATATCTCGTGCAAAATGAAAATCGCGCTTCATATTGGACCTTTTTCAATGTACGCGCTAAAATTAAGCGTAATTATTACATGAATATTCACAAATCCGCGGATCCTGGGTTTGGCAGAAACCACCTTTGTGAATTTGTGGCCATAGAGTTCGAGCCTTAACCTAGATCTGTCGAAACATAAACCCTGACTTGTCCTTGAGAACATAACACCGAGTTCGTTCACACGGGCCTTAACTCAAGTTAACTCCAAGTTATCCCGAGGACTATGTTCTGAGGATAACTTGGAGTTAACTTGGAGTTAAGGTTGCATGTGAACGATACTATTAACTATAGCCTATTGTTGCAGGAAATGGATAATGAACACATTATACATAACTCTATTCTTGAACTACATGCACTCTACACAGGAAAAAAGAATTCTGGTATTTACGATATCTTTTAAAATATTTCTCTACCTGCGGAATAGCATTTTCACAGCTCATTATTTACACATGTAGCATGATTGGCTTGCAGCTCAGATTGGGCTAACCCTCCAATTAAAGCGGGATTATAGTTATAGTATTGGTTTGTATGAAACACTCTAACACAAAAAGAACAATGGGACCATTACTTCAATTTTTTTTGCACGATGGAATTTGACCATTAAGCAGATTTGGCGCCCTGTTATCATCAAACAAATTCATCAAAATTTGCCAGAATAGTTGGACTAGAGTTGACTGAGATATTTTGAAAGAAAATATTGTTAAGAAAGTCAAGGGCAAAGGTCTTACCTCATCCTTGAAGTCTTTCTCCATCATCTCATCCTCCTCATCAAACTCTTCCTGTCTCTCAGTAGCTAGTACTGCTTGTGTATCTTTACATCCTCCATGGCGGATGGAAATAGAAGGTACATAGGAATGGTAGTCATCTCGCTTCTAGATCCGGAGCAGTTGGTTCCTCCTAAAGGACAAGGATTCAAGGACTTAGGGTATAGAATGTCGACTCAGATGACAAAACAGTATAACGCAAGTCGGAAAAAGCTGTTCAACATCGTGGGGACTGAAGCGAAATATTCTGCTGTTCTACTTTTGAAACACAGTGAATGAATTTAAACAGGACAACATATAGAGAGCAGGATATGGGAGCCTGTCAATCAAAAAATTTACGGATAGGTATCCTGAACGATAAATAGTTATTAACTACAACAACAACAAGAAGAAGACATTTATATTTGAACAGCGTTCCCTATCTCAGTTTGCCATATCATACCTGAGTTGGTGCTGCGTTGGTGGAATCACATCGACAGTTTGGGCCTGGTCTGCTTGCACCGATACCTGCCTTCACTGGCTGCAGAGGGTACCCGCCCGCCAACTAATGGTTCCTGCCTGGTCATCTTCGGTAGCCCACACTATCTGGTGTGGCTGTGAATGTACACTTTCACCCCGGTAGCGGTACCCTACCTCCTGACGAAGGGCGGCAGGAAGGCAGGGGCTTGCTTTCATCTTCGGGTGTATTTAGCCCTGCGAGCCTGTTAGGTCTTCACTTGATCGGTAGTTTCGCCAAGAATCCTAGGAATACATGAAAATAAAGCAGTTACAAGAATTAGAATATTAATGGAATATTAATTTCCTCCTTTAACTTTAGAATTGAAATGAATCTTTATATCATCAACTATAGAACAAGATAATATCATACGTCTTTGGCTAGGTATTAATCTACATTTGCACACTCATCCCAGGACAGGTAAACAGTACTGGTAAAGAAACTTTGATTGCTTGAGCAGCTATCACAGTAATATGGGCTAAAGTGGGGGGAAAATCAAAATAATACTAATACTTCTATTATTTTTAAAAAACATTTTCAGTATTACTATCATCATTATTATATCGATAATCACCAATCATATAACCAACAACCTCATCATCGTGACGATTACCAACATATCATCATTCTTCTCTCATTGTCATCTTCATCATCAGCATCATATCATCATCATCATCACCAACACCATCATAATCACCATCACATCATCATTACACCATTCATCATTCACCAAGATCATCCCCACATTTACCGCCACCAACATACAATTCTCACCTCATGCTATCACAACATCACCATAATCATCACCACTACCACCATCATCATCACCATCTTCATCACCACCATCATCATCACCAACATCATAACACAAACGTCACCACGTCACAATCATCACATCACCATTATCCAATCATCAACCAACATCACCACAAACATCACCATCACCAAAACCATCACTAACACCATCCACAATCAACATCATGATCACCATCATCACCTTATCAACCATAATCACATCAAACATCACCATCACAAACACCACCACCATCATCAATATTATCAAAATCATCACAACCACCAACAGAATCATCACCACCATATCATCACCATCATTATCACCATCATCAACACTATCATCACCATCATCATCATCATCATCATCATCAACACTAACAACCGACACCATCATCACCACCAACGTCACCAAACACCATCCCCCATTAAATCATGATCACCATTATCACCATCAATAACTATCAAAACCATCATCATCACAAAAAAACCACCCCCATCGTCAATATTATCAACATCATCCCACCACCAACAGAATGATCACCACCAACATCTTTACCATCATTATCACACCATCATCAACACTATTCATCACCATAATCATCATCAACACTGACACCACACCACCATCACCACCAACGTCACTATCATTGTCGTCATCGCCAACATTATGACCATATCCTCACCTTTCTTGGAACATGCCTCTCCTCATAAGTCGGCCCTCGTCCATGCAGACATTGCCTCCAAGTCTCCATCATCTCCGTCCGTATCCGGAATGGAAGTCAGCCTCTCAATGTCCTGACTCAGACCCATGCCCTCAAACTGTGGGTATAGCAATCCTTTATGTGGGTTGGTTCAAAGTTTCTCTGGGCGGGCCGGGGTCCAGTAGAGCGGGAGATGCTTGCTTGATAGGGGCCGGCTGGCCACTATGGTGAGAGCCTCTTCGTCAAACTGGAACATAAAGATACAAAGATGAGAGTACAAAGCAAACACAGAATCATTTCTTTGTCATACTGTTTCAAAAGTACTTTATCAGCCACATATTTCACGATTTTGGTCTAGTTAGGAAATGAACAATTTTAGGCAAGATTGGAAGGAATTTTTAAATTCTATGTAGAAGTTGTGCACACTCATGTAGTCCTATCAGATGAAATGGAAAAAACATGAAAATTGGTCAACAGATGAAGAAGAAGTAGCATTTTGTGACACATGGACAGTTACACAAACACACACATACCGATACGCACACACATAAAATTCCTGAACTTCGATCGGCTTGAACAAAAAAGAATTTTACCAATTGCATTGCTCTCTTCTCCCAAGTCTCCAAACTGTTGCCTTCTCTCATCTCTCCTCTATCTTTCTGACTGCCTCTCCCAGGGTGAGACAGGTCTGTCTCCAGCTTACCACGGTTTCAGCCTCTCGGAGGATGCGTCTTGCTGCGGCTGACATCAGCTGTCTGTCTCTCTTCAAGCGAGGGAGTGTGCTAAGGCTGTCCTCCATGGCCTGCAGAATCAAACAATGGCAATTAGAAATTTAAAAAATGATATATTTCTGGGATCTGTAACACAAAGGATGAAATTACCTGAAAAATACCAATAGCCAATCAAAATTATTGTTGCATGCCCTTCTTGTTTAAAGATTGACCATTAACCAATCACATTTCTTCTTTCAAATTTGCAATTGATTGTAAACCTTTATGTTATTCTAAAAGAATATAATGTTAATGCCCTTATCATCTTATGGGACTTGGTTTAAAAAATCCGGGGTGAATACCTGATTGTGTTGTTCTTGCAGGTGTCACAAATCTTAGGACTTTATGAAGCTGAAAATAGCAGTCAATTGCCATAGCACCAATATTTCTCAATGCGGAATATCATTGAAATAAATGTAAACTCAATATTCACAATGGTAGGTGGGATAGAAGAGTTATAGGGAAGCGGACATTCAACAAAGAAGATGTATGCTGCAGGAAACAAAACCTAATAATTAGAGATACACAACATATTAAGGCATGAGAAAAAAAAATTTAAGCAGGATAGAATAGAATAAAAGAGAAAGAAATATAATAGAGTACGTAACCCAACATCAATGTCAGTTGCTTCAGGTTGAAAAAAAAAGAGGAGTTGCAAAAATAAAATACAAACGATATACAACTTAAAGGAGAATGAACACCTAGGATTCAGTTGATTTGTATGAAACAAACAAATCAAAGAAACAATTAAAGAAGTTTGAGAACAATTGGAATAATAATAAAAGTTATATGCATTTGATGTTGCGATGCACTAACGCTATGAGATCCTCACACTGGCAACAGGCCCAAGATGTGTGATGTCACAACATGAATAACTCTCGCCATATGACATACAAAATACCAAAAATACTTCTTTTTCCTATCTAATGGTAGTTACAGACTCTTCACTCCTGATCTATATTTTGTGAACTGTTCACATGCCCTCCCATGAAAAGTAATCTCAGAACTTATACAGATTAATAAAAAAGACAATTGAGGTAAAATATGTACAAAAGTAATTGGAAAGTTTTCTCATGTATGGAATCACACATTTGGACCATTGCCAATGTGAGGATCCCCATGAGCTGTAGTTGATCACAACATTCAAAGGCTCATAACTTTCTTATTATTCATGCATTTTTTCTCAATTTTCATTTGATCAGGCTTCTTTGATTTTTCTGTTTTGTTAACAATCTTAATGCATTTCTGGGTTCTTCCCTTCAAGTATGGTAAGAAAGTAAGCGTTAGGAAAGTGATCGGACTACGAATTATGAGAATGAAAAATTGAAAGAGGAGGAGAATGACAACTTACCATTAAAGGTTGGAGTAGCTTTGTACTTGCTAGGTGTATGATGGGAGCGGCTTTGGAAAGGCTGTAAGTTTTTACTCAAACGTCACGTCTGACAGGATACGTTGCAGAAATGATGGATACTCTCTCTAGCTTACCACTTTAGGCTTCAGAACTTGGCTGCAAACAATAAATACATCTTGTTAGTATCTAATGTACGCCATACCTTGAATAGCACAGGGCTCAAAACTGAAAGCCATTAATGCAAACAGACCCCTAAATTTGAACACCATGAAATTTAGACATAATGGTCCGCAATGCACATAGACCTAAATAGTGTATTCTGACAAATTTGAAAAAGTTATTGAGGAGGGCATCTGAAGTGAGTTAATTAGAGAAGCTAGTCACTTGTACAACTTCAGCCTATTTTCAAGATATTGACCCTTTAAGTGCGCTAGAGGAGTAATAAAGTGTCAGCTATTCCCTAAGGCAAAGTGTTTACTGTTTGCATCAAAGTATGCTCTCAAGGGAATTCCATATTTGCCTCTTCAAGAAGCAATCACTTTGTTGTGCATGTTCTTGACAGCTCACACCGTATTGGTAACGCACCAAGTATAGGAACAGTAAAAGTAACTTACGTCTCTCTGCCTCTCCTCCTGAGGGGCCGCAAACATTGAAAGGAATATACTGATGACCCATCACTGTTTGTGGAGGGGTGCTCCCCCTCAGGGACGCATCAATACCACCTCTCTCCTGCATTTCTATCTTCTCGCCTTCCACGTTGACGCATCAGCATGGGAACATCTAAGTGCGATCAACTCTGCAGGAACAAATTATGAGAATATAAGTTTGAACAAAGAAATCTGGAAAATAAGGTGAATAACAGTGGCTATCTAAGGGGCACAACAGGAATGACCGCCTATTAACCCTTGTTGCTTTCTTAGAAAAGGTGATGGCTTTAATGTAGCATATGGCTACAAAGCACAAAGAGGGTTTATAAAAAAAAAAAAAAAAAAAACACTTATTGAAAGAGTGTCAATATCAGAATTTTTGGGCTGCTCCCTTTCCCTTTTTTCAAATTTTCAAGGGCTGAACCCTTTTTTTTTTTTTCAAATCCTAGTCCCCCAAACTAGTTACAGAGTATAATTATCTACATTGTAAAAAAAGCACCACTCCTGGAAGTGGACCGAGGGTTTCAAGGGTTGATCTTGTCCACTTTGAAACCCTGAAAGATATCTTCTTTGTTCTGGTCCTTCTCATACAATATCAGAAAACTACACCAAACACGTACCTCCAAGCCTTTTCAGGTCAATTCTCCTTCTGATGCTTGCCATCGACAAAACCTCCTGGAAGCGGGACCGAAGGTTTCCTCTCCAGAGCAGCTTTCATCGGAACCTCATCTTTGATCTGAACCTTCACTTGGCGTCGGCTTCACACCACCTGTTTGCAACAAGCTTGCGTCTGTGTTATCATGTGGCTCTTCTACTAACTCCTGCATCACCCTATGTGGAATGGAAAATAGAATGTTTAGAGTGTAATCAAAGGTAATCTCATGTGTTGAAAGAGTGAACAGATTCACTGTGAACTTCAAATTACATTCATATTTTTAGAAAGAATATATATAATCTTAAATCAATGGGGCAAGGATTGTTCTACAAATGCTATCATAGCTTGCATATATTTAGTCGCAGTCAGTATTTCTGTGTGCTAGGGCATGCAACTCACACCAAACAATAATTAAAATTAAGAATTGTCAATCAACTTTTCCATCACTTTGAAACACACAATTCAATTTCATGATTATTTGACTGATGAAGTGATGTATATATACAGCCCAACGAACATTTTTGTATCAACTTTTTAATTAGTTCAACAGTTTTACTACATAGATTGGCCAATATAAATATGTGAGAATCAAGTTTGAGAAAATAACTACACCATCATGCATGTAATCATTGTCATTGTTAATGAAAGTAATGAGTTCTTTGGTTATTAAAACTAAATGTGAACAACCATACTTTGTTGATACTATGATTTTACTTAATCAATTATGACATGACTACTTTTAAATTACCTGGAGCATTTTGAAGTCATTGAGATCTCTCTGTATCCAGGGATCCTTGAGCAGTACTCAACTTGTTCTTCTACGTGAAGCTCTGGGATACCTTGTATGCTGAAAACAAAACAGAAAGATAGTTGAATAAGAAAGAACTTCCTCTGAATACGAGGATGTATTATTCATGGAACAATTACCAATACCCCTCAGGTACCCTATAATATTTTTAGAGTTGCACTTTCCTTTTTAAAGGGACCTTAAAAGTGAATAAAACACGTGGAAAGCAGCTGTATCTCGGTATGAATTATAACATGGTATGCAGAGCCTGAGCGGTATTATGTAATCTTCAGCAAATAACGCGTCTCGTCGAGGGCGAAGAGAGAGTGAACCCGGGTAATCCTTCATGGCGTAGACTAACTAACCGGAATTCGAAGTAAACTTCACCAATGTTTTGTTTTGAATGGACAGTTTAACAGTCCTCTCTTTGCAATTATAGATGACCATTGAGAGTCTAAAACTAAGGGATTGTTGAGGATCGAGAACCGAAGATTGGACTTGACTGAATTCGTGTCACTTTTATGTTCGTACTGTCGAATGTTAATCTCTAGTAGTCCGACCCATGCATAAGCTTATTGGTCGATTGTGTAGAGTCAATGGAGCTCAGGAAAAGACGCGCATTCCCATGATCTCCGACTTTCAAGGCTCTTTAAGCTATCGCCCGTCAGGGACTATGCATCAAAAGTGTCCTTCTGCAGTTTTCTTGAGCAAAGTTCCAGAGCTTCCATGTCGGGCCCTCCGTTAGGATCTGCCTCAGTCTTGTCAGGAGTTAATGTTTGCTCTAGTTAAGTCACAAAACTAATATACACATGAGATTACATATCTCGCTGGGGTGACAATCGTAGCTTCTAAATTTGGGTGAAATCATTGTTATGTTATCTCCAGATAATTCAGTCAAAGTGATGTCTTGTGTAAATCCTATTCTTTAACCCCAAAAATATGCAAAGATGTCAAAGAAAAATGATATCATATTTTGTTCGTTATTGTTTATTTGGCTTATTCTCTCTCTTTT
>CALNVZ010003428.1:7556445-7582473 GCA_940671915.1 Paracentrotus lividus | reverse complement strand
TTCATATGTGATCTGTCACCTCAGACCACAATTAACTTACAAATAGTAGAACAAAGTAAATGGTAGAAAAATCAGGTTTCCTACAAAGGAAAGCATTGCTACATGTTGTTCTAATGTGATATTTAACATGGTTATAATGTAGTAAACTGCAAGTGTGTGCTATTATTGGAAAGCTTGTAATCTCTAATTTTAGAAAACTTATAAAACCCTAATATGAATTCTGGTGAATTATCAGTGATTTTGATGGGGAGGGGGGGACTCAGACCATAACATGTACTTCATGCTGTGACAATACCTCTATCATAAATACATTCAACTCTAATAGGTCAAGGTCCATCCCTCGCGCAACTGACTAGAGAAGCAGGAATGAAGTATGTCATATATCCAACCAAAAAAGGGTAAGTTGCCACAAGAACTTTTTTTTTTTTGCTTAGGTTACCAATTAATGTGTTTTACAGTATATTTTTACCATATGATTGTCATTTTTCATACTGACATATATGCTGCACTTTTAAAAGTGTACGACAACCTCACTTCCAAGACTGAAGTCCTACTTTTTCATTCAAAATGTCTACAATAAGATACCTACCCATAAGGAAAGAAATGATCATGAAGAATAATATAGAAAAATCTATTGTAACAAAATGCATATAAAATATATATGGACATATATTTTGTACGTGTACATTGATTACAATAATGAACACAATTTTGTACATGTGCCGGCATGCATGATGATAATGTTAATCTTTTACTATGTTCTTACAGGAAAAAGAAGAAAAAGCGCTGGGACCCTGTGAGTACATTGCTTTTTTACTTCTATACCAATACAAATTTTAACAAATGATGATAAATGATAATAATAGTATAATTGAGTATTTTGTAATGATCCATTCCTATATCACAAAACAGTAAAATTTTGCTACTTGCAAAATATTTTGAAAAGTGGGTGACACAAAATGTAATATATTGTAAAGATTGAATGTAATAATGTACATGTAATACTTGTTAACCCATTGGAGACTGGGCCCAAGTATACTCAGGCTGGGGCTATGGGAAATGTTTGTTATAGCAAAATAAACAAATCAACGTACAGTATCTTATTCAACACCTATCTGTATTTGATAAAAGTTATTATTCAATGCTAGGAAATGTACCAAATGAGTACACTTTTCTTCCCTCCCTCTTTGTGTATCTGAACAATAATTTAAATACAGTTATATTCAATTTCAGCTCTCGACATGTAATGTCTAATTCATGCATGACAAATTTTCATCATATATTTCAGAGACGATTGAAGCAAATTGATGATTTCTTGCGGCAAGAACCAAATACAATATCAAGGTAAGTTAAATATTCTTTGAAGGTTTCACTGGTGGTAGAACAATGAGCAGCGGAAGGTTTTGTGGTGCACTAAGTACATATTCTTTCTTGAGGTTATGAGTGGTCCTGAAAGGGATATATGAGCATATTCTTACCATCTTCAGGAGAATGTTTTTCATTGTAGGTTTGCATGTAAATGTAAATACAGTTGTATTTATTATTCATTATTGAGGAAAGATAATTCTACTATTTTACTTGTTTCAGGTCACTGAGTTTACCAAAAATCACCATGGCAATTGACCCAGAGGTCAGAGTACCAAAGTGAGTATATTTAGTTCTTGATTCTTATTTCTTTCCTTGCTTTGCTTCTATCTTTCACAATTATTTTATTATATATATATATCCCTCTTACTCTCTACCCTTGTATTTTGTCTCTCTCTTCTTTGTCCCCTCTCTATATCCCTATGCTTCACCAGGGGAGCATTTCATCAAAGGACTTGTCGGACATTTTATCCGACAAATTTGCTCTCAGCCAATCAGATGCAAGCATTTCAGTAGCTTATAACAGTTTGTCGGATAAAACGTCTGACAAGTCCTTTCATGAAATGCCCTCCAGTTCTATCTGTTTGTCTCTCTCTCTCTCTCCCTAATTATCTGTATTTTTCTTCCATCGTTTCTATATCACTGCATCTCAATTTGTGCTTGCCCCCTTTATCACTATTTATTATTATTGTCCTTGATATATTATCTGCTTTTGCTCCTTTCATCCCTTGTATTTCTTGATGTATATTGTCTTGTTAATCTATTTCTGGGGAACATTATATAACTGAAGTCAATTGTCGTAATGGAGTGGTCTAATCTCTAGGCTGGGGATGCAAAGGTCAAGGGGTTCAATCGCTGACATGGTACTTGAGTCCTTAGGCAAGGCATTTCATCTGCATCGTTTCTTCCCACCCAAGTGTTAATGGGTACCCTGTAGAAATAGAATGGGTGCACCTCGGTGACATTTCATCTGCATCGTTTCTTCCCACCCAAGTGTAAATGGATACCCTTTAGAAATAGAATGGGTGCACCTCGGTGACATTTCATCTGCATCGTTTCTTCCCACCCAAGTGTAAATGGGTACCCTGTAGAAATAGAATGAGTGCACCTCAGTGGGCAATAATGTAATTCCTTTTGGATTGGACAGGTGTAAGATGACTGGGTAATTGTAAAGCGTTCTAAAGAAACAATTGGCTTCATATTAGATGCTATATGAATAACACCTCTTATCATTATTAATCCATGCTGTGTCTTTTTGGGGAATTATCAGGAGAGTTCGTCATCGGAGGAGGAAAAGTGAACCAGATGTTATGGACTTTGAAGAGTTCCTGAGGTCAAAATTCATCAGGTCAGTTTAAAATGTTGATTTTTTTTTTCCTGTCTGATCCTTTCTTTTCATCTTCAATGTGTCTTTCTCTCTTTAGTTGAATAATCAATGTACGGTAACCATGACATACTTAGAGTGATTGTATCAGTATATTCTATATAGTAAATTGCATATAGTTGGAGCATGACGAACCAGTCCGTTTGAGGACAATATACCCCTACTTGCAACTCTATTAGTTCTCTTTTCCAAGTGTGACCAGGGACATGAGAGGAGACCCTGGTGTGACAAACACCTCAACCAAAGTGTCTAACTAAAAAACATCTGTTCCTTGACCTCGGTCCAAACAGTGGTCACCCAAGGTCACAGCTGGGGGCCAATATTGTTTACATTAAACGATCAAGATGTCTGTATCGATACATTTTTATTAGTTTTTTTATTCTTGTACTTTCCTTATTCCCAGGTGGATTTTCTTCGTTTGAAATTGAAAACGAATTAACATTTGATCTCTAAATATAATATGCCTGTGAAAACTTGAAATATATCAAATACAATCTTTTTATTTTGAAGGGCCTACTCATAGGCAGAGCTACTATTACGTAACATCCCAGCTGTTGTTTATCTTTTAACCCTGGCTCAACGCTCAAGCTGGCCTGTGGAGTTGTAAAGTTTGATAACAGGGATTATCTGGCCATGCAGGGTCGATAGTGCTTGGAAATAGTTTCAAACAAGGTTTTTTGATAAGGGGGTATGGGACCTGAATTTGGAGGGTCAGCTCAGGTCTCAATAAAACTTGTATCTAAAAAAAGGCAAATGTAAAGGAGAGCACTATAACATATAGGATCGCCTTTCCTTTGACACGTGGTGGCTGCATTTTTGGGGTATTAAAGAGAGCTGGGATTCGGACAGGACATTACTTGACTGATATACTGTACTTGTGGAAATATTTGCAATACATTAATTTTCACAGATTTTGCACAAAGATCGGCAGGTGCCAATTTAAAAACTAAAGAATAAGTGGACATGCTTTCTCATGTATACTTGAATGGATTCAATTGCATGGCTACAAAATGCAAAGCAAATTTAAGAACCACCGAGGACAACTGTATGTTTCAAGACTGCTGAAAAATCAATTGTGAGAAAATAACAGCGAATACAGTACCTGGAAATTAACCCCAAAAGGTGAATTTCACAAAAATTTGAGATATGAGGTTTTATTAGCTCATTGGTGATATTTACTAATATTTATTAGTACTATTATTATGACAGGAAAGCCATCAATGTTCGTGAGTGGGTGCGAGACCTTTGGGACGAATGGTTTGATGAGGTTTACCCTCCCAGTGAAGAAGGTAGCGATACTGGAAGCCAGGTGGAGGGGGCTCAACCATCTGTGACCAGTGCAGCAACACTTGCCAAAGGGTAGGTTATTAATTGACATTTTTAAAAATAGTGTAAACGTTTGGAGTGATAATCTCCACCACCATCATCATGAGCAATCATATTTGTAAAATATTTCATTGAAGACAGCGAAATTCTTTGTAAACGCATTCTCGTTTCAAGTAGAGAACCGGAGAAGGTAGCTTGAGCAGTGAGGAACATCAAGAAGAAGGCAAAATTATCAAAGCTATCATTATTTACCTCTGGAATGGCTTTCTCGTCCAGTTCTATACTGATTCAAGAACTCTCTATTGATTTGACAATGTCACTGGATAAAAAGATCTAGAATTAATCAAAAAAGTTCTGAATTCATTTTTCATCATTGTAAACTTTGTGTGTGAGAGCTCAAAAAACAACAAGAAGCTTCTTTAAAAAAAAATTTAATTTGAAACATGTTTGTCACAACTATATATTACCAAACAAACTGTGACCATACAGTGCTGCAACGCTCGGCAATGGGTAAGAAAAACTTTGTGACCAAACAATAGTTCGCCTGTGATTATATTTTTGGGGCCATCAATTTGCTTGAAATTTTCTTCAGCTTGTCTAAAGTCAATTGAGAAAAATTAATCAAGGTTATTGTTTTAGAATGTAAATGTGTGTATCTTCATATGTGATTATACTTTTTGGCCGTCAATTAGCTTGATATTTTCTTTGTGCTCTCTGAAGTTATTTAAGAAAAAATTAATCATGGTTATTGCTTTAGAATGTAAATGTGTGTATCTTCATATGTGGGGTGAAATATAGCTTACATGATATGTGTTTGTAAATAACACTTTCTTGTTGTACTTCTTTCTGTTTAACCTTAATTAAGTGGTATGTCAGCTCTGAGTACAGCAGTGTCTGTTCATCTTGAAGATCTCAACATCACTGCTGAGACTGAAGAGGATGGCCAGCTTATGGAGGTGATAATTTTATTATTAGCACTTTTATGACATGAATTGGGGTAAAAGTTAGTGTCTGTATGGAGTTAAATCCAGTGATCGGGGTAATAATATACTGTAAAGCGCTTTGAGTCACTATGGGAAAAGCGCATTATAAATAATAGGTATAATTTTTATTATTATTATTATTATTATTATTTTTGTATGTTGCATATTTTTTTATATGGAGGTAATTACTTCATTTTTTTAAAACTTCGTTTGTATTATTAAAGCCCAAGTATAGTTGTGGTAGAGGAAATTGCATTTTTTTTAAACTTACTCAACTTGTCCTCATATTGTTCCAATGACATATCAATACATGGGCAAGTAATATAACCATGTATCATGCATGTCTTTTCATGATATGTTATAGTTAGCATAAACATGGGGAGATGTTCATCAAAATGAGGCCATACAATGTAGTTCCTTCACTCTCACCCCAGAACTCTGGGCATGCCACACCCGACTGCTGACTGGTATGGCGTGTGTGCATTCTGTGTTTGTATCAGTCTGTGTATCAATAGCATATACTTTGCACACAAACCACTGCAAGTTGCACTCTCCCCCATGTCATCCTGTTTAGGCACGGCCCATCAACAAATCGATTTACACAGTTTTGTTGCTAAATTCAGGTCTTAGAGTGGATTTTATGACAAATCATTTTGTACACAGAGGTTATTTGAGGTATTAATTCATATTATTCTGCTATGGAAGTAAAACAAAAAATATGTTCTCCCAAAACTATACATGAGCTTTAATCTGTTGTCTTTGGGAATTTGACATATTTACCTGCCTGGGGCCGAAAGCACAGACTTTGCAAACGATTGTTGTAGCATAAAACCACCTTTCAAGATTCCAATGGATGATTGCCAGAGGTCATATGTTTATGTTACTGTCAATATCCTAAGACATATTTCTTGTTTTTCATTTTTGCATAACAGGAGCTTTACACAGAGGCGCTTTATCTGACGGAAAAGATAAACACTGATGCCAAGCCTTCTCCATTTGACATAACCCGTAGAGGTGTCATCTACAGAAAGGTAAATATCAATAATGTTTGAGTCAGAACATCTTCTCTTTTACAACTAGTGTATTGAATATGATGTATCCAAAGTCAAACTGAAATCATCTTCTATTGTTTCTCTCTAGCTTTGCAAACTGAAGCACTCTTTGGACAATCTCAACTGAGTTACATGTATCTCTTATTTAGAACTCCTTCCGATAACCTACTTTCTTTCTTTGGTCAAAATTGGTTTGTCTGCAACCCTAAACTGAACCTAGTTTAGTATTCCATTTTTTTCTTCCCCCTGTTTCTCTCTAGCTTGGTAAGCTTAGGCAATCTTTGGATGGCCTCAACTGAGCAATCTCTTTGTAACTTCTTTTAATGGGAACCTACCGTTTCCCTTTGGTCAATAGTGGTCTGACGACAACCCCCCAAACTCGGCCTAGTTTATAATTCCATTGTTCTCTCTCTCCTTTGTTGTCTCTAGCTTGCTTAGCTGATAAAATCTGACTAATTAAGCTATCGCTGTGGAACCTCTTCTACTTGGAACCTACTGTTTTCCTTGGGTCAAGAGCGGTTTGATTATAACCCCAAACTGAACATTGTTCAGAATCTGTAGTTTAGGATTCTACTGTTTTCTTTCCCTTAAAGTTGATGTTCATAGAGAATAAATATGGTCGAATTATATATCATTGAGCAGGAAATAACATGGGGAACACTATTTAACTCATCGCCGATTTTAAAAAAAATTCTGGAGCTCATTTATCAGTTATCGGGACGCCCCCACTGAAACGCCCCCAAATACGTACCCCAAAAGTCGCCCAAATGCTGACGTCAGGATATGGAATTGCGGCTGTGAATTGACTTCCGGGTTTGCTGGCTATCTGGCTTTCGAGTGCACTCGTGCGTGTATAGGAGCGGGAATTATCGTAAACATATATCGTAAAAAATGACGGAGTCGGATCCAGAGATGAGTCTGGAATTAGAGTTTAAAATCGAAGACATTGAAGATGAAAATGAGGAAGAAAGTCTCGGCTCAATTGCTATATAGTAGCAACGGAACAGAAACGGACATCAATGACGGCCGGCGAATTGGGTGAATACATTTCAGAAGATGAGGCGAATTAGTCCAATGCCCCTCGACCAGCTCATAAGCAGCAACTGCTAGCTTCGCCCTCGAGTGCGGAGGTAGCTGCAGCTATCGCGTACCTATACCTCCATGAGCCGGTGGCAAGGCAGGATTTGCCAAATGAACAAGCGAATTACGGGGATCACGGTTGACGGGGATGCTAGGCCAAGGGGCAATTCAGATGACACAAGGCTTGATAATGGCTCATAATCCTCTTCACGAAAGTGTCCACTACATGGAACGTTGATGCTCTTATAGAGCTTTGCGTCCTTTGTTTCAAATTTTCTCCTTCGATTAATAAACTGAATCCAAGCCTTCTGTAAGGCGGTAAACCTCTCTCTTTCTGCTGGCATTTTGCCGGGCAGCCGATGGGTGAAATACCTGTCATACGCCGTGTAGCTGCATGCACCCACAGCAACGTACCAGTTTTCGTTATTTTCGCTGGCTTTGACTTTAGCAAGGAGTTCGAACCCGATGTCGATGATGACTGGTCATCCATCTTCTCCGCAAACAAACTGGAGTTGGCAAATTACGAGTTAAATAATATAACTGGTATAAATAAAGGACAAACCTTTTTCAACTCACAAGACACAAGGATGACAACGAGCAACAATGACGCAATGTAATTTCCATGCACTCGCCATACATGTACGTACCCAACCAAGCTAATTTTTTTCCTTTAATTTTAGTAGTATTCCATTCTTTGTAAATGTAACAAATTCTTCATAAAAATTTTAAATGTTATTATTTTGTCCATCACAGGGTATCATTGCCAAGACACAATTCATCAACATAAAAATCATAATATACTGATTAGATCCAGGTGATCATTAGCGCAGACCTGCCAACAAAAATCCGTATTCCGTACTTTTTCTATCCTCTTTCGCTTCTTAAGGGGGTACTAAGATCTATAGATGTCTATGAATGCACATCACCATCATGCCATACTACATCGCACCTGTCTTCATAGAAAACATTTAATTGTTCAATGAATTGTCTATGTCCCTCATTTACCAGAACGAATGCCTTTGGTGCAGGGATGACACACTTGTCAAAATGTTTGGCATATTTACTTTGTTTTCTATTGAAAATAATTGAATAATAAAAGGTTTTCAGGTCGACAGGTGGATGGGGATTGACATTTTTATGAGCTGAATAATTATTGACATTTAATGAGTTTGGTACCCCTTATCCAAATGAAAAAGACAAAAATACGATTTTAGGTTGGCAGTACTGTTAGCGTCTGCTAGCGTTTTGCGGCACAGCTTTTTGTGTGCACACCATCGGGGGAAAATTTACAGAAGTAGCTCTAGATTTTCGATTGTAGATTCATCAAGACATATTTGATTTTTTAGAAATATATTAAATCATACATGGATTGCTGGGGTTTATTATTCTCTGTAAAATTGAAGATGGGATCACATACAACTGCAAAATAGTTTGAACTTGGACTTGGTTCTGTTCTGCTCAGAATGATTGAGCGTCATTTTTTTGAGTGAAAAAGAAATATGATCGAGATAGGTATTAGATAGTAGTAGGTATAAAAAGACTTAGTCTACTTGCAATGGCAATTATTTTCAAAGAGAAATTACTACAACTTATTATTACAAATTATTACTACTATAAAGATTGCTCATTTTTGTTATTATTTGCAAATATGAATACAAAACAAAGCTAATACAATTGGATTTGATATATATCACTGCTCAGTTTGTGTACACTGCATTGCGTGAGTGTATGGGTACGTACACGCCAACACGGCACGGCCGGGTGGCCCTAGCTATCTAGCTGGCTGCACTGCACTGAGAGCCGAACTCCATATCCTGACGTCATCAGGAAATCGCTCCATTCCCTAACGAAAGTGGGTGTGGCCAGAGTGATTGACAGGTGTTTTTAAAATGGCGTTTTAATCAATTTCCAATAATCGATATGAGTTCTAGTTGGTACCATTGTCTTCTACATGCTCTCTAGATTACTCTGATACATAAACCACTGATTTTAGTGATCTCTAATAAAGGTCAACTTTAATTGTGTTTCTCTAGCTTGGTAAGCTGAGGCTATCTTGGGACGATCTCAACCGTGCCATCTCTTTAAAACCCCTTCTCCTGGGAACCTACTGTTTCCCTTGGGTCAATAGTGATATGACTACAACCCTAAATTCAACCAAGCTATTTCTTTGGATCTACTTCTGCTTGAAATCTACTATTTCCATTGGGTCAATATTGATTGCTCCCACAAACTTTGCATCCCAAGGCAGTTATACGACCACTTGACTACAAAGGTTCCACACTTCTTTCTATTATTTCTGTCTAGCTTGGTAAACTGAGGCAATCTTGGGATGACCTCAACAGAGCCATCTCTTTGGAACCTCTTCTCCTGGATGCCTACTGGAATCGTCATCTCCTGTACCTTGTCAAGGAGAAGCCTACCAAGGCTCTGGAAGACCTCAACACTATCCTCAAGATTAACAAGGAGCATGTGGGAGCCTACAGATCAAGGTATGGTTAAGCCTTCGTCACGTATCGATCCAGGACCAAAGTATTGCTGTTTTTTACATGAGTCACCTTCTACAATGCCCTCTTTTGCCTAACCCTTGTTCCCAAGCTGATCTTACTTCTCTTTCGCCTAATGGGATCGCATGCGTTCAGTACTTTAATGGGTAGAGTCTAATTAAGATTTGTATTCAGTTTTAGATTCCAATTCCTGGAAGAATCAATATGAATTATGATCTTTCAAATTTTAACAGATATGATTATACGAGCAAACACAACAATGAGAGAAAGTACTCAAGAAGAAGAAGACACACTGTACGCCCCAATATGAAGTATGGTCTTTCAAATTTAAACAGATATAATTATATGAGCAAACACAACAGTGAGAGAAAGGACTCAAGAAAAAGAAGAGACCCGCTGTCCGCCCCCCCCCCCCGCCCCCCCGCCCCCGGAATTATATGTCACTTGTTTTATGATTGTCCTATATTTATGGTATCATGACAATAGGCCTGTTTACTCGTTAGGTGTATTAAAATTTTTGGCGTAAATGTTAAACAGAGGTTGTTCTTGTCAACCTTAGAGCTTGCTAGACAATGCCAGATATGACAAAAGTAGTCTGTTGATTGGTTGCGTTGGCTGTTTTTACATGCTACATTGTATGTCATAGATCCACCATCACTCAATACTATCAAGAAACTCATTGACACTTTCTGGAGTACCAAACACTTTATGCTGCACTGATACCCCCATGCATGTACCACCATAACATATAGTACAAATCCACACTGTACCAAAACTAGGTAAAGACTAGGATTACTTCAGGACCTCTAAGATCTTCTCCATCCCGTACATCGATGATGATGAGGTTAATTGAATACCTTGTTACCAGGTCCCCCCCCCCCCCTGAATGAAACACCCATAAATTTGACTGTACAGGTCACTGACACTGACACAGCCAATCCCTGATACTGAATTTCATGTCTAATTTCAGCCCTAGATTAATTAGATTAAGATTGACTTCTGTCTCTTTTTGTTTCAGGGCTGATATTTTCACTGTTATGGGTGACCTCACCATGGCTATCATGAACTTCACGCAGACAATCAAACTGGATCCACAGGACCATGAGGCTTTCTTCAAACGAGCTGAGCTCTACGAAGCAGTGAGTTAAACCATTTATGATGGGAATCGGGTGTTTCCAGTATTAAAGCAATAGGAAAGAGAAAAATTAGTTGTCAGTGGGTTAAATGAAAAGTTCTACCAGAAAACTTTTTCTTTCTTTTTGATAAAAGCAGGAAAATTACCCAAATATGTCAGTGAATGTTGTCAAAAATGCATCTTAGAAAATGAAGATTTAGCTGTAAAGTTTTTTAGTTTATTGTTCTGATGTTTCTTGCGAGCTGATATTCCATATGTATGCTGTGTTCTGTAAATTGCCCCATGAGGCTCTGTTTCTATTTCAAATATATGTGAATTTTTATTGACGTACGAACGTGCCCACAAGCAGTCTGTAGTGGAAATAGTAGCATGTATACAGTAGTAAGTGAAGCATGAAAAAATAGAAATAATGGTTAATAATTGCTTCATGAATGTGTTTTATAAGCAAATGAAATATATCCGACTCAAGGGAAGAAAAGGCTGCTCATGTTTGCGGATTACAAAGTGGCTCAAGAATGTACATTTCTTTCTGATTACAGAGAGGTGAGATGCTCCTCGCCCTCGAAGATTACAGAGAAGCAACGCGTCTTATGCCAAACATGACCAAGGCTATCATGAAGAGAGGACTCTACCAGTTTGATATGAACAAGTACGTCATGTTACATTTAGAGGCTTACACCCCCATTAAACCCCCATTTGACCACCCCGCCCTTCGGGCAAAGTGCTAGCTATTTGGGAGGCCAGTTGGAAAGAATAAGGCTTACATATCTCCCCACCATGGTTAGATAATGCTGGATGTATTGAAAAAAAAGCTCTGATACTATCAGTCGATCTGTTTATAATAATTCACTCCTGAGGGAGGATTGTGAAATCACTAGAGAAGGAACGTTAAGAGCATTTATTCTGCTTCTACATGTATGGTGAAATAAGGCTGTATAAACTTCTTTTTACCTTGAGAGTTTGAAGAATACTTTTTGATGATCATAAACATTACCATTTGGTTCAGTCAAATACTATTACTTGTAATACTGAACAAATACACACTTACATATACAACAGGGATTCATGTCCACATGTTTAAAATGAGGACTGGGAGAACTCATGAAGGAATCTTGTTGCATGATAGGAGTGATCTAGTATTTCTGTAATATTTTAGAGGAGACAATTCTGTTCGTCCCATTTAGTCAACTTTGAATGCTAGTAATACTTCACCACGTCTTATCGTTATGAACATTCAACTTTCTGAATTTCTTGCTAGGAATTGGATGGCAGCCATCAAGGATTTCACCGAACTGCTGGTGCAGGAGCCTAACAATGCGCTAGGCCACACCTACCGGGGGCGTGCGTTCGCAAAGCAGGGCATGTTCCCTGAGGCCGTAGCAGACCTGTCAGCAGCTATTCATCTGGATCCTAACAATAGTGTGGCCTTCTATCATAGAGGATGCCTGCTGAGGAAGGCTCATCCGAAACAATCATTGCAGGTATGTGGTGATGTCTTTGTGATAGCGAGTGATGGACCTTGTATTTTCTTGTGGTACAATGATTTGTTGCATATTTGTCTTTGGTTGAGCTTTCTACTGGAAGCAGATTATTCATTAGGTTTTTGTAAGCTTATGATAGTTTTTTTTAAAAATCAGTGATGAGAAAACAATTAAAGTACCTTCAGCACTTAGTAAAGGCAGTGAGTTGCTTCACTGTCCACAGCTTGCTAGTTCTGACCATACTGATGTGCTGCTTATGTTTACCATAAAGAAAATAACTAACTCTACCATGATTAAAGGCTTGATCCATAAATGAAAGAAATAACATCAGAAGAAAATAATTCAAGTGAAGGTGGATTTAAACTATTCATAAATGTTAGTTTGGTTAATTCCCTCTTCAACTAAAATTTGAAATATGATTTTAAATTTTGAGCATCCCATTTGGCTCTTATAAATTTAAGACATTTGTAAAGTTGCACATACCTCTACAAACAGCTTAGTGAAACACACCAAAAATCTTTAACATTTAATTTGTGCCTTCAATGAAATTCTTTTGTCCACCCCTCCCCACGACCCGAGTGTATCCATCCTCCGTAACGATGGCTTCGGTAACGTGATGGCGTTCTTCCATTGAGGCATCCTTACATGGACATGGGTTGTCACGAGGATGCCATTACTGATTTTGATAATGTCCTCAATCTTCAAAGAATCTTTAACAGCATTTAATCTGTGCGTTTAATGAAAATATTTCGTCCACTCCTACAGGACCTGAGTGTATCTATCCTCCTTAACGATGGCTTCAGTAACGTGATGGCATTCTTCCATCGAGGCATCTTATACATGGACATGGGTCGTCACGAGGATGCCATTACAGACTTTGATAATGTCCTCAAATTAGACAGAACCATTGCAGCGGCTCATGTTAACCTGGGGCTTATCTACATGACCAAGCTGGATAACTACCACAAGTATGTCACTCATTCATGCATCAGGTTTTTCATAATCAGTGTAATGAGTTTTTTTTTGTTTTTTGGATTTGACGTTAGAACACATAGTACTTTCGTTGGGTATCATGGGCAAATTGTTTCTTGAATATAGGGTGTCAAAGGGTCAAAAAATGAAGAAAAAACACATTTTGTACTCTATAAACTAATATTTTCTGGTCCATATATATTTTTTTATCTTGAAATAGTTGTGGATATTAGTAAGGGCAATACTTGGGTAATGTTGTCATGAATTTAAATGGCCATTTCTTTAAGTGGAAATTTTATTGAAATGGAAACTGACATGCAAAATTTGCAAAAACAAAACCCCTGCATAATATAGCTTAGCCAGGAAGAACTTTCAGCCCTAAAGGTCTTCATTTAGCTCTTTGCTTGTTATGTCAAAGAATAAGGGTTTTGTTTGTTTTTATGTTTAATATTACGTTGAAGGTTTTATGTGATGCCTAGTTTTGAATTTGGATATGTGACCAGTTTTTTAATCTAAATTGGTGTCAGTGCAATGTTTCCTTGAAAATGTGTTGTTCAATCTGATACACATGGTATTCTAATTTACTGGGAAATTAAAGTTAAAGATAATCTTACCACTTCGTGGCCAAACTTAATGTTGATCATATGTTCATATTTTCTTTTCAGGGCTATTCAGAAATTCACCAATGCTGTGAAGGTTGATCCGACCTATGTGAGAGCATTTGTATGTAGAGGGGAGGCCTATCATAAGATCCATGAGGTAAAAATCATTTTGCTTTAAACTTTTAGTATGTTCCCACATTCCTTTAAGATTGATGCACAGGCATTTACCCCTTTTCACTGTTGTGTGTGAGAAACGTTTAAATCATTCAGCTTGATTTGAAATTTTTTAAAGCAAATAATTTCCCATGTTTCATAACAGATGTAAATGCTTACCTCAAAGTAAAAGTAAGTTAACATGTTAAATTTCTTTTTAATTTTAGTATTTTTTTTGTTGTTGCTTTTGTCTCTCCCAAGCTGGTACAGCCAAGCACTATGTTTCAATTTGTTTGTTGTTATTTCCAGGAACTAGAAATCTATGATACTATTAGTCGTATAGTCCGCTCTCATTATAATGAGATGCTCGGGACAAACCCAATGACCTAATTATAGCGAAATTTCATTACACTGAGCACATAGACACGTAAGTACATGATTGAAATTAGAACTTAGAGAACTGTTTTATCGAAACTTGGTATAGCAGAAGTAGACGTTGTTATCCTTCTGTTTGCAATGTCCCTCAGCTGAAGAATGCCCTGAAGGACTTCACTCGAGCCATCCATCTGAGACCTGACCAGCAACATTACTATATGCTGAGAGGACAGATACTACTGAGGATGAACAACCTGGAACTAGCCAGCTTCTGTGTCCTGTAAGTTAATAGATGATGATGATGATGGTGGTGGTGGTGGAGGAGGTGATGATGTTGATGTTGAAGACAATGATGATGATGATGATGATGATGATGACGATGATGACGATGATGGTGGTGATGATGATGATGATGATGACGATGACGGTGATGGTGGTAATGCTGATGGTGATGAGAGGGTGATGATAATGACAACAATGATGATGATGATAGTGGTTGTGATGGTGGTGGTGGTGATGGTGATGACGATGATGCTAATGATGATGATGATGGAGGTGGTGATGGTGTTAGTTATAGGGGTGATGATGATGATGATAATGATGATTCTTTTGATTCAATACCTGAATATATAAATATTCAAAACCATATGGATGTATGTAATCTAACAGAAAACTAATTTTTTCCGTACGTCCTTCATTGACACATGTAGTTCTTTATACCTTTATGTAGAGCAATGTAATTCAAGTGAAATTTTAGCTGCTGGGAAGAAAAACACATCAATGTCCAGTGTTCTATGGAGAATATTATTGGTACACCCTTGTACATGTATGTTATTCATGAATGCAATTTTTGGAATTATAATGACATAAACCTCATCCTTTCAGACATGCAGCAGAGCTTGCTCATGGCTTGGGATCCTCCCCAACCCAGCAAGCTGCCGTCCAGAGCTTCCTGCATAACTACGGCAAGGCCATTGAAGTTCTGTCCAGTACAGCCAAGGTCAGCCCTACGGCTCCGCTCTACATCCTTCTAGGGAAGACTGAAATCAAAGCCAAGAAATACCTACCTGCTGTACAGAGTCTGGAGAAAGCTCTTGAGTTGATGGTGAGCATAGTGCCTTCCAGGGGAATCTCTACATATCTAACAATAATAATAATATTGTCACGTTGCCATGCTCATGGCGCTTCAATATTATTACTCCGGTCATATCTTAGCAGCCAAATATGTAGCACTCTAGCATATTGGTTTCCCATTTACAACTGGGTTGAGAGAAGCAAATCTAGATAAAATGCCTCACTCAAGTGACATATGTGCTGAGCTGGAGATCAAAACCATGTTAAGTGATGAGACAACTTTGATGCATTTTATTCAAAGTTTGTCAAACTAAAAGCTTATATATGCAACTATTCGTGCAATAAGGCCATTAGGGGTTGTCTTTTATCTTCATTGATTTATTGTTGTATGTATGGTAGATCTGGAAAATTGCAAAATAGCTTGTAAACTTAAATCTTTAAAAAAAATTCACCATAACATTTTCTACTTTTACAGAACTTCAGCTACTCCCTTGTAGACTTATAATCCCGATGGCAGCCTGTCATGCTGCTAAACTGGGATAATAAACATTTGTGGGGGAAGGGGTGTTTAGATCTTGTAAGAATCTTTCAATTACCTGTGTCAAATATGTACTTTTGTTTTACAGATATGTAAGATTTTGATGAAACTCTTCAAATCTTTCCTTTCCTCTCAGAAACCATGGCAGGAGAAGCAGAGCTGGCCTCTAGAAGCAGCGGAGGTGTACTATCTGATCGGGATGTGCCACATGGAGATTCCAAACATCTTCAAAGCATACGAGGCATTCAACAGCGCTATCAAGATCAACCCTGAATATCCTGAGGTAAAACAGAAAGCTCTTCATCTCCTTCCCGCTAAAAGGCCGTTATATGTATTTGCGTCTCGTGTTCCCAGAGAAAGGCTGTTAATACAAAAATCAATCAAACCAATTAAGTAGATTGTTTTTGGAGTTCTTGCTGCACAGGGTGGTTAGCAACACAGGATTCTTTACAGGTTCTATCTCAAAAGTATTAAAATGAATTTAAAAAATCTGAGAAAAACTTTTAGACTTGACTATCTTGGAATTGCACTTTGCGCTTTGAAAGATGTGTACGGTCTTTCTGCAGGAAGGCGACGACATGTATGTTTTGGGTGTTTTTTTTTAAATCTTTTCCATTTAAAAATATAAATACTTCTAAAGTATAACATTGTTTAATTTACCTTAGGCAGCCTCTTCAGTTCTTAGCAACTGTTCTACCAACAGGCACTGCATTCATGATATGTTATCATAACCACAAGTGCCTTGCTAGAATGCAGCTATAGGTATTATTTTTGTAAGTCTTTGGTATGACACGGTTGGGAATCGAACCCACGACCTCCAATTCATGAATCAAGGTAGGCTACGTACGAGCGCTCTGACTAATTGAGACATCATGTCCAGTCATTTGTCTTGTTCTGAACGTTGTAAATGTCATGAATATCATGGTCTTCATTGATTTATTTTAGGCCTATTACCAGAGAGGTCTAACCAGGACCAGGTTACACCAGGCCAAGGGCATCCTGGACTTCAATCGAGCCCTGGCCCTCAATCCCAAGCTCTTCCAAGCCTACCTGAGTCGAGCTGCCTACTATGGACAGAGGGGGCGCTATTCAAAGGGAATCTACAACTGTAACCAGGCAATACGTCTCCAGCCGAACAGTGTCAGAGCCTACCTCTACAGGTGATAATATTTTTTTCTTCTTGGGGTACACATTCATTCAGTGCAGGACACTTGGTCTTAGTGTGAGCTGATGGTGTTGGAGAGGACAGTAATTACCTTCAGCAGTGCAAGCTTTCTGCACCGAGTTTGCACCACCATCCTTATTGTTATCACCACCATCCCTACCACAAAGATCATCATTGGCAGCATAAGCCTCATTATCAATGTCACCATTACAATTGGCTTGATATCCTGCTATCATCGTCGTCACAACAACCACCACCGTCATCACCATTGCCATCATTTCCACCTCTAGCATTACCACTTAAACTACCACGAACACTATCACCACCACCACCACCACCATCACCACTACCACCACAAGTGCCATCACCATCACCACCACCATTAGACTGTCATCATTATTATCATTTTTATCTTCATTTTCATCATCATTTTCATCATCATCATCATCATCATCATCATCATCATCATCATCACCATCACCATCACCATCACCATTTCCATCACCATCACCATCGTCATCATCATCATCATCATCATCATTACCATCATCATTGTCACTGAATATTTTCAGCTTTTAACTACCAGTAGCTCATATCTATTCATCTTTGATACAGAGGAGCGCTGAAGTACTACATCAGTGCCCATACCCTAGCCATCAAAGATCTTTGCCAGGCCATAGAGCTATTATCATTATTATCATCTTCATTTTCATCACTATTATCATCATTTTTATCATCATCATCACCATCATCATTATCATTGTTACGTAATATTTTCAGCTTTTAACCAGCTTATATTTCCTCATCTTCGATATAGGGGAGCGCTGAAATACTACATCAGTGCCCATACCCTAGCCATCAAGGATCTCTGCCAGGCCATAGAGCTAGATACCACCTGCTCTTTAGCCTACTTCAACAGGGCTGTCTGCTATCATACCATAGGAGACTACCAGAAGGCGCAGAGGGATTATGGAATCGTACTCATGCTGGGTGATGAGAACTCATTGAAGGTAGGAAACCTTTGTGTACATTCTCTTTATCAATTTTCTGAACTCAACGGTATCAGCCAATATTTTCATGCACATATATTTTGGGGATATTAGACTATTTGGGTTTGGGAAAATTAGTTAGGGTTAATAGTTATTCTGGTAATGTTTTTGTAATGTTTTCTGTACCATGAATAGCCTCATATTGAAGTGGAAATTTTTACGATGTCTGTCACAGAAATATTGCAAAATTGAAATTCATATCAGGTATATGGCTTATACTAGGGTTGGGCGAATCTCAACTTTTTTTTTCAAACGAGTTGTTTTTATAGTAAAATTCGATGGAGAAACTGAAAATGACAATTATTTTTGCGTACGATGACGTCTTACGTCGCTAAAGTGCAAAAAACCAAAATGGCCGCCGATATGGCGTATTTTGCCCAATTATCACACTTTGTATAGGTATAAACCACTTTTATTACGTTTTTATATGGATTTTGGTGTCAGGGAACCCAACATGATTAATCCAACATGATTATTCTACCTAAGTTGACTGTGAGCGTAGCTTGGTAGTTAGTTTCAGTCAACATCGAGCAAAAATCACCTCATATCAAAATCACTAAATAACACCTGTAACACATACTAGGTACATTAGGTCATGATAAAATTGTCAGATTTGAGCTTTTAGACCATCAAAATCCATAAAGAAACAAAATAAAACCGGTTTATACCTATAAAGTGTGCGATGAATGGGCAAAATTCACTATTTCGGTTTTTTGCACTTTAGCGACGTCAGACATCATCGTACACAAAAACAATTGTCATTTTTGGATTCTACATCAAATTTGACTATAGAAACAACTTGTTTGAAATAACATCTCAGAAAAAAGTAATTATTTGCCCAACCCTACTTATACAGTAGATTACAGCCACACCAAAACAACTAAATTCTATCTATTCACCTTTTTAATGAACCCTTCAATTTAATCTTGACTTTTGGAATGAAAATGAATTTTAGTGAGAAAAAAGCTCAAAGACTCTGTACAATTAACCCATGAAATTGAGTAGACAAACCATTTCTTCAAGGATTATCCTCTATTTATTTAGCTTTTCATTAAGAGTAGTTGAATTTCTTTGATGTTTTTCAAATATTTCTGAATTATTCATCATTCTCTTTATTAAAAAATTATTCTCTTTACGAAATGTGACAAAAAATGAGTTGATTTTCAGTGATTTTTCTTTCTTATTACAAGAACTCTTTATGTCCATCTCCTTTCTAGGTATTGATCAACAGAGGACTGATGTACTTTGCTCAGAAGGATTACAAGAATGCACGGGATGACTTCTCACAGGCTGTGGAGGTGAGCTAACTAACAAGATTCTCTACAAAAATATATTCAGATATGGCCAATAAATAGTGTAATCAGGGAAACTACTTTTGTATAATGATTTCAGATTTTATATATAGTTTTTGAAACATATTGATGTTTATAACTTCAAAAGCTGGTCACCGTTTTCTATTACTACATGCAACAGCACTATTTTGTGAATAACACTAACTTGAAAGACGTAAGTGTATTAATATGGTGCTGTGCACAAAAGGCGTTTTTATGATGATATACAGTAGCGCCTGAGATCAACGTCACAGCTGATTGCAATCGATTGAGTGTAGTTGTACACAAAGTGAATGGGGATGATGTCATTTGATTGCAATCAACTGTGACATTGATCTCAGGCGGTACTGTAGATATTGTTGGGGGAAATGCTTTTGAAACTTGTTGGCAAGATCTTTTAGGATACTTCACAGAAATGTCATCCTCCGTGTTTTTTTGTTGTTGTTGTTGTTTTTTCATTTCTTTTTGTAAATGTTTGATGACATCAAACAACTCATCTACCTTACTTCTTTTATTACTCCCATTACAGGTCAGTCCAAGAGATCCAAAGATCAGGCACACACTGGGCTTGTGCTGCCACAAGTAAGTTATCTTTCTCAAAGTACAAAAAGATAATGGTTCCTAGTTATATTACAGGATAAGTCTGTGATTCATTTTTCATCTATTTTGTTGATAGTTTTCTAAACATTAAAAGAAAGGTTGGTTCATTGTATGTAATCTTCTCTACCTTTTTGTAACTTAATTTTTTACCTAACCTGATTATCTGTTAGTTTTACCAAAAATAAAAAAAAAAAAAAAAAAAGGACCGTCCAATCATCGTCTAATTCTTGTTTTAGCCAAATATAAGAGATGCACAAACTACTAAGCATTATAAGAACTGGCTCAGTTGCAAAGTTTAATCTACAGTAATAAAACATTTATTGTAACATAACATAACTTAAGACAGTGCTATTGAACGTGCCCTTTTTCCCCTGTCCAATCCTTTTTTAATAACAGTCCTGGAACTGAAATTGCATACTAAGATCGTGACCCATCTAATGTAATGGCACCTTTAGTTTCCAGAATAGAAATCAAAGTTGGGTTCTGTGAAATATTATAGTAGAATTTTGACCGTCTTTAGCAATGAGGACTTGGTATTTGATGCATGGATAACAACATACTTTATTCTCCCTTTAGAGGGTTGCCAAGGGTAAATTAATTGAATCTTCTTCTTGTTTCTATCTCTTGTAGGTTGAATCGTTTGGAGGATGCTGTAGCCATCTACAGCAGTGCATTGGAAGTGAATCCATACTTCATAGATGCTTTACTAGGCAGGGGAAATGCCTTTATGGACTATGGCCACCCTCAAACTATCTTACTAGCCAGGTATGTTCAATCTAAACACCCATTTATAAGTGAATCCATACTTCATAGATGCTTTACAAGGGAGGGTAATGCTTTATTAGGGAGGGGTAATGCCTTCATGGACTATGGTCACCCTCAAACTATCCTTCTAGCCAGGTACATGTATGTTCAATATAAACACCCATTTACAAGTGAATCCATACTTCATTGATGCTTTATTAGGCAGGGCTAATGCCTTTATGGCCACCCTCAAACTATTCTCCTAGGCAGGTATGTATTAACTATAATCTAAGAAAATTTATAATTTAGTCAAACCTGTTTGAGAAGCCATCTTTCTATAGTGGTCTCCTGTTGGAGAGAAATGTGTGTTGTAGAAACGTCGTAGATGCCTAGGAAAGAATAGGTCATTAAGGAATATTGGAGTTATTATATATTTTGTATTAATTTAGCCAAATGTACCTCGGGTGTAACTGGCAAGGAACACCTGTAAATCTATAAGAGGGCGAATTTGATTTGTCAAATATTTGTATGATTTCTAGTTCATGCCATGTATCTCCAAATGATAATGAGTTGAAGAAAATTGTAAATACGCCAATTATACGTGTACTTGTACTTTGGACAAATAAATGAAATAAATGAATAAATACCTTACAATTTCTTTTTCTATAATTATTTCAGGCGTGATTACCAGCGTGCTATCTTACTGGAACCTGAATGCTTGGTTGGACGAGTGAATCTAGCTTATAATATGCAGATCAGTGGATCGTACAAGATAGCATGGAACCTCTTCACAGCTTGCCTCAAACTCAATCCAAGTAAGTTTCATTAAAATAAAAAGAATGCATTCAAGATATTATTGCCCATTAATGGGCTTTTCAATATGTTGATCAATATGTCCGTGCATTGCCATGAAAGAACCGTAAATAGACATATTTTTTAAAAACTACCCCTGTTAAAGTTTGATATTAAATTGCCAGGTGGAACGCTCTAATACCTACATGTACATGAAAGGTATGATTTGTTTGGTTCTGCAGGGATGGCGATGGATATGACAACTCTGAAAATATGCAACTGATTATTATTTTGGTTTTTGAGCCAACCAGAAAATGTTATTACTTTTATCCTTCATTACCTGGATGACTTGACAGTGTGGCTCGTAAATACACATCGAAAATAGTAATATTGACAGGCACGAGGGTCTGTTTTGGTCATGAATAAACATTAGCTTAAGCAATGAATATTCATCAGTAGCTGCCCATCCTCACATGAACAGCATTGTTATACAAATCAATCAAAGCCCAACAATGGCCTTTCCAGATGTTTCTTTTTTATGTCTTTTCAATTTCAATCTAAAAAATTTCAATTTCTAAAATTTCAAAAATTTAAATTTCAGATTACCGTCCAGCCCTTGAGGGACGTGCCATTGTTTCTCTTCAGATGAGTGACCCTTACGCCGCCCTCCTGGACATGAACAGCGCCCTCAGGATAGGCAAGTCCGCAGAGCTCTTTGTGAATCGGGGCGTGGTCAATCAGTTCTTGCAGGACCATGAGAGTGCGATGACGGACTACCAAGCTGCTATTAAGAAGGATAAGGGTTATGCTCTGGCTTACTTCAACGCGGCTAATCTCTACTTCAGCAACAGGCAGTTCATGCAGGTAAGCGTCATTAATTTGTAGTGAAAAAAGTTGATTTTCTATTTTAATCTGTAAGGTGATATGAAAAAGCCTTGCATGGTGTGAATGTCTTGAAATTGATCCACAGACATAATACAAGCAGTAATGATGTTTTGAAATGCCTGTACTGCAAGCATTGAAAAGTATAGATTGTATAGATAATAAGTACAATTGCATGAAAATGTATCCTTGGCAGTATTTTAAAGGGTCATTAGAACGAGATATTGTTTAACCCTAATCTGCCCGGGGGGGGGGGCTAATTTAGCCCCCCCCTCGACATTTTTCGCGATAAATTTTTGACGCGAGAAGCTAAAGCCGCTGCGCTTCATGAGTTTTTTCTTTGAAGTCTTGCGCATCTTTTGAGACCAAAATCGCGACCCCCGGGTACCCGGTTCGCGAGTTACGCATAATTTTGTACACGTGCGTCAGACCCAAAATTGCTCCAAAACGTGATTTCATGTACAAAGTCAATACAAATTGTGTTTTCAGCTAAATTTCATAAATGAGTGATTAATTTTGCTTTTATTGGTAATAATCATTTGATTAGTTGCTATTTATGATCAAAATAATGTCGAGGACCAATTTTGTCGAAAAAACAATAGAAATAAAAAGGTTGAAAAAACAAAGAAATACATAAGAAATTCAAAAAACAATAAAATACATAAGAAATTCATTTGGATACTGGAATTTTTTGAATTACAATTGATGGGAATGCTATAAAGAACATTCACACCAAATATTAGCATTTTAGGAGATATATTTAGTGAATTAGAGTAAAAAGTATGATTTCATGCATAAATTAGCATAATTAGCATATATAATTAAAACAAAACATTTTTTCGGAAAAATTAACTATGCAGTTACGGAGATTACACAACGGGGGACGTGTGTGCCAATTTTCGTCGCGATCGCGCGTTCAACGGCCGAGATCTCAGGGGGGGGCTAAATTAGCCCCCCCCCCCCCCGGGCTATACGTTTTCAAAAAGAGCCCGGGCAGATTAGGGTTAATAACGGAAATGTGCTACATTTTGTTTTGTAGTAAAGAGTACTTGAAATTTCTTCTCAAGAATATGCTATATATATTATAAATATTTATTTAAATTGTGTTTGTTTATTTGTTTGTTTGTTTGTTTGTTTTCTTTTGTACAGGCTTTACAATTCTACGACAAGACCTTGGAACTGAATGACTCAGATGAATCGGCACTCCTGAACAGAGCTATCACTAAGGTATTACTTTGTGTATGGTAGAAGGGTGTTCCAGAACAGTAATTTAGACATAAACTAGCCAAAATGATAAGTTCGTCCCTTACTACACCCTATTTATGATACTTTAAGAATGGACAAGACGTTTTGATGCTCAAGAACACCAATATAGGGTGACGTAGTCTGGCCATCGATATAAGTTGTACCCTGACCACAGCCTTTTTATGATGTTTTAACGAAGTGCAAGAGATTTTGATGCTCAAGAATATATTTTTAGACTTATTCATGCCAAAATTATAAGTTGCTACCATCCACAACCTGTTTATGATATTTTAAGAAACTTACTTACCTGGTACTTAGACTTAGTTCCTCCTATTCCACGAGAAACATTGGGCAGCAACAGAAGATCTCCACCCTCTGTGGTCTTCAGCAAGGGATTGAGCATCAGCCTAGCTCAAGTACATTTTGTTTAAGTCCTGCAAGATAGTCCTTTTCCAACTAATTTGAGGTTGCCCACATTTCCTTCTACCATATTATCGTAGGGTATTATTTAGATGTAATTTGGCCAAAATGAAAAGTTCTTTCCCCTATCACAGCCTGTTTTTGAATGATATTGTAAGAATTGGAAATTAATTATAAGACCTACTTTGGTGCACCTGCATGAGCACTTATTAAACAGTCTTCAATCTCTCTTGGTGTTGATAATCTATAGCCAAGGATCCCTGCAAATATTTAATTGAGGGAACTTCTTCACCATTATTATATAACTGTTATTCTTTCTGTGATGAGGAATAGTTTTAAGAGCCCTTGAATTCTTCTTCAAGGATGTCAAGCTCAGTCCTCTCTCTGCTCATCTGTGCTTGAATCAATGAAACCACTGTGCCTGATTATTATTATATTACTCTGATTCTTTCTAGGTGTTGATGAGGGATAGTCGAGGAGCCCTTGAGGACTTCTTCAAGGCTGTCAAGCTTAGTCCTCTGTCTGCTCATCTATACTTCAATCGAGGGAACCTCTACACCTCACTCAAACGATATGAGCTGGCTGAGAAAGACTATAGTGAAGGTAGGCATTCACATAAATATCAAATAAAATTTTCCAATTTTGAAATATTTTATCATGAAACTTAAATCTCATATCTTTAAAATTCTCTTATTGGGGTAGATTAACCTTATTACTTCATAAATGTTTACATCATCATTGTTTGCTGATTCATATTTTAATCTTCTTCAAAAATATATACAGTACCACCCGAGATCAACATCACAGTTGATTGCAATCAAATGACATCATCCCCATTCACTTTGTGTACAACTGCACTTAATCGATTGCAATCAGCTGTGACGTTGATCTCAGGCGGTACTGTACATCCAGCTCCTGTTATAGCAAGCAAAGATGTAACAATGTTTCATTATAACAAGGTGATTCACCTGGTTCCAATTTCAAACATGTGCACATGTGTCTATGTGACATTATGAGTACTATACAATTTCAGAAAAAAGGTAATCCATTTTTAGAGGGCCCATATTCCAAGCTCATTTGTTTTTGCTGTTCATATGTTACATATAATTGAAAATGAACTCTCCACCTTTCCAATGGTACCTTTCTTGAATCATAAATGTAAAGCATAACTGAGTAAATTGCAAATGAAAATTACAGTACAGAATAAATATTTTCCAAGTTTTAAGGAAATGAAAGAAGACAGAGGGGATGCTTTCAAAGGAGTCACACATCACCGCACGCAATCCTATTCAATGCTCTGGGAAGCAGGGTCTGGTCAGCATTCACTCAGTCTTCTTTCATTTCCTTAAAACTGGGAAAAAATTGATTCTGTACCGTCATTTTCATTTGCAATTTACTCAGTCATGCTTTACATTTATGATTCAAGAAAGGTACCATTGGAAAGGTGGAGAGTTCATTTTCAATTATTTGTAACATATGAACAACAAAAAAAAATTAACTTGGAATATGGGCCCTCTAAAAATGGATTACCTTTTATCTGAAACGCACTGTATAAAACAAGGTTTCATTATGAGGTAATTTTCTTTGTCCCAAGTACATCATTATAATGGGAGTTGAATGTATATTGAGTGGTAGGCCTAGATGTACGAGTGCTCTAAATTCTGTTTATTCTGGGCGTATTTTTTCTTAACCCGTTGAGGACTGAGCCCAAATATACTCGGGCTGAGGTCAATAGAAAACGTGTGTTATAGCTAAATCAGCTTGTCTCTAACATGT
>CALNVZ010003428.1:7540111-7551476 GCA_940671915.1 Paracentrotus lividus | reverse complement strand
AGGAGCCATCGCAGACTACAAGAGAGCCATTGAAATTCAGAGCAAGAAACATTTATGATTGGGGAGGAGCCATCGCAGACTACAAGAGAGTCACTGAAGTTCAGAGCAAGAAATATTTATGATTACTATATAATATTTGATGCGTGAATACAGTTCACTTCAATTATAACCAGGACAGATACCATGTATAAGCCACATATTTTTCCAATCTTGGACTCAATTGGGGAATTCGCGACTGGATAATTTCACAATTTTTGTGATCTTTGATACATTTTCGTTAGGAGTGACCCACCAAATTTGTGAAAATCAGGGCATAAATTTGACGGAGGCCATCGGCAGCTATGCCGTGGATGCCTATGTCCCTGGCCGTGGTGCCCAAGGGAAAACAGATTAATTCACGGCCAAACTGGCCTTGCCTTTTTTCAAGCTGGCGTTAATGCCCTCTCATGAAATTTATTGCCCTTTCCTGAAGGACTGACTCTAATACCTACAATAAAAGGGAAATAAATATGTCACTATTTTGTCACATTAAAGTCTCAAATCTGTCAGTATGTAAACAGAATGTGGTTTTTACACGATATAGACAGGCCAAACAGAATTTTCATCTGCAAATCCCTTTGGAAAGGACTTGTCTGTTTTCCCCATACAGAAAAGGCAATATTTTAAACAGAAAATCATCACCTGCCGACCTGGCTGGTGCATCTTTGGACTTCTTCTTTTCCCCCCTATATTTTGTAATGTTTAAGGCTGTTGTCATTGTCATGATTGCTTTATATTAGTATAATGTAGATCTATTGTTTCACTTTTGTTGCCTGGAAATCAAATAAATTAAAAATGGTTAAATAAATTTTAGGGGGAAAAGTGGCCTTCGATGCCCTTTTTATGAAGAAAAAGTGGCCTTCGATGCCCTTTTTATGAAAAAAAATTGGCCGTGGATGCCCTTTGAAGTGGACAAAGCGCCCTAAATTTTGGAGAAAAAATGGCCTTGCCCTAAAAGTAACGAAATTTAAGGCCTGGAAAATAATACCCTTTATACAGTACAACAAAATTTGATAAGAAGGCAATTTTCCCAGGCCCAATTTCCAACTTTCACATACCTACAACAAATGTTTTATTTCATTATACAAAATTTCATATTGAGGTTCATTATGAATTTGTTGACCCGAGCACCTGTTATAACGGGACTGGACTGTAAAAAATCATTGTTAATCAGAAGATATATATGGATTACAGCATACTTATGAAATGATGTGGGGCAATAAAATTCAGAGTTCATTTAGATGGAGCTAAAAAAAATTCTATGTGATTGTGATTTGAATTTGATTTGAAAAAGAGATGTTGAAGTACTCAATAGCCACATAATATATGTGTCTCAATATCAACATTTTAAATGTAAATTTCTTATATTTTTTACTGTTTTTGGTTTATAAGGGTGGAAAAGGCATCCTTAAAAATAATTGAGGTCTCCAGCCTTGAATAAGGACTATGATTCCATTTCTCAAGATCTGTCCATAGACACCTTGGTTGTTTTATGAAAACATTTACATAATTTTAGTAGAGATCTTAGGCTTTAAATATGTAAATATTTATGAAAGTTTTGGTTTTGCGATACTGAATGGACTTGTTATTCAAATGCCAAAGCCAAAATTATTGGTTTGGTGAATGTATGTTTCGTAAATAAAAGTTATTTCCATTATTATAATCCGTCCATATATTTATTGTACATAAAATGCACTACATTTTTCTTAAATTATATTAAATGTAAACAACTATACTAATTTCATGATGTTGTACTGTGTACTTTGTTTGTCTTTTTGAAATCTCTGTTTATCATAATAATGAAAGTCATTTGGGTGTTTTAGAAATACTAGTACTCTAATGTTTTTAGAATATTAAAATGTTGTTTGTTCCTTCTTAATTTTAGTTTACACTTTGTTAAAGTTTATTCCATAATAATTCAAAAGTTTAAGCTCCTATTCAATATGAATTTTTCACTTCAGGATAATAAATTTTTGCGGGAATAATTTCTTATCACATTTTATCAATCATAGAATATTTAATTAGTTATTTATCTTCAAACAAATATGGAATCTAGGTGTATCAGTACGTAAATCAGAACAAAAAATAACATTGCACAAGTCTTTTTCTTCAACACTGACAAGTTTGAATGGTCTGGTCTGATTTGATCGTTAAAAAAAAAAGTGTATGGCTCCCAATATTCCATCATAATCTTATCAAAATTTTGATCGAAATTCATCATTCAATTCATCTCATTCTGACAAAATTAATCCCTATATTAAAGTTGATAATGTGAAAAATTCAGCTTGATAAGAGAAAGAACTTGGGCGTCAAAAGTTCTTCTTTTTTTATTTACGCAGAGTACAGTCCACTCCTATTATAACAAGATACTCCGGGCCAAGACAATAACCGTGTTAAAGTGAAAATAGTGTTCTGGTCATGACATTGAAATGTGGAAGACACTGTCTAAAAGTGATTTGGAAAGGTTGATAACAGTTAACCTAAGCATTTTCTTGTTCTGTGAGGTTTTGAAATCGCCAAAATGATAAGAAATTAACCCAATCAGCCTTTGAGTCACATGCACTTACACAGAAATGCATGGATGGGGCAAGACAAAATATTCGGGACCCAAACATTCAGCTGTTTGGATATATTTTGGGTCATATTATGACTATTAGGGCAACTGAAGTGAAATATTTTCTTGTGAAGCATTTTAACATGATATTCTCCCCAAATAGCATGAAAATAACAGGAAAGCTCACAATAAATTTCTTCATCTTTCCAACACATTCCCACTACACTACATTCCCTTTAAACAAAATCATGTTATACTAGGCACTTGTAATAATGTGCCAGTGGTTGATCCAGGATTTGAGAATGGGGGCAGCGCCACTAAAATTTCCATATTTTTGCAGCCATTGAGCGGTTCTCAAATAATGGGGAGGAGCACGTCCCCTGCACCCCTCCTGAATCCACCACTGTGTGTTTATTTTTAAACTCTTGACTGACAGAATTGCCTTATCATCATAAAATCTCATTTAATACAGTGCGTCCCAGAAAAAAGTATACCCAACTTTGAGAGCCTCATATTAAGATATTATAGCTTGTGTGACCTTGAAATATATATCATGATAAAGAACAACTCATATTCTTTTCAATGACACCAAACTTATACCTGTGTTGTGACAGAGGACTAAGCAGTTGGGCTTTAAAAAACAAGCGTAAAAAGTGCCCTGTCCCAAGTTTGAGCAAAAGCAGCCCTTGCATTTCAATAGATCAAGTATGAATGGACTCAGGAAGGCTGACCCCAAACAAACAATGAATGATGTGAAAGCCAGGGCTGCTTCTAAGACAACTTGATACAGATCACTTTTGACCAAAGTTTTTAAAGACTCAAGTGTTCATTTATCCATGACGCTATCGGTATGATTTTGGTATCATTAGATAGAATATGATTTACTCTTTGTCATTAAATTAAAATTAATTACACATAAGTTATACAATTTTAATATGAGGCTCTCAAAGTTGGGTATACTTTTATCTGGGACGCACTGTACATCCTGAGAGTTGACTGTACATGTATATGGCACCGATTACAAAACATACCCAAAAAAGGGTACATCAACTACATGTAGTGATCAATGTATGATACTCAATTCATCCATTATTTACAAGAAAATAAACAATACTTACAAATATGATAATTGTATTTATCTGTTTAATATGAAAATGTATTACACATTGTGTTTCTCGTTTCAAAAATCTTATATTTCAAATTCAATAACATTGGAGAATTTAAATTAGACAAACATTTCAAGCACAATAGATGGATATTTTGTCATGGCAATTTACAAGCCAATCGCGTTTTAACAAGCAGGGATAAGACTATATTTTGGTTTTAAAGCAATTAAAGATTTTGTATTAAAAAAAGGTAATTAGCGGCATGTATGTCCTGAGCACCCCTACATGTCTAGTGGAATCTTCTTGGGACCAGAAAATTTTACATCAGTAGTAAATAAACAAAAATTAACAAAATAAATTGATTTAATTCTGCCTGGTGAAATAAATCAGAACTATTAATATTACAAAGACTGATACGCTACTGTTAGCATTGCTGGATCCTGGGGAACAAGAACAAACTTCTACTGACAGCTTCTAAATTCCCAAATCGTTTGCACCATGTAATAAATGACCTTTGCCCTTATGACCCACAAAATTCTACACATACTTGTCCATATACAACAGGAAAGATCATCTCATACAGGCTTTTCTTTTAAAAAAAAAGTTGACCTACTCCCCCCCCCAAAAAAAAAAAAACAAAACAAAACAAAACAAAACAAAACAAAACAGACAAAAAATAGCAGTCTCGATGGAACAAAAATTTCATTACCCGGTACTTCTCTTAAATTCCTTCTTTTTTTTTCTTTTTTTAAATCTAATCCTACACATTACCCTCCATAGAAATGTAAACTAATTGCATAACAACACATTAAATCTACCAACAGTATCAAATCACAGTTGGTGTCTGATAGTAAAATTCAAAATATTATATGTAAATCACTCAAAATGTTTTTAAATTTTCAATGACTACATTTCATCTTCCATTAACTTCTGAGAAAGTGGTCAACATTTATACTTAGCAAATAATCACCAACTAAAATTAGGAATGCCTTTGTAATGGAGTCTATTCTACATATATCCTCAATTACTTTAGCACACCCATTCTTCAAGCCTTAAGCCCAACTTGCGTGGTTGAAGCCAAAAATAAATTGGAAGGAATTGTATGAATATGTCCTCATATTATTCCATTTACATATAGATATACATGTACCTGCACGAGATATGTTTTTCTTCCATGTACGATTTCAGGTGAAATTTGGAGTAAATAGTCGTCAGGACGGTTACATTGATGCAGCTCGGAACTCCGCTATCTCGCCAGGACTCCCCGCACAGAATACCGCACAGCTACGGTGCGGACTGCGGGCATGCAAATGTTCAATATATTTTGCACGTGGTCGCCACGTGGCTGTGAGAGGTGACCACGTGGTGACGGCCTGACAAATTTTTCCTGTATTTACCCATTACTCAGCTATTTTACATTTTCTACCAAAACCATTTGGCAATTATCATCTATTTTCAGTTCCACTAGTTATACTATACACTTGTTTTGATTCTGTTGGACATTATTTTTTCATTATCAGTACTACTCAAGTTTATCTCTAACTGCAGATAGTACAAAGATTCAGGATTCTTTGTGAACACTACATGTACATCTATACCTGCCACGACTACCCCCCCCCCCCCTCCCCGACTTGACAATGATTACATTATGCATAAATCCATTTACTAGCGATTTTATGATACAGTCCACTCTCATTATAAAGAGCATGTTAATTAAGAGACAATTCTTCAAAGCCAAATTTCAAACATGTGCACATGTTTATATGTGCCAATCACCAATGTGTTTATTTTTCCAATATTTTTTTTTTTATTACGATGTACTGAGCTTGGTCCCAGTACCTTATTATAATGGGAGATGACTGTAATGCAAGATGATTATCATTTAAATATTTAAAATATTTCAGTCTTCTACCAAAAGACACAGACAAAAACATGGTGGGAATTTATTTATTATGTACAGATTTTTATCTATAAAAAGGTTACTTTCGATCAAAGGTTTTCTTTGGTTATCTTCCTGTGGATAGTGAACTTTGAAATCACAGGATGAAGAGTTACATTGTGACCAACCTTAATAGGGTGTGTTCAATGTCCCTTTTCAAATTTTAAATCCCAACATGAATCATGATACAAAACGCAATTACAAAACGCTGAAATAAAGAAAAACAAAGTGGGTGTTCATTGTCCCCATTCCCAGTCATAAAAGTAAACATCATTCAGATCTCCATTCAGAGGAAAATTTAAACGCCAAAAAAAAAATGCGTTTTGAATCACGATCAGCTTTGATTTTACGACCTTGAGGATCGCGAATGCAACGAAATGCGACACTGAACACACTTGAGTTATCAAACGTCTTTAAATGTGCTCTTGCATTGGAAGCTTCCAGTGCAAGTGAAAAAAGCGCAGATGGTTTTTTTTTAGAGCGGGGAATTTAAAGACGATGGACGTATAATCAGCTTTAAATTTTCAACACTGAATGGTGTACCTCTGATCGCGTTTGTGTTCTCTGTTTTGTAATTGCGTTTTGTATCATGATTCATGTTTGCGTTTTAATTTGAAAATGGACATTGAACACATCCAGTCTTCTAAAATCCTGATCTGTAAGAATTTCGAGCTTTGTGGATGGAAAGTTTTCATGAGTTTAAGAGATACGTACAAATTACTGCTTCATCCTGTTTACAAACTAAAAACCTGTTTACAAAGTAAAAGCTACTTTGCACAAGAATCATCCTGAAAAACAACTGGACAAAGAAAAAGTGCATAGGAATTACAATTTATTTTTAGTTACCACCCAGTCTTTGATTTCTGTTCTTTTTTTCAAAAGCTCCCTAATATCAATTCAGTCTGTTGTTTGGTGTCTTTTTTTTCTTCAGATTGTAATTTTCCACAAATTTGTTTTTGTCATCTCATAACACAATAAACTGGATCTAAACGCCATTTACATACATGTACATCTACATGAATGTCCAAATGAGAGAGAACTCCCACTTAGTTTAGATTAAATAGAACATTTAAAATTCAATGTGATTAATCGAAAATGACATATTCAGCTTAAAATAGAAGAGGTGGAAATGATCCCTTGCACACGACACTTTGAATTGCCTGCTCGTCTCACATATTGCATCAAGTTCACTTTGAAGTTGGCATACATTGTAGCTGAGTTTCAGAGAGCTCCAAGGTGTTACAGGAACCCAGCACAAAATGGTCTCTGGCCTATTCCACTAAAGCTCATGTTTATCACAGTAATAAATAACACATGGTCTCGACATCAGTCAGAGTGGCAGTTCAAAGAAAAGTGAACCTTTCTCATCGTTTGCGCTTTTTCCGAGGTACACTGTCTTCGCTACTGTCAGAATCCGAATCGCTTGTTCCGGATGAGTCTGAATCGGAGTCCTCTTTGGAGCTGACGTTGGATTCCTCATCGCTTGATTCTTCGGAGCTGCTTAGGGTGGACGAAGAATCAGAGTCAATGGTTCCAGAAGACGTCCCGTCACTCTCATCACCGGAACTACTGTCGCTCTTCAAGTTATTCTCTAACCTGAAATCATGCATTATCAGAGGAAAATGATTGACAAACATGCTCATCTAGATATTCAACAAGACTGAACTATTGAAAACATTGCTTAAGTTTGTGCAAATTCCTTTTTCATGTTTAAGAGTCACTCCTATTCTGTTTAGTGATGCCAAATTTATGCCTATGCTGTCATGAATCTCTGAGCGCTTGGGATTTTAAAAAATCATGTCAAAATTGCCTCGTTTGAACAGATGCAACGGAACCCATCCATAGAAATAGTCCAATTATCCTTAAATTTCCCCTGCTATTTTTTTTCCCCATACATGTAAAACAACACTTTTTGCTCCTTCCTTGTCTTAAGTTCCTACTCTTCCTTCAGTTTCTTATTCAGATATGATATCAATTAAATTTGTTTCCTTGCAAGCAATCAAATGCTTTACCCTAATTGATCAACACTGGATTATCTTTTTATTAAAACACATCGATTAAAAACTGCTGAAATTTTTGTTTCCTACTACACCAACCTTTTTGCTCCTTCTTCATCTTCTTTCTGCTTCTGCTTGAGGGGTCTTTTTCAGAATTTATATCCATAATTAAATTTGTTTCCTTGCAAACAATCAAATAGTTTACTCGATGTGCCTGTTCCAAGCTTTCATATTTAAAATTAAAAACTACTACAAATGCTATTAGATCTAATTGTGCATTATAAACAACACCAACCTTTTCGCTCCTTCTTCATCTTCTTTCTGTTTCTGCTTGAGTTTCTTGTTCAGAGTTGATATCCTGGACGGCCTGTGGACATACTTTCTCTTCCCTGTGCATTCGTATGTCCAATGTCCCATCTCTAAGCATTTCTGACATCTCACATTCTCCTTGTTTTGACTGAGGAAACAAATCAAAGATATTATTAATCTGTATTAGATACATTACTGTTAATATAAAACTTGTCCCTCAAGTTCAAAACTTAAAAAGTTCAGACTTAAAAATGATTTTTAAAAAATTAGATCTATCTCTTCATCCAAGATGACAAAAAGAACTTTCACTCACATAACAAAAAGATGCTCCCAATCCTGTTCACAGTCCTGGTCAGACCACACCTAGAATATGGAAATGTACTTTGGCATCTGAGATTTAAGATGGACTCCGACAAGGTGGAAAGAGTGCAAAGACTTGCAACCCGACTAGTACCAGAACTCTGTGATCTATCATATGAGCAAAGACTGAAGGAACTTAATCTCTATTCCCTGTTCTATCGTCAAAAGAGGGGGGAAAAGGTTTCCCTGTCTACAAGCTTCTCCACGGACTGCTGAACGTCTCCAGTGAACAGTTCTTTACCCTAGCCACCAATGAAAGAACTAGAGGGCATAGTCTGAAACTATACAGAAAGAGATCTAGACTTGACACAAGAATGAAATTTTTTAGCCAAAGAGTAGTCACTGATTGGAATAACCTCCCCCAGCCAGTTGTGGAAGCACCGAGCACCGAATCGTTAAAAAACAAATTGGACCAACATTGGTGGGATCTCAGATTCCTTACTGCAAGCCCTTAACGCATTCGCACAGTACAGTTTTCATATATCTAAAGGAGTACTTAACCATGAAGAATTGACCGGGTCATGACAGGATTACCTTACAACCCGTACCCTGATGATGAGGATGATGATGAGAGAAAGAGAATTCAAAACATCAGGTTTTCAATAGATTTGATTTCACTATCATGAAAAAAATAAATAAAAAGTAGTCTACTCCCGATTTTTTATAGATTAAGAAAAATGCATTTAGTCTTCGGACTAACGATAGAATTTCACCAGACAGTCCCGACATGGCTTTACTGCTCATGCTAGCATGCATCATCAAGTCAGATCTAAAATTTAAAAGTAAGATTTTACTTAACATGCTTATCATGCTTCATGGTTTCCAATCTAGATCTAGAGTCTACTTGTATGTGTACAATAGGTCTAGTGCACAACATAAATGGCCATGCGTTTTAAGTTGGGCCCATGTTGTGTGACACACTCAAAATTTGTACTAATCGTGCACATTTCTATGAAGTGGCTCTAACTTATTCAAATTTTATATTAACCCCACAAAAGTATACATTTTCTGGAAGCTGAATGTCTGAGGAGTTCAAACAAGCATTTAAAATTAACATAGGTGGCGCCCTTGAAAGGTTATGAATCTTAGAACCTGAAAAATTTGTGAAAAACGATGGCTTTGGAAAAAAATTTGCAAAAAAAATACTGTTTACCCTACAACATTATATACTGCAGATTTGAACTTGTCACTTTTAGAGCTTTCCAAACATATATAACTTTCTATAGCCTGGGAGAGTTTAACGCATTTTGCTCCAGGCTAGAATGATGACTTCGAAAATTTCAATTTTTAAAGAAAATGTATCTCGTTGCAGTGTTCTAAGTACTGTAACTCCCTGATTAAGATACTAGACATGTGATTTCTTTATGCGTTTTGAAATATTGGGCGTACGTCCGACAGTGGATTCGTTGAAATTCCTTTTTTATTTTTCTCTTCTTTATTCTAAAAAATATTGAAAGAGTGGGTCTACGCCCAACCGTTTTTGAAGTCGCGTCTTGCAGTTTTTCTTGCAAAATGGTCTCCGTTTTGGTAATGATTGACAGCTGGAGCACGAAGAGCCGAATCGCTTTCGCGGGTATTCGGTTACTTCCGCGGACTATCAGGTGCGTGGTGGATGGTGCGGCGCTACATCAATGCGCATGCGTAAGTAATGTGCGCATGCGCATCTCACTGTATGGCGCTCTGTGACGATTTATGCGCATGCGTTAAGTTTTGCCACTGTGTAGCTAGCATGCATGAGCCAAGATGTTTGGGAGTGATCAGTACAAAATTTTCCCCTTCGATTATAGGATTCAGTAAACCTAGAATAAACATTCACTACGCACGCCAACACGTGCACCATAAACGATTCTCCAAAACAATGTCTGAACAATAAACTTCCTGCATGCATTCACCACCGCCCGATCCGAGCTAGCTCCCTGGAAATTCTTTCCTAAATCACTTGTTGACGGTTACCCAGTGTTACCACGAGCGTCGAACGCCCACGCACCGAGTTCGGGCTTTCGGGAAATTTGTAAACATTTCTCCGAGAGCTCCGAGCACGTGACGCGAAGGCCCGAGTGTTTGTGATAAGCTACGCCCCCAGTTATTGTTTCCGTCTTCGTTCAATGCACACATGTGTGTTGAATAAACATGAGTGCATGCGCACATTACACGATTAGCCACTCAGAGTGCCCAACAATCAAAATCCATTGTTCTCTATTTCTGTAAAAGCGGAATGGTAGACTTTTTTCCGTGAGAAGGCGCTTTAGTGAAACCTGAATAAATGCCTATCCCTTGCGAATCCCAGTCGGGTGCGGTCGGGCATCCGTTACTCCAAATTACGGCGCTTACGCTCAGTTCCTGGTAGGTCTATAGATCTACATTATTACAAGTTATCTACAACTTCAATATATCTTTAAAAATCCATGAAAATTCACATTATTAATTGATAAATACATTAGGCGTATTTCATACAATATAATACACTGACTAGGTGTTGAAATACTGAAGTTTTCTTACCTCCTTTTCGCGTTCAACAAAGCAATTCTGGTCGCCATTTCTGCTGTCAAAATTAATAATCCCTCTTGCGACAGAAGACGAGACAAGGGATTTTCCCCGTCGCGCGCTAGCTGTGGCCATGCAACTAGGACACAGTTTCAAAGGTTGTTCAGAAACAAGTGTGGGGGAAATGGTCAGTATAGCGGACGCAGACCGGAGTCACACAATGAACTTACCGGGCCCATGCGTAAACATAATAGAGCCGCTTTTGTCCCAGACAATTTGGCCCCCGAAATGCATTGAATTTGATTTTCTTGGATCCGCGCCTGATGGTTGTGTTACCATGATTATAATCATGAAGATCTTTACGTTGGATATAGAAAATGGAAGTAAGAAAGAGTTTTAAAATACGCTACATCAACGAAAATAATCCTCATTCCAACTTGCATTCGTCAGGATGAGGGTTGCATGCAAGTGCAAACTTTCAACCAATCACAATAAGTCCCATAGGCTTCGGAAGATTTTCAGGATTGGGGGGGCTCAATTTTTCACCAACTATTTTGGGGATTTTTTTTTTAATTAC
>CALNVZ010003428.1:7475062-7538276 GCA_940671915.1 Paracentrotus lividus | reverse complement strand
TAAAAATTTGGTGGGGAGCCCAATGATATCCTTAGTAAGATTATGGAAGGGGCTTAACGATGTCTGAGTCCCCTCCACACACAAAAAAAAGACAACAAAACAATAATGATACAAATCTTGGGGTTATATTATACATAAGGGCGATCGCCGAAACTGTACAGCATCAAAAATATTGGGGGGGCTCAACGATATCTGAGCCCCCCCAATATTTTTTTTGGGGGGGCTGCGCCCCCCCAAGCCCCCCCGGTTCCGAAGCCCATGAGTCCATCCCCGTGTGACGTGAACTTGTCAGTTGTATCTTGAGCAGTTTTCACTGTGAAGAGTTTGAAGGATAACTTGTTTGCTTCATCTATATATCTATTTTCACTTTCTGTACAAGGATTCCATTTCTCTCTTCCTTCCTCTCTATCTAAGTTAGGGGTCTTCCGTCCTTTCTTGCACCCTTCATTGTTTGCCATACAGGGTCATTACCCGATTACCTCAAATATTTTCTATCTTCCTTATCTCTCTCTCTTCTTCTTCCTTTTTTTCCTTCTTCTTCCTTATCTCTCTCTCTCTCTCTCTCTTCTTCTTCCTTTTTTTCCTTTTTCTTCCTCCTCTCTCTCTCTCTCTCTCTCCCTCAAGACATTTTACACTTTCGTTTGCTTCTAGCCATCATTTTCTTCCTCCTACTCTCTTTCTTTCCTCTTTCTCTATCTCTGACGTCAGTTTTCACCTTGCAGTATAAATACGCTCTAGTTTTCATGGATTATCATGTGAGCTCATGAAGTTTGTTTATACATGTACTTGACAAATCAATCTGATTTTCCTATCTCTCCCTCCCTCACTCTCTCTTCTCTCCCCCAATACAATTGGCTCTTTTCATTTACTGTATACACAATCCGATTCCCTATAACTTCCCTCCTTCCTTTCCCTCTCTCTCTCTTTCCCTCCCTCTCTACCTGCTATTTGTATTTACTTCTTCCTTAAAATATTTTAAAATCTCATTTCTATGTATCTTCTCTCTCAGTAGTGAGAGTGTTTTTGGTTAATCTAATCCTCTACTTTCATTCTCATGATGGTTTATAAACCCCTCCCAAAAAGTTTCGCAAATGGACTTTGGGCCTTGATAACTTTTCAGGTACGCTGTAGTTATTCCTGATATTCATACCATTGGAAAGATAATTTATTCCCCTTTTTATTGATATCCTATTTGTAATGATTTTGTCATGCTTCAATGCACAGAATATCAAAATATGGAGAAAAGTAAAAAGTCAAATGTTGTAAAATGCACTTATATTGATCACATTGAAGTTCCGCAACTTGACTTTAGGTCCTGATAACTTTGGGGATATTTCCTATTTTTTATTGAATTCTATACCATTGTCAAGATAATTTATTCCTCTCTTGATTGATACCTTATTTGTCATGGTGATGTCATGCCTGGGTCCACAGAAACCCTGAATACCACCTGAATACATGGCAAAGCAAAAGATAATTTTCAGTTTAAATTTCTGTAACACTACTTTGAACCTTGATACATTTTTTAATGTGAGTTTTTAATCATTATCAATTTTCATAGCATTAAAAAGTTCATTTATTCTTCTTTTTATTGATGCCCTATTTTGCAGATAGTAACATCATGTTTGAAGCACATAACTCATGAATTATAAATGCAGAAGTAAAGGTGAAAAATTGCGAAATGCTTTGTTATTGCGGCACAGACAGTAATTACTGGACATAGGGCATTTCAATTTGCAACATTTAACTTCTGACTTGTCCAGCTATGGCTAACATTCAGGTGTTCCGTGCATGCAAGAACAACACTCCTCGTACATTTTAGGATGTCATTAAAAAGAAGGAAAAATTTACTTACAAGTATAAAATTCCCAATAAAATTAGAAAATACCCCAAAAGTTAATCAGGGCCTAAATTCGAGTGGCGGAACTTCACTTTGATAAATGCATTTTGCAACATTTGACTTTTTACATTTCTCCATATTCTTGATATTCTGTTCATTGAAGCATGACAAAATTATTACAAATAGGATATCAATAAAAAGGGGAATAAATTATCTTTCCAATGGTATGAATATCAGGAATAACTAAAGCGTACCTAAAAAGTTATCATGGCCCAAAGTCCACTTGCGAAACTTTTTGGGAGGGGTTTATTAGTTTTAATTAAAAATGATTACAATATAGACTCTCTTATATTCCTCAAAATGTTTTAATCTTTTAAATATATTTCTGCCTCTGTCATTTGTCTATGCTTAATCCAAGTCTTTTATCTTAATTCACAATGTGTTTTCGTTCATAAATCAACACACAATAACAAAAAAAAAAAATCAGTCGCCTCTACATAATATATATATAATCAATATTGTTCAAGATAAACATTAAAGATTTTCAACAGGGTATGCCAAATAATTCACCAACCAAAATGAGATTGGTTAAACCCAGTTGATAGTGAAGATGTGGTGTCATATAATTTTGATACTTACATAAATATTGACAATATAAAGTAAATCTACTATTAAAACTTTTAATGTGAACAACAAAGGAAACTGAATGACCAGAAAATCAAGTCCCAGGTTCGATTCCTGATTCCTCTTTGCTCACTTTTTCATATTATATATTTCTGGTCAGATTCCTTTGTTGTTCAAATTCATATAATAAAAAAAAAAGCTGCATCACTTCATCGTGATCCCTCGCATTTACCCCAAGTTGATTTCTATCCTTTGAGTTAATGTTTCAATAGCTTCTGACCGCTCAAGCATAGACAGGTTTAAATACGATCCCAGCGTAGGTTTCCAAAAGCTCAGCTGGAAGAGCACCTGTCTAGTAATCAGGAGGTCTCAGGTTCGAATCTCAATGGAACCTCATTTTCTTTGCTCGTTTTTTAATTAAAAATTCACATAGCTGACATTATAAAAGTGAAGTATTTGTCGCAATAAAAATCATTATTATTATTATTTCTACATTGCAACATGACTTGTACATTAAATATAACTTGTCAAAGTGGCTCTTCAAAGAGACTGTGGTAAAGCCCCCTCCTTTTCCTTTCAAAGTACAAGTCAAAGAGGACTGTAAAATGAAACTGAACTACAGTAAACCCATTAACTGCAGATATCAGTTGTTCCCTGTAATAAAACAATGAAAATGAAAGTATTCAGTATTCAACAGGTTAAGCCTCTGACTGAAAGAGAAACTACCACAGAAGAGTACTTTCCCCATTGATAAAGGACCAAGTATAAGTAATGACAGCCATATATGGTATGCACTGGTAATAAAGAATAGAAAGCAAAAGCAACCATAAAATCTATCTCCTCAAATGTGTCTAACAAAAGAATCATCTATATATTCAATATGCATAAAACACATAGAGGACACGTCTCATGCATGCTTGTAGTACACGTTTGCAAAGTCATATATTTCTTATTAACAATGAGATATTCAAGTGAGAACAAAGAAAATACATGATAAGGTTGATCAGAGCAAAACTATGTTTAAATTTTTCATAAATCGAAAAGGAAACTTCTATAAATGGTATCTCCTTTTAAAGCTGAAGATAAGCATATACACAGGAGATATCAAATTTTAATCATCAAATTCATATTCATTGATTAATAATAAACAAATTTTAATAATAGAATTAGAAAAAAAAAATGGATAGACAAAAAGTTGGAGGTGCGGTGGTCTAGTGGATGAGATAGGGACTATCGGTCACAAGGTACACAGTTCAAATCCCGGCTACTTCATCAAAATCCATTGGCAAGACATTAATCTGTATTTGCCACACATGACCCAGGTAAGGATAATGAGTATCAGGAGGAAGATACTTCTTGAATGTTGCATGCACCCATATTTGGCAGCTAAGCTAAAGCTGAGCAATATTGGAGCATACAGTCTGTGTCAAAAAAAATGGTACAGTTGGGGGAAAAATAATTTAGGTGTGAAATCTTTACAAATGATGTGTGTATGCGGTGCCAAATTAAAGCCAAAAGATTTTTCTTGTTGATGCGCTTTGTCTTTTGCTTTCATTAAACAAAAGTTATGCTAAATTTTGTGAGACAAGAAACAAATCGAAATTACGCACTTCTATTGTTCTGGAGCGCTGGGTTCATGTCCATTATGCGAGACCTACACAAATGCATGGGACGGCGTGCGAAAAATGATTTTTCTTGACTGTAGAAAACTAGCCATATCTCAAAAACTACAGCACCAAATGCGATGAAAAAATTGCAGAAGAAAGTCTGATTTTCCTGCTTTAGGAAAATGCCAAACAATACCAGGTTGTGATCAATCTTCATACTATAAAAAAATGTTTTCCACTTGTACCATTTTATTTGACACCGACTGTACAGATGAACATGCAAAGTAGATATGGATTCTATAAAATAAATCAATATTATTACAGTTCACTCTCATTATAAGAAGATGCCAAAGACCAGGCCAATTACCTTGTTATAACAAAATATTGTTACACTGAAAAAAAAAGACTGGGAAACCTGTCAAGTAATAACAAAATCTTGTTGTATCCAAGCTCTTTATAAGAAGAGTAGACTGCATTATTATAATCATAAGTTCCATGACAGACTAATACATAGGTTTTAATATCTAACCAAATATAGTGTCACAGACATGTTCCATTTGTCTTGTTTGTGTACATGAGCAGACAACAACATCTAACTTTTCTTCATTCTATAAACCCGGATGATCAACATCTTCTGTACTATTTACACTTTACACAACATACCACTATCCTCAAATAATTTTAAAGTTGGGCTACCTAACTACTAGATAATTCATAAACGTGTCTCCTCAACATCCTCAGCTTTTATGGTCGATGCTGAAGAAATTGAGCTCTCTTTCCTCTTTTCTTTCACCATGTTGGTTAGGAAGTATTCCCCTGCAGGAGTGGAAGATAAAATAGGTGAGAGAGAGAGAGAGGGAGAGAGAGAGAGAAGAGATAGAGAGAGAAATATAAAAAGATCTCCATTGATGGAGAGAGAGATAGAGAAGAAAGAGAGACAAGAAGGAGGGAGAATATATATAACAGAAAAAGGGGAGAGACAGAGAGAAATGCAGAAAGATAGAGATGGAGAGATAAAAGGGAAAGAGGCAAAAGGGATAGAGAGAGGAGAAAGAGAGAGATGAGAGAGAGAGAGAAACAGAGTGGGAGAGAGAGAGAGAGAGAGAGAGAGAGAGAATTATTATTACATGTGATAAGACAGGTATATTTAAAAAATTATTTAAAAAAAAGATCTACAATAAATATATTGATGTGCATGTATATGTGTAGTACATAATATCAGACAATGACCTATAACACATAGAGTACACAAATAATGGTGAGCATAATACTTCTGTTCCAAAGAGAGTCGGACAAAATTATCTGGACTTTGGGGAAAAAGCAATATTATCATAAACTTGATGTTAAATGTCCAACCTCGTTTGTAATCAAGACAAATCAAATTGACCTATTTTCAGACTAGGGTAGCCTAGCTAAGCCGGGTAATAATAATATGATAATGCGCCTTGAGCACTCTACAGAGTGGATACGTGCGCAATACAAATCACTGTATTATTATTATTATTAGGGTATACGATGGGGTCAAATACATATGTATCAAAAAGACACTTTGAGTTATTTATAAGTATGTCATTTCAAAATGATGTTCTCTCAAACAATGGCCAGCCCTTCCCCTAGGTTGCTGCAATCCAGTTATTTCATTTGTTGCTCCTTCTCACCTCCTAAATATGGCTATAAAAGGTCATGCAAGCTGCTGCATCTCCTAACATTACGAGACGATTTATCAGAAGAAGTAGAAAAATATGTTGATCTTCTGCCTGGTAGTTTGATTGCAAGACTACTCCTATTCTGGGCTTCCACATGGGGATCTATCAGAGAGGAGCGAGTGCTCCCGATCGTTGAGAGAGCATCGTAGAAGACCTCGCTACATGTATCCTCATCGTCAGCCGCTGTCAGGGGCAACGGGAGGAGAGCAGCAGGGATGGTCCTAGTAAGAGAGTGATGAGGGACTTGGACTTCCTCTAGGGATATGGAGTAACGGTAAAGCATAAACGGGTATAAGGCACTCAAGCGTTGGTCCTGTTCCGGTCTAGACTGGTTGGGAAGCCTTGGGGAGATGAAGATCAAGGTCTTGATCGCAGAGGCTGCCAAGCCATGGGATTCCAGGGCAAGAGAGAGGTGTTGGACGAACAGCACAGTATCTCCTCTCTGGTTCGGGAATAGCGATATTTCGTCAAGGTGGAAGAGCCACAGGGTTGGACAGAAAACTCTGCGCTGTGATGACTCTCTGTCTCAGGATTAGCATCAGTTACAACAAATCCGTTATGGGAGCCATATCTAGGTCACACTGTCCAGTTATCGCCATCATCCTCATCATCATCAGAGATAATGAGAGCTACGTCTTCTTCATCATCCGTCATTTCCACTGGATCACCGCATTCGGACTCCTCCTCACCAACCACCACTTGACTTTGCATTGACCTTCACCAAGATCAGCTCTCATTGGTTTGAGGCTTCCTGCAACATTTTTCAGAGAATCAGACATACCTTCTGCAGATGAGTCCAAAGCATTCAGCACCTCTTCCTCGAAATCGCTCACAATCGACTGGATGTCATCCATCCTGGAATCCCCCTCCTCCTCCATCTCTTCTCCCTGTAGACCTCCACGCGACCATTGAACCGATGACCCCCACGGTTGCTTTCCTCGTCATCCTGGACGACCTTGAGACATAGGAATTGCTGCTGAAGATGAGGCTGCTGCTCCCATGTCCTCGTACCTCAAGGGTCCCATGAAGACTCCATGGAGCCTGGAGGTCTCTTGCTCTGCCAGGGCCAGGTGTTGGACCGCTCCTCCGGTCCTCCCAACATCTTTCCTCAGCTGCACCGTTGGCAACACACTGCTGGAGTTTCTTTCCCGCCGATTGAAGATGCATCATCAGCAGAAGAACATGGACACTGAAGCAACCGGTCTTCTTCAGTTTAAATGTTGCAACAGCACAGATTACGACAAACCCGATCCCAAGTATAGCTAGGATCCCATATAGTTCACTTGCAGTGTTGATATACATAGTGTCTGTTGCTCGAAGCAATAGATTCTTCACCACTGTGATAAGGCAATCAATTACACTGCCATCATCAAATCCAGTTACCACATTGTCAAAAGTTCAGTATGATATCTTCCCTGCAAAAAATGTTTTACAACTTTCAAGTAGCACTTGGATATCACACAACTACATGTATATTCCTGTTGGAGGCACTCTGGAGAATGCAAAAACAGCCTCTTCTTCCATTCAGAACAAACTACATGAACAGATGAAACACTTTACAACCAGGAACAAATGATCTTTCACAGCTTTGCAATTACATCGCTTGCACTAAATTTGGAGCATAATTAGGCCAATAAACTACAAACAAACAACTCCCACTACATAAGCATTCCTATCACTATAAGTTATGCTACTGTGAAATAACTACAATGCAGAAAGCAATATGCTCTGGTTAAAGATTAATAAACCATTACTTGGTAGATAACAGAAAGAAACTGAGCCGATAATAAAAAGCATGAGATTTGGAAGTGAAACTAGCTAATAGCATCTATTAATAGACTTCAACTTGCTTTCAATGTGTGGTGATGTACACATGTATGTACTTTTATTTTACAAACTTTTCACTTCCTGTTATATGTTTCTTGTATTGGCATTCCAATAAATAAAGGGTAAACTGATCAAATATCGCAATAAATTTGAATTTGGGCATTAATAAGGAATACAATGTTATGTCCATACTATTTCCAGGTTGGTTATGCCTATTTATTGCCTCTTGTTTTTCCTTTATCACTGTAACCTTTTGTAAAGTGCATAGAGACTTTCAAGTATTATGTATTTTGGAAGCATACTTTATCTATTCCAAGCTGAAGATATCTTGTTCTCAATAGGCCAATTTTGTAATATATTAACAACCTTAAACTTTTACACAGTAACAAGGTATTCGAACAAACTTTTATTAAAGAATTAACTCCAATATTCGGAATCCAGTTTGCATACATAACTATGTATAATTGAAAGTCTGTGAATATAAACTGGCCAGCATAAAAGAAAGTACCACTTCTTTCAAAGGCTGCACACAAAAATTCACCCATAGAAATAAAAATTTTGTACACAGGTATGGTGCAATAATCCATTACTAATCACATACCCAACAGAAGTGATTATCTTTATTACAAAGAAATAAAATGGCATATACAGCATCTTGGTCACTGAATCAAAAAGTCACAAAATGTAACAGAATGAGCCGTCATGTTTACACAAAAGTCAATGTCAAAGGATGAAATAAACCAGACACAAACAACAATGTTCAATAATGTGTATGTCCTCCTCGTGCCTGGACACATTCCAGGCATCTCTGACGCATGCTTTGGACAAGTTGTCTGGCGTAGTCCTGGGGAAGTTCTGTCCATTCCTCCTGCAGAGCTTGGATCAATCGTTTGCCGATTGTAGGAGGCTGTTCCTTGATCTCACCCGTCTGCCAAGTTCATCCCACAGATGCTCAATGGGATTGAGGTCAGGAGAGCATGCACACCATGGGATGACGTCAATGTCCTGCTCCTGAAGGAAGTTGGTGGTGACCGTGCTGTATGGGGTCTTGCATTGTCCTGTTGAAACAATGTGATGCCAGGATGTGCCTGCAGGAAAGGGAGCTTGGTGGAAATTGCTTTTGTGTGGGACTTTTGATTCAGAGACAAAGATGCTATGCATGTCAAGTTCTTCTTTGTTATGAAGATATTCAATTGCTTATGTGTATGTGATTAGTAAGGGGTATTGTAGCAGACTGTGTACAAAAATTGTTTATATTTATGTCGTGAATTTTTGTGTGCGGCCTTTGACAGGGGTGGGTACTTTCTTTTGCTGTCCAGTTTATTATAAAACTGGCCTACTGATTCAGATTCATCAAGCCATGAAACATTCAGACATTTAACCCGTTGGAGATGAGCTTATTTGGCTATAACACACAATTCCCATAGACCCCAGCCCGGATATATTCGGGCTTAGTCCTCGATGGGTTAAAAATAAACACATGGAATCAGAGATGTGATAACATGATCCCCTTCACCTTTGATTTTTAAATTTTATAATATATACAAAAACAGGAGAGCAAGAAAGTGAGATAGAGAGAAAGGGAAAGAGAAAGCAAGAGACAGAGAGAGAAAAAGAGAAAGAGAGAGAAAGAGACAGAGAGAGATAGAGAGAGAAGGGAGAAGAATGGGGGGAAGAGAAGAAAAAGTACTGTTTTCTTGGTGGTTTTATTTTCGTAAATTTTGTAAGTCTATCTTTGTGAAAATTTTCACTTCAACACAAGGCTATTTATAGTAATGAAAACATGACAAAAATCACGAATTTATCAACTCATGAATTTCCCTAACTAGTCCAAAATCATGATAATAACTGTACACAAAATTATTGGCTTACCGTATAGAGTAGTCAATATCCACTTTACTTACCAGCTTTATAAGATGACCTGACCAAGGGACCACTTGCTGTGTAGGCAAAGCCAAGCTTATCCCCGACCTTCTCCCAATATTTAAACTTCTCAGGCGTGACATACTCTGCGACTTTGAGATGTCTCTTGGTGGGTTGCATGTACTGACCTAACGTCAAACAGCTTACTCCCGCTGAACGCAAGTCTGAAATCAAAGACGGGCAATATGTCAAACTCTATATCTGGGATACACGGGTAAATCTGTATTTACTCATTACAAACGGTTTGCATAAAATCCCATGAATTATGCTTAAGTTATCACAAAACAAAATAATTTATAATTTTTTTCCCCCACAAGGTAAGGCCATGTAATCTATGACTTGTGTTCATGCTCATACATTCTGTATCAAGCCAAGTATTGGTAAAAAAAGCCTTGATAGCTCTCATATCATTGTGGTAACTTACAGTAAGATAGATGGACACATATCCTAAAGACACATTGCCTTCAGTTTCTTACAAGCCACTGAGAAATTGTTGCGTCTATTTTGAATTATAGTGAAAAAGATCAGAGGTAGACAAAGAGAGTTACCCACCCAAGATATGTAAAATTATCCTTTGAGTGACACTTCAGCATTATCTTTGAAACCAGGGGGGTGATTCACTAACAGCTAAAATCAATCCCAACTGGGATAAAATCAATCTTAAGCCCACCTCACACTGTGCGATTTGCTGCGATGCGATTTTAGGAACAAATGGCAATTTTCCTTAAATTTGACATATTCGAACATTCAAAAATTATCTATGAGATGCAGAAAATGTATAGGACAATGCCAAGCGATTTTTTTTTTCCAATGCAATCCGTTAATTGGGAGTAAATGTCAAATTAGCGTAAAATCGCAAGATCGCTGGACGTCACTGTCCTTAATAAAACAATTTGATTTTATACAGAAGGGGGTTCGTAATAGCATAGCCGTGAATTGCAATTTTATTATTCACAGGAATACAGACTTTGGACAGCATTAATTTCCTTGTTTGAATGTCATATCAAATAATATAACAGCTTTCTCCAAATTCGCATCAAAGCAAATCGAACAGTGTGAGACGGGCTTTAGGATCAATAGCCATGATATAGTTCCATAGGCCTGGAGTTGGGATTGATTTTTAAATATTAGTGAATCACTCCCCTGAATTGCGTGAATCACATAATACCCATCAGCACAAAGAGCAAAATATCACTGACAATGTGAATTCATGTCTTTTGTAGAACAAACTGTTCTTGAATAAGACCTTTGGTCAACCCGTCTGCGCCTCACAATGTCATCATCGGCCCTAAGGAGTCCCTCCCACCAGGATTCCGTGAACCCTGCCGTTCCGGCTCTGTTGTACTGCCTGCGGGCTGGAGTCGGCCGTTGCAAGGTATTAATGGCCAAATGGGGCATCGACACTGAAGAAGGGCCCAGTATTTGGCGAATTCGGAGAGGAGGAGACCATGAGTCACCTTCTACAATGCCCTCTTCTCCCCTTCCCCTGCTCCCAAGCTGATCTTACCACTCTTTCGCCTAATGGGATCGCCTGCGTTAAATAACTTATGGGTAGAGTCTAATTCTGATTCCCCTAAGAATCACTACACACATATATATATATATATATATATATATATTTATATATATATACGCAATGTATACTCTAATCTTTAAAATGTAATCAAGTATAATAACAAATCAAACAGAAGAATAGGAGAAAGGACTCGAGAAGAAGAAGAATTGAAGATCAAGACAATTGAAATCTCTAGATTGGCAATGCAAAGATAAATGTAAAATTACTATTTCCATGCACAAGTTTGCAATTTTGTTTCAATACATATTGTTAGTTTCATAAAAAAAAGTGTCATCAAGTATTAATTTCATTTCTCTGAAGGTTGTAGAAATGAAATAAAAATATAATGGGTGCCAATTTGAAGATCAAAAGTGATTCATTTATAGATATAGATTTATAGTCTATAGATACCTTTGAGTGTTTGAAATACATCTTCATCTGACTCTCCTAACCCTAGCATGATGGAAGACTTGGTGAATACATCTGGAGTGACCTTCTTGACGTGCTCAAGGACTGACAAAGTCTGCTTATAATTAGCTCTGGGATCTCGTACAAACCTGTTCAAATTTTAAAAATACAGTGCTAATGTATTGACTTCAACATGAACGATTATCCAACATTGTGCGGTAAGAATTTTTTTTAAATGCACACAAATTATTGTTGTGAATTGTTTCTTGGCATGAATAATCATTAAAATTGTCTGCTTGTAAATACTCTGGTTTAACTCCACTTAAAAAGTTTAGCTTATACAAGTACCGAGGTCATTTGAATTTTCTACTTGGTAAAAACTCACTATCAATCTGAGGGGGCAAAATAGAGTAACTCATCAAGGATTATGCATGGTTTATATAATAGTTGCATAATCATAAGCAATCATATGTTTTTAGTAAAGTTACCGGAATCTTACTTCATGTATCATGACCTACAAAAAATATGTGTGTACATGTACCTGCTTTTGGCATGCACAAAGCCAAAGCAAAATCAACCATAATTGAGGATGGGCTCTTACAATCATCGATTCAGTGAGTGTCATTATTAGGTTCAAATAAATGGAGATTGCCTTACTTTTGTAGCTTGCTGACAGTCTCCACGTTGTGAGCATAAACATCCAGGCCTGACACAGCTACCCTCTCCACTGCCTCAAGGTCTCCCCTGAAGTCTGGGGTAAGACATTCTACCAGAATGCTGGGATTCCTGCAGAAAACAAATGGTGTCACAATGGCTATTAAATGGATAAGTAAATATTGCTCTTAATTAATTGCTAGAGCTATCAAAAAATGTATCTGAAAAAAAGCAAGAAAGAGTGAAATTAATAGTAATGTAATGGCCTGGGATGTAATTAACCCACTTTCATACCATTTACTGTTTGAAATATCGACTGAACACATTCAAAGGAAATATTCTTATGATATCCCTTCATATTTTTTTCATTTTTATATTATTAGAAAGCACTAAGTTTAAATAGAAAGGTAGAAAAAACGAAAGTACTCACTGTCTTTTAATCTCCCTCACTGTTTCAGCAAAGTGTGCTGACCCGCCATCAGGTAAATCTAAATGTTGGGGATAAGAATAAGCAATCTTAGAATACCAGATATCAATAAAAACTACATGCATAAAGTATTCAATTATCTCCATTCAAATTTGATTGTATGTTTGTTCATTATAGAATTCAATTTTCCCTCTAACTCTGGTATCTGTGATTCTATATTGTATAACAATTTCATATGTCAGGTCAGTATATCTGTGGGAAACCAAACTGCTTACTTTAATAGGATGGAAAGAAAAATAAAAAGTTCTGTTAGGTCTCATATGAAAATTTCAAAAGGGACACAGTACAATTCATACAGACAGCGATAAAACAGTCTGTGCACTGGTAGTGTTTTTACCTGAGGTATTCACGATAGTAAGCTTAGGCTACCCTAAAATTTAGATACTCAATGTCCTTTACACACCATGCCCTTATGGACAGGGAATCCATATGAGACAGCACCCACCCCCCCCCCCCCCCCCCCCCCCCCCCCTTAAGGGTGTGTACTTCACAGTAATTCCTCCCCCCCCCCTTTTTTTCAATATTGACACAGAGCCCATGAAAAAAAAAAACATTATGATTGTCCGAATCATTCAGGAACAAATGGCATCATGCCGACCATACCATCTCTGTCGACAGATGTGAGCACAATGTAATCCACTCCCCATGATGCAATGGCTGTGGCTGTATTGATGGGTTCATTAGGGTCAGGTGGGGGCGGTTCCCGTGCCGTCTTGACGGAACAGAATCGGCAGCCTCTTGTGCAGGTGTCCCCAAGAATCTGAAAGGTTAAGAAAACCAAACAACCTCAAACAACTTCATAAAGGCGACACAGTAAGTAAAAGAAGGCCATCCTTTCATCTGAGATATATACAAAATGTGTAAAATGAGGGTTATGATGATAAAAGCAAAGGACTAAATTAGAAGAAGAACAAGAAATTCTAAGAAGAAGATTAAACATTGACTACTCAAGTCCCAAGTGATTATATGGACTGCTAAGTATAAAATGATGTATAAGACTTAAAATTAGAATTATGGAATATAATGATGAATAGGAAAAGGCAAAGCATATACAGTTGAGGCCAAAAGTTTACATACATGTAGACCTGGCAAGAAAATATATAACTATGATTTTTACCACCATGAGAACATTGGGCATCACTTATTTTGATAAAATATGGTTGGGTATGGTATCTACTTTATTTTCAGAGAGTATATGTTTTCATTAAAAGATATTAAGAAACATATACAGTGGTGGCCAAAATTATTAGAACACCTGAACCTACACAAAGTCTATGGGATTATCAATGCCCTAGTTCATTTGCCGAATTCAAATTAAAGATATCTTTTGTGTGCCATGAGCTTTCATGACTTTTTAGCATAGGGTCTTATGTATATGTAGACACCAAATTTATATAGTTTCGACCATCTGGTAATGCGCAGCATTAAAAACAGTTGCGCTATGCGCTTTTGGTTTCCCCATAGACTTGTGTAGTAAACACGTAGTCCAAATGCAAAAAATAAAATGCCAATTACATATGCCGATTGCTCAAAAAGTATTTGAGGTAGAAGAATGAAGCTTAGCAGGCTTATTTATTGTAATATAACTCAAATACATGCTAAGATTCAGAAAGTTTGGTCAAATGGGGAGGGTGGATTCGCCCCCACCCTTGGTGGTGAGATGACCAAAATAACCATGCCCATTGAAGGTTAAGACTATTTTTTCATTTAATGAAGACACTCCTTATAAATGAATATTTTTTTTACAGGAAATTTTATGAGCAATTCAAATATGTTGAAATATTAAGGGTCATTGAAACGGGGGACTTAAATAGGGGCACTGAATAAAAAATTTGGGGCCCTTCAAAAATAATTTTGAAATCCCCACATAAGATGTAACTACTTCACCCTGTGTTGTTATGAATGCCATTTTTGACATCCTCAGGAAATTTCCTTTCAGAATATATATACTTTTGTAGGGAGAGGCTTAAAATGTTTAACGTTATGACACTTTGATCCTGAAAGGAGCAAGATTTTTTAGATTTTTCAATCGGTGGTGTAACATACAAAAGGGCGACTTGGGGCGAGTTCCCAACGCATGGCTTGGCTATTTAGTTTTTTAAAGCATAATGATGATATTCTGAGAAATTCCAACCATGTTATAGGTATTTAGATGGTCAACTGAATGAAAATTACTAAAATCATTTAAATATGCTTGGTGTTCTAATAATTTTGGCCACCACTGTATATGGTTGATCTTTCTTCAGTTTGGATAAATTCAATGGGTCAAAAGTTTACATATACACTAACCCAAATTGGTGATTGTGCTGCCTGTATTTTACTTTATTTTTTATTTTCCAATTGTTGAAGCTGTCATCGAGCTTTCTTGATCCATCTCCCAGGATTACTGTCCATTTCTCCAGCAAGATTACATCAATTCAGTCCTTTTTCCAAGCTTAATTGGGCGAATACCATTTTTTATGTCTGCCCATATGGTTTCTAGACATGTGACAACCCCTCAATATTCTCCCCTTTTCTCTGTTTCACCCACCCTAAAACTACTTTCAATTAATGTTTGGGTGTTTGTGTGACTGAAGACTCAATTTCAATATGGCTCCAACTTCCAGGCTGGCATATTGATATGATGCTACTTGCTACAAGATCACACTACACAAACAATACATAAACCCCATTGATAAACCCTATTGATTGTAAAATGTGATGTTGGAGCATGTAGCATCATATTAATATGCCAGCCTGAAATTTGATTACCACAATAACTGAAACATTCATTTGAATTATTTTTAGCGTGGGTAAACAGAGAAAAGGGAGATTAAGCAGGGGTTGTCACATGTCTAGACCAGATTCGATATCCATATGGGCACACCCCAAAAATGATATTTGCCAAAGGAAAGCTGCAAATAGGACTGAATAGTTGCAATCTTGCTGGAGGAATGGACAATAATCTCAGGAGCAGTATACAGAAAGCTTGTTGACAGCTTCAACCAGTGAAAAAATGAAAAATAAAGCAAAAAACACAGACAGCACCATCATCAATTTTGATTACCGGTAGTGTATGTAAACTTTTGACCCATTGAATTTATCCAAACTGAAGAAAGATCAACCATATATATGTTTCTCAATATTTTTTATGAAAACATACTTTTTGAAAACAAAAAAGGTACCATACATGTACCTAACCATATTTATCAAAATAAAATGATGCCCAATGTTCTTATGGCGGTAAAAATCGTATTTATATGTTTTCTAACCAGGTGTATGTAAACTTTTGGCCTCAACAGTATGTTTTTTTTTTTTAAATGCAAAAAAACAACAACAATTACTTACCATAATTGTAGCTGTTGCAGTGCCATGTTCTCCTCCACCCCAACACTCTCCAATATTAGGACACTTTGCTTCTTCACATACCTAGGATTAACAATTAAACCAATTTAACAGCACTTTAAAAGATAAATATACAATCTATAAGGTACAAAGGAATTAAAATGTGCACAAATCACTGTTAACTACACACCTGGACTTTTACAGTGATTAAATACAAGTATTTATCACTAAATCATAACAATGACATTGATTTCTGTATACTAAGGGCTTGGTACACAAAAAGATATGTTTAAAATATTGGTAAACAACAATAAAACTGAATAACTCATATGAAAAAAAAAATGAATAAGGCAATATCATGTAAAAATTATTAACACATGAAATGTAACTCTCCTGGTCTATAGCTAACTTGTAAGGAGCCATTCTTTTTGGTTTCTGGTTTAGGTGATTATGCATATTCCAAATTTTTCAATGAAACTTTGAACATTACTTACTCACATAGAGCTAATTTCATCCAATGAAAAATATTCAAACCACCCCATTACTTTTACTATGAGATTTGTGAACTAACAATAATTTTTAATAGTTCTCAAATACATGTAGTTCAGGTGCGGATCCAAGAAAATCGAATTGAATGCATTTCTCAGGCCCACTTGTCCGGGGACAAAAGCGGCTCTATTATGTTTACGCATGGGCCCGATATATTCATTGTATGAAATCTGGCTGCGTCTGCTACTGTAGTTATACTTACAGTATGTAAGTTGAGGCTTCTAAGGTTCTTCTTGATACCACTATAACTCTTCCCAATAGGGATCTCTGTCTTTAACCATGGTGGAAGGCGTAATCTAAAAGATAAAATGAAATGGCTGCATTAGTTTAAAGTTCCCTTTTTGTTACAACATAAAAACACCACATGATTACATATTCTTGTTGCTTGGACACAACGTTTAAGACAGCATAAGGCACATTTTACAAACACTCCAGCTAATGAAATTATACAAGTGATGAAAGTCATTTATCATTCAATACTCTTAGACCTACAGGTTCAACCTCTCTTTAAAAAAAAAAACAAACAAACAAACAAACCTACTTTTCAATTATTTATGATGAAATCTCTCTTCTGTTCGATATCCAACTATTGTCATGTTTTTTTTATAAAAAACTTTATTTTTTAAAATATAATTTACCTACATGTTATGATTTAAAATAACTAATAAATTTAAAAATGAACAATTATTAAATACAAATTATTAAGACTAATGATTCTAACACTTGATTCCCTTTTCTTTCTTTAGAGTTTTTTTATACATCTGTCTCCACATCAAATACTCCTTCAATGATTTGTATGCGCTCTAGCTATACACAATATATCATATTATTTACTTCCATGGCTATATCCTCCAATTTGTCTCCTCTCTTCTCATGTATGCTCTCACTGTGTACAAAGTCAATGGGTGTCGAAGAATGTCTCCGCCACTGACGAAATGAACGGGAGTGAATGGACTGGTGACTTATTACAGTATAATGCCACTTCCATTTTAAAATGAACAGTAATTAACACTACTTTAAGATTAGCAATTCTACCTCTTAATTCCCTTTTCTTTCTTCAGAGTTCCCTCATATCCATGACTCTCTGGCTCCACATCAAAGTCCCCTTCAATGAAATCAGACAGACTAGGTCCCTGTGCTATCTTCTCCTTCTGTTCCTGGGTGAGGGTTGCATATGACCTGCATGAATACCTGCCTGTAACACTCGATAAACTTGACACCCTCTGTATGCAAAAAAGGGAAGAAAACAAGCATAATGTAGTATACTTGTTTTGATTCTGGCAAGTGAAAAGTGTTAAGCTTAAGCCATAGCCATTGCTGTTTCCTTTTTCTTCATCCATTAAGGTACATTCCAAAAATGGTGTATTCTTGTAGTGCTGCTCAAGTGTTAAAGTAATTCCAAAGCTTTTTTTTTTTAAAGTGGGCTGCATATTTGCAATTGACATGTGCATTTAAACAGATTTGCAGGCTTTTCTCTTTTTTAAAAATCTTTTTGATGCTAGTCAACCACCTCTATGATTATGTACTTGTAAAACCTTCATGTATTAGGCATATGGGCAATTCCACAGAAATCCGGACAAGGGTGCCGGAAATTCAAAATGATATTTGGTTAAAATTATTTTGATTTTCAAAAAATACATGAGTTGAAGTTTTGAGAATCAATAAAAATTTTCCCAATGGCGGCCATTTTCACTTTCTAATCATGCGCTGAAGTATTCCAATATTTTTTTTCTATAGAAAAGCTATATTAACAAGAAACTCATTTCATTTTCTCAATTAAACCGTTTCTGTTCCCGATAATCTTTCACATGGATAAAGTTGTTAGAGAGACACTTTATCAAACTGTATTTAAAAAAAATTGGTTCAATTGTGACTTTGGTCAAAAACTTAGATTTAATCAACCCTCATTTGCAGTGTAACGTCAGTTACCGAAAACATGAACTTGTTAATTTTTTTTCCACAACGGAGACAGTATCAACTATGCCAATTAAGATTTCTAATATATGACTGCATGTCATTATTTTCAATAGCTAAGCTTCGGATATTCAACATACAATCAAGTCAAAATTGACAACCAATATGTGTAACGTCAGTTACCATGACCTAGTGTAACGTCAGTTACCATGATGCCATTATCGTTTCATAGAAAACAATTATAATTTGGACTCATGTATGCATCTGAATTAATTACCACTGCTTAAACTAACCATCTAGCAATAAAAAAGACTGCCAGTGCCAATGGTAACTGCTTCTTTTAATGATTTAAGAGTTTGGAAACCCATGCAGTGTACATGATCCATGATCCAAATTTTATTGTCCGAAACAACTCCTGAAAGGTGAAACGGAAATTTATTTTGCCCAATTAATCGTGAGCCCGGCAGCCACTGAGCAGCGCCAGATGGACCGTTGCTCTATCCCTTTCTTGTTGAACGCCAAACAGAGAAGCAGCAACTCCCATTTTTTAACGTCTTTTGGTATGACGCGGCCGGGGATCGAAACCACGACCTCCCGATTATGAGGCAGGCGCTCTATCCACTGAGCCAACACATCGGTACATGTACATGTAAGCTCCTCCAAATCTTTAGATTTTCAGTTGATCATCTATTGGTGTGATCAAGGTACCATTGCTATATATATATTCTGAATTTTGAATATGAGCCTATAATTTCAGATGTTATGATAAATCTAAATGAAATTATTAGTTGTATTTTAATGTAAATAAATGAAGGAAAAAAAAAGAAAAGAAAGAAAGTATGATCATAGCTCCAATGTCTGTGCTTCTGCTTAGATGTAAGCATACATGTAATTTGTGGCAGAACAAAGCACAAAACAAACACTTTACTTTAACAGGATTTCATTTTGATGCCGTTTCAGTTTACTTTGCTCAGACGCGGATCACAACTGTACAAAATTGAGTAAACGGAATTTAGTTTGCAGTTATAAGATTGAATTGAGGAAGAAACTGTTTAAAAGTGATTTTAAAAATCAATTCACCTAAAGACTGTTATGTGCTGTGAGGATTATACGAATTATAATAAAGGCACCTTTTTTAATAATTCTTCCAATATCACATGCACTACACACAAAAATACATGTGTGGGACATCCTACGAGTATTAATCATCACAATACTATTTTAGAGTTTTTAATGTCTTAATACTAAAAAATTCCCTTGTTTATAATATATGTGATGGAATTTAGTTCTTAAAAGTAGTACGAAATAAAAATTTCAAAATATTCTGTAACAACCTATAGGAAATATAATGTGTAAACTGTCATGGTCACAGTATTGTTTTAACTGAATAAGAGGAAAATGATTACATCACTTCTTATTTTGCCAATCCTGTTGCCTAAGAACATAGGTATGATATCATATCAAACACAGAATCCTCAGAAGCCCGGACACAACAAATATTTTGATCCAATTCAAAAATTTGGGTTTTACATGTGTAAAGTCCATAGAAGATGTAGGGTAACGTCAGTTACGTAACGTCAGTTACCGACATGTCTTCACAAAGTTCCCCAGCATAAACAAAAATAATGAAAATCTCTCCTTATTTTGACAATCTGTTCATAAGGACTTAGGTATGATGTCATATAAGACTTATCATTATGACATGTCATGGACATGAGATATTGAGATTTATCAAACACCATGATTTGCATGTCCGTTTTCTGTAACGTCAGTTACCGACACGTTTTTGCTTGGCGTTTCAATGGAAATAATGTTAAGTTGAATTTTTAGACAAAACTTCTTCCTTTACACTTACTTATTTAGGTATATTAATTTGAAGTCTCACGTATTCTTATTTATGTGACTGCAGTACAAACAATGTAGAAAATTCTGGTTGTGTGTAACGTCAGTTACCGTGGAATTGCCCATATGTATTTTTGTTATGTTTTTAATTGAAGTTAAACTAACTCTGATTTCAGATCTTCAACAAAATATTAATTATTAATAGATCTAGACCTATTTCACAAGGAAATGGCCTTCACAAATTAGATTTCTGATAACATGAATTCAACTTGAGCAAAGGCATTATTTGATTGATGAGAGCCGTATCCCACTCATGACGATTACCAGTAGCGGACGCAGGCCGACGTCATACAATTAAAGTACCGGGCCCATGCATAAACATAATAGAGCTGCTTTTGTCCCCAGACAATTGGGCCCGAGAAATGCATTCAATTCGATTTTCTTGGATCCGCGCCTGATTACAACAAGCATTTAAATGACCCATTTTCAGGTCAATCTTAATTTGTTCAAGCTCATAGTAGGATGGGGGGTTGGGTGTCTGGACACTTAACAAATATAAAGCCTGATTTCTTGTCTAACGATTAGGCCAAAAATATATGTTGAAAACTTCTTTTTATGTTTTGCAATCCTAAAAAAACCACACACCCTTGTCAAGAGGGGGCGCTAGCCACAATTCGGTTATAGCGAGACATTGAGTGCGGCGCCTACAAATTATCGCGGTTTTGTGTTGTGACGCTTCGCATTGCGGGTTTTTGAGTCGGCGCGATCGAAACGCATAGGGAAACCACGCGTAACCGGATACTATTCTGCAAAACCGATTGCCGGGCGGAAAACATCTCCTCATTCTATCAGCGATATTTTTTTAGCCATAATTAGATATTTTAAATGATTTTGATAATATTTTAGAGTAGAATTTTTTCGTTCTTGTGGTGGGTGGATCGTCAGATAAAGGAGGTAAGTTTTCATATTATCGCCACTTTCCCCTGGCTTAACAAATACTGGGCGCTCCACCCTACTATGAACAATCACATGCTCACAGAAAACAGACAGCCATTGCAAGCAATAGTCTTTGTGCACTAGACTACATTGCAACTACATTTTTGTATTGTACACAGAGTCTATGCATCGCACATGATTGCCGTCTGTTTTATGTGAGCACAAGTCAGACAATCGACAGTCAAAATTAAACAAAACTGTAAAAAGTGTAAGTGTAACATTCACAATTCAACAAAAATCGATTCAGTTTTAATTTTAGATTTAGTAGGGGCATCGTCCTAATTCAATTGACTGATTATTAATAAAGCTGAACAAACAACAGCAGTAAACTCATGTCTTCCTTTGTCTTGAAGTTAATTTGACACTAATTTTAATGCGACACTATAAACACTGTCACTAGCTCCCGGCCGACCCCCCGCTAGACTCCGTGGAAAACAGACTCGCGATCGGCTGTCTGGCTGGAGCCCCACTCAACTCGAATTTTAACCTAATTTCACAAGTCGAAAGACCAAACTCAACCTTTTTAAATACCACGGTCTCAATTGACTGATGCATAGGAGTCTTACAATATTGAGTCTTTAAAAAACTCACCGATGAAACTTGATGTATTGTTGAGGAAAGATGGAGCGTCTTCGTTGATGCCATCTTTACACAAGAAATTGCGTAATCTAAATCATAAATCGAGAATTAGAAGACCAAAACACGATGTTCTTTTACTACGGTATCCGTGATTCGTATATTACTAGGAAAGTGTACAATTGAAAGAATGTTTACTAGATAAGTATACAAATTTAAATATATATATATATATATATATATAAAACTAATATATATATATATATATATATATATATATATATATATATATATATATATATATATATATATATATATATATATAACATTAAGCTACATGTGAACTAAAAAATGAACAAAATATTCATCTAAAAGCTCATTGTATAACTAATAAAATAAATAGACCTCTTTGTTGATGCGAATTTTTCTAGCTTCAACATTACGGACACCGTATCTTCGTGCTCTCGACATAAAACAGTCGTAAAGTGCAGTTTGTGGTGATCATGTGACCTGCATACCCATTTTAGAGTTGACAGTTTTCTTGAGGGGTGTAACTTCTGCAATCGAAATCTGAGACTAGACTAGCAGCTCTCGATGACATAAAACTTTTGACCAATGACCACTCAGATATTCACGTCTGAAAACTAGACACATTTGAGGTGATGGGAGGGGTTAGCAGTAATACAGCGGGGTTCATTGGGGCTGCAGTCGCGATTGTTGGATTTGGAAGCAATTTTGTTCCTGTGAAACACGTTGAGACGGGAGATGGTAAGTTTTGTTGACTTTAGCTTTTTATGATACTTTGCAGAATATATTAGGAGGGCAAAGTTTGATTGGAGTATGGGCCAAGTACAGCAAGAAAAAAAAATAGACTGGAGTTTTGTTTATGTTTTGTTTTGTTTTTGTGCCCTGGGGGAAAATGTTTATTTTTCCTTTTTTTTTGGATAATCATATTTGCTGACTGGTGCAATATTTTTGTTGACGAGTTGTAATATCTATAATTTCTCAATGGCTTCTCAATGGATAGGATCTACCTATCCTTTGTTATATCAGTAATTATTCAAAATCTTATCCGATGTAAATCAATTGATATATTGTTATATTTCAGGTATGTTCTTTCAGTGGATAATGTGTTCAGCTATCTGGTTTGTTGGGCTGATAATCAATCTATTCCAAAACAGCCCAACCTTCTATCCTTTATCCATGCTGGGTGGATTCCTCTGGGCTACAGGTAAGTATATATTCAGAGGAGTCGCTAGAATATATTTTTATTTGGAGAGAGAGGGAAGGTGGTGGTGTAATAATGAGAGGATGAGACTCACGAAGAAAATGATAGAGATTTTTATGGACCTTATATTGTCAATATAGAGGAGCACATTACAACATACATCATTACAGGGCTGTTTGATCAAAGAACAAAAAATAATGTCCTCCAGTTAGTTGAGAAAAGATTTCAACTGCCCCCCCCCAGCTAACAATTGGACGTTCTCTGAACGTTTTAAGAACGTTCCAAGTTCGTTCTATGGACGTTTTGTCAAAACGTTTAGAAAACGTCCTTTTGTGGAAGGTTTTGGACGTTAATAAAACGTTCCAAATGGACGTTTAGAAAACGTTTTCTAAACGTTTAAAAACCCAAAAAGAACCTTTCGAAAATTTATAAGGACCTGTAGAAAACCTTTGGAACCTTATAAAAGTCCAAAAACCTTTTACAACGTTCTGTGGACGTTCTACGGACGTCCAGAAAACCTTTAAAAAAACCTTTGGAACGTTCCATGGACGTTCTGCGGACGTCCAGAAAACCTTTAAAACGTTCCGAAAACGTTCTGCGGACGTCCAGAAAACCTTTGGAACGTTCAGAAAACGTTTTAAGAATGTCTATAGGAACGTTTGTAGAACCTATTAAAAAACTTATGTAAACAATGTAATAGATAAAAATATGTTATTTGCACCTCAAGCTCTTGGCCAAATTGTGGAATGGCACTTAGGAGTGAAGTTCCTCCAATCAAAATCATGCTTAAAGGGCAGACTTGAGTTGGATTTATTTTGATTTAACACTAAATAATGCTCCAGTAAATTTATATTTTATTGAAAGTATCGTTTGTAATGGTTAGTTATTACTTTATTTGTTATGTTAGTACATTCCAATACCGAATTAGTGTTTTTTAATCTTTATGTGTGTTTCTGAACAATATTCCAATAAAACGAAACACCAAAACATGAATTTATTACTGCTAAAAAGAAAAAAAATCATTGAAAACGTTTATTTCCATATGTATAACGTATTATATGCAAATTACCACTCATTTGCATAAAGTCCTATGTGGACGTTTTAAAAACGTTCAGAAAACGTTCAATAAAATATGTCTCGTTATAAGGTTCCAAATAAAACGTTTTGTGAACGTTTTGATTAAAACGTTCCATTTTGTAACGTCCAAAGAACGTTTAAAAACGTTCTTTTTGGAACCATTATTTTTTCACAAATTGAAAGTCCAACTTGGACGTTATATGAACGTTTTCTAAACGTTCATTTCAGACGAGGACCTACGGGACCTGAATAAAACGTTTTTAAAACGTTCTGAAAACGTTTTGTGTTTGCTGGGCCTCCCCTGACCCCCATAACAGGTAATAATTATTGCTATTTGCAGACCATAATTTTTTTCAAGTAGATATTTCTTTATGGCTTTTATTCTAGTGCCACCCCTGTTTAGGGCTGTCTGGTACATTGTTTATTAACTTGTTGACTACCAAACTGTCTCTTCCTTATATGCTGGCCTGCTCATATATGTTCAATACAGGAAGCACCCAGATCCCCGGGAATTGGTTGAATAATCTTTGCAGATCAATTTACTTTCTGAAATAAGGATGTTAGACAACATAAGTTTGTTTTTTTTTTTTGGGGTCTTTTTTTACTTTGCAGTTTTATTTCAAATCTTGCTATTATATATAAGTTTTTCTTTGAGGAGAGGCGCATTATAAAAAAAAATTTGTCCTTCATTGGCCTTTTGGCCTTATTAAAGTACTATGCACCATAACATCAATGTTATTTTCTTTATTATTTTAATATGATCTCTGTCTTGTCTTGTATCATGTATCATTCTCCTAATACAGGAAATGTTATGGTAGTGCCGATATTGAAGACCATTGGTTTGGGACCAGGCTTGTTGATGTGGGCCTCCGTCAATATGATAGCAGGCTGGGCAAGTGGACAGTAAGTACAACACTTACAACACTATCAATTTTATCCATTACAATCCATTCTTTTTCCATATCACTCATTTAAAAAATGTAACACATATCAAACAGAAAGAAAAATAAAACTCAAGTTGACAATGTAAAGAGATAATCAACTACATGTCGTCTGTTACACCATACAATCAATAGAAAGATTAAAGGTAGTGTCATCCTTTTTCTCAAATTGCGAAAACTAATGCAACTTGGCATAACTTTAGAATATGATCAACCTATACTGTCTATTCAATCTTACTGTCATAGGTTGCCTAGATCAGTAATATGAAACGAAAATCTGACTACCAATCTTGACCAGCTCTCCATCAACATCGATGATATTACAGCGCGTGCTAGTAGTATAATATAGTCTATATGGACAGGGACTTTTAATTTAAAAAAGGGTACCATAGACAGGGGTTAATTAATTAACGCCTAATTAGGCGTTAATTAGTTAATGAGATAATTAAATTAAACCGAATGAGTTTAATGAGTTGAATAATAATAACAATAATAATAGTAAAAATAATAATATTAGGATAATGCATGAAAGGATAGAACAAAGGAACCAAAAGGTATTGACGAGTGAATGACAGAATTTGACCCACTCTGGACAGAGGGAAGAATCAATTAGCTCAAAGACTGGGTCAGACAGAGGTAGAATTCATTAGCGCAAAGGTTGGGTCGACAGAGATGTACTGCGATTAAGTGGTCAGTGCATAGGTGGACGAAAGGAAATGGGTGAACATCATGAATGAAATGATAAAATCACTACTTTTTTGTTTGTGTAACATTTATGAATGAGTTCATCACTCCAGTGTATCGGACTCGAACCAGAGAACCATCCCCACAATGTATTGTGCCCAGCCAGTTTTTTTCATTATCAGCCAAAAGAGTAGAAGAAGCTCAAGCCAAGGATCATTTGGGGTACATGAAAGTGTCAACAAATATGTAGAGGGTTTATATTGTTCTTTGTTTTATTTAAATAAAAACTTTTTTTACTGAATGTTTATTTGAGTCAAGCACTTATCGGATCGTTACATTATTATATGTATCCTTTGTCATGATCTCTACAGATCATAATGAAAACACAAGGAATGGTACTGTAGGAAATGTTGTATGGAAATTAATATGTATGTTTTATAAAGGGTTATCATTATTGCGCGTCAAGTTCAATTTTGTCATTGCGTCATTCATTACGTCGTTCTAACGCAACGATGTTACGGATGTTACGGATTTTACGGCGCTGTGTACGGCGTACATGACGTTTCCTCAAATCAGAGAGTAAAAATGGGGTGGGGTGCGTTAAACAAGGTGTTATGTCATTTCACTGTGGTGAGACATTTTCTCCCAAATAATCGATCCATGCAGGTTTAATAATGCAATAGAATGAATCGGGGAGTTGGTGAAATAACGCATCTAGGAGACTCATTTTGATGTCTACAACGTGGTAGGCCTATGTATGCCAATACGGTTTTGAAAGGGGGTGGGGAGAGAAAACACAGAAGAGAAAGAGAGAGGGAAAAAGACACGACACAATTAAATAAGAACACAATAATACAGAAATCAAGTTTATATGAGCCATGATTTTATTATCATTTCAATCTGAGTAGGACATTATTTTATTAGTAATCAAAAACAATTAGTGCAAAATTCTAAGCCCATTCGGTGTCAAAAATGTATGAATAACATCATTATTTTAACAATATTTGTTAAGTTTTTGAAGATGACATTTTGAAAGTAAAGTTCTATCATCAACGTCAGTTTATATATGCTAACGGTCTATTCTGCATATGTTATCCACGGTGTGTCCTTATATAGCTTTCATCGGTCATGGTGCCATGTCTTCTTCGCTGTCATTCTCATGCTCTTTCTGATACTGGAATAGGACATCGAATTTTGTCCCATGTCTGGATAACGCTCTTTGCACTGCTTTCTGGACGCTCATTCCATTTTCAACTCTTTCATTGATATCAGACAGAATTTCTTGATGGGTGTCATCGTCTTCAAGGTACATGTTGTGTCGCAAGAAGTAAGAGTAGTAGTCGAAAAAGATTCGTTTGACGGCCCATAAAACTTTGATGTGAGCTTGTTCTTTAGCTTCTTCCTCGCTCATATTCTTGGAGATATATTTTTTGTATCTTTCATTTCTCAACTTATCGGTGTCGACCATGGCCTGTTTTAGCCATCCTTGATAAGCCAAGTTGTCTTCAAGCTCTCTGATGCTTTCTCCTTCGCTTTCTGATTCGCTCATTTCAACATCTTCGCTGCTAACCTCATCGTCGTACTCAGTATCATCCATCTCTTCATCGTTTTCCATTTGGCGGTGTGCATTTTGTTCGTGCCTCTCCATATCAAATTTGCGACTGTACGTCTTATCGCATAGTGAACAACCATAACGCTTTGAGAGAGTATTCATGTTGACTGATCGTCGTTTAGCTTGTAAATGATATTAGAATCCCTGAACCTCCAGAGTATACGGTTTTGAATTTTTTATACAGGACGTACTTTGACGCCGTAACGCCAAAATTTACGATGTATCATTGTAGTTAGACCCCGTAATGCCGTAACGTTACGCCGTTAACGCCGTAACTTTAAGCCGGTAACGCCGTAATATTACGCCGGTAACGCCGTAGTTTATGTCACAGTTAGACGCTGCAATACGTAATAATCTATGCAGGGGGATGCCATGACACACCCCCTGTGCAGCTCGCCTTAAAGTGAAACTCTGGAGGTTCAGGGATTCTAATATCATTTACAAGCTAAACGACGATCAGTCAACATGAATACTCTCTCAAAGCGTTTTTTTTCTTCTCCCCCTCCCCCTTCAAAACCGTATTGGCATACATAGGCCCACCACGTTGTAGACGTCAAATGAGTCTACCTAGATGCGTTATTTCACCAACTCCCCTATTCATTTATTGCATTATTAAACCTGCATGGATCGATTATTTTGGAGAAAATGTCTCGCCACAGTGAAATGTCATAACACCTTGTTTAACGCACCCCACCCCATTTTTACTCTCTGATTTGAGGAAACGTCATGTACGCCGTACACAGCGCCGTAAAATCCGTAACATCCGTAACATCGTTGCATTCGAACGACGTAGTGAATGACGACATGACAAAATTGGACTTGACGAGCAATAATGATAACCTTGTATAGAATATACATATTCATTTCCATACAACATTTAACTGACTTCCTACAGTACTATGGGTTGCATTTTCATTAGTCTGCAAAGATCATGACAAAGGATCAGATAAGTGCGTGACTCAAATAAACATTAATCAAAAAGTTTTTATTTAAATAAAACAATAAAGAACAATAAAGGCCCTCTACGTATTTGTTGACACATACATGTACCCAAAACGATCCTGGGCTTGACCTTCTTCTACTCTTTTGGTGATAATGAAAGACACAAGACATCGTGGAGATGGTTCTCTGGTTCGAGTCGGATACACCAGATAACCTCATTCATAAATGTTACACGAACAAAAATACAGTGATTTTTACCACCTCATTCATGATGTTCACCCATTTCCTGTTGTCCACCTATGCACTGACCTCTTAATCGCAGTACATCTCTGTCGACCCAACCTGTACATTAATGAATTCTACCTCTGTCTGACCCAGTCTTTGAGCTAATTGATTCTTCCCTCTGTCCAGAGTGGGTCAACTTCTGTCATTCACTCGTCAATACCTTTTGGTTCCTTTGTTCTATCCTTTCATGCATTATCCTAATATTATTATTATTATTATTATTATTATTATTATTCAACTCATTAAACTCATTCGGTTTAATTTAATTATCTCATTAACTAATTAACGCCTAATTAGGCGTTAATTAATTAACCCCTGTCTATGGTACCCTTTTTTTAATTAAAAGTCCCTGTCCATATAGACTATATTATACTACTCGTGCTGCATGGACCACACACAGCAATATACACACGGCGCATCAGCGTGCATTATTCTCTGCGCTAACGGTCAGCGGTTCGCACCGTACGGTATATTTTTCGAGGTTCGAAAAAATAGGAATTAATTTTGATAATCGTAATAATGACAAACATATATATTTGAGCTTAATCGTGTTGTGGGAAGATATAGTCATTGGTATACTACTATATCCTCTCAAAAACTAAAAATGTAATACTTTTGCCTGCAAAAGGATGACACTACATTTAATGTATAAAGTGAATTTTTTTCCAGTGATAATGTCACACATTTAATAGGCATTTTAAAATACAAATGTAATGACAATACATGAGTAATAACACCAACTACAAAAAAGAATAGGAAAGAAGAAGCCAATTACCAAAAATTTTTGAAAATGTGATAGACAATCAAATGATGATAACATATACTTAAAATTTCATGATCCAACACAATATTGATCCTGTTTTAAAATTATTCAATATCCTGCTAATTCACTTATTCTAAAATTATTTAGAATCATTAATCTTTTAAGTTTTGTTGAAAATTAGTTTTCTGGATGAAAGGAAGATATCGTGTGATCAGTACTGCATGTGATGTCTTATTAAAAGGGCCATGTAAAAATTGTAAGCCCTACTTTCAGATAACTGCACTTTTCATAAACAAGCTAATATTTTCATATTCTATTTTGTTTTTTTATTTAGTTATGGATGGTTTGGCCTGAATAAAGATGTCTTAACCCGACCAACTCTGAACTATGTTGGATTTGCATTATCATTGCTGAGGTAAAAATGATAATTTATTACTTTATATTAAATCTTTACATTATTTTCAGTTTCAGTATATTTCAAGTACTTATATTAGGATTTATTGGCCCAATTCTCTGATCGTCTAATACCAGGTCTACTAACAGTATGGTCTAACTTCCATTTGGTCTAATACATCCTTGGTCTAATGACCACTTGGTTTAATTGCCGATTCGTCTGGAGCCAAATGGTCTTATTGACTTTTCATCTAATTCTGAAATGAATATTTGGTATATTTTCAGTCAGTTACAGGAATCGACCAAATGGTAACAGACCAATAAAATGGACATTAGACCAAATGGGATTTAGACAAAATGGTAAATAGGCGAAGTGACATTTAGACCCTAAAGGTAATTAGACAAACTGGTTGTAGACGAAATGGAATTAGACCCTGTGGATATGAGGCCAAACGGTCATTAGCCATAGTGGGTTTAGACCAATTGGCAATTTACCTTACATTGTGGCATTAAGTATAATTCTCTAAATAATCAGATACACATTCGTGTTTTCTCGTAGAGGATAGTCAGAGTATTGTAAGTGCATTGAGTAGGTGTTTCAAGTGAAATTGTTTGATACAACAAGCATATATTTTGTATGATTGCCTATATATTTTCCAAAGGAGATAAAGAAACTACAGCTTTTTCGTTTCAGATTGGTGATATTTATCGGTGTGAAGCCTGATCCAGACGGTCTAAAACAAAAGAAGCTGAAATCAACCACGTCTGCAACCTCATCTAATAATGACAATAATCCTTTACTTAATGATGATCAGCATGCAGTAAGTTGGAAACATTTGAAATCAATTTCAACCAGTAGTGGATCTAGCCTCAACTAATTCAAAAGATAGTATTACCCCATGGCCAAACATAATAGAGCTGATGTTGTCCTAGACATTGGGCTCTGCACAATCTTTAGTCAGAGGAAATGTTGGATCCCCGCCTGTCAACCATCATTTACAATTACTGAAAAATGATATTACCATGCAGCGTATTCAAGAGGTTATGCACCTAGGACATGGACAGTAAATTATGATACTTTACTACCCTGAAATTCTTTCATGCTTTTTAATCCATCGTAAAAAGTGGTACAAAGCTCTTGTAATAGTATACATAAAAGTTTATACTCTATTATTTTTGATTTGCCAACTTGTGAACAAACAAAATGCATCCTACCCATTAAGTTTGCATGCTTGTGTGTCGTTTGTTTTCATTCCTAGGTCAATGTGACACATGGAGAAAGGAACAATGTTGAGGATGATCAACAGCCAGCCACAGATGCATCATGGGTAGATAACCTATCCACTATGCAGAAAAGAATAGTGTAAGTCAGTAGCGGATCCAGCCTGCCATCACACAATTGAAAGTATCGGCATATGCCCAAACAAATTTTGGTTCTAAAAATTCCATAATTTTCCTTATAACTACACACCTTTACTGATAATCTCTCCGTCTCTTCTTTTATTTTTCACAATTCACATCTGTAAAGAATTTATATAGGCCAAATTCTTAATCCTAGATCTCTCTTCTTTAAAAAAAAAAAAAAAACGGTAATTGCTTGTTTTGTATTACTTGCCTTGGTGACAGTACAAGTATACAGTCTGTGTCAAATAAATGGTACAGTTGGAAAACATTTTTTTGAAGTATGAAAATTAATCATATTCTAAAAGTGTTTGATATTTCCATAAAGTAGGAAAATCAGGCTTTCTTCTGCAATTTTTTCATCCCATTTGGTGCTGTAGATCTTGAGATATGACAAGTTTTCTATAATCAAGAAAAAGATGTACTTTGCGCATGCTTCTCTATGGGTTTCGCACATAATATCCATGAATTCAGCGCACCGAGACAATAGATGTGCATGTGTAATTTCGATTAGCTCATCGCCGCACAAAATTTAGCATAACTTTTGTTTAACAAAAGCAAATTATACAATTATAGACTGCATATGTAAGTAATGTGTTCTCATTTATTTTTCTCATAGAGGTTGTGTGCTTTCTGTTATATCTGGATTTCTGTATGGATTCAACTTTATACCTTGACAGCACAAGTACTAGATAAGACAGGAGAGTAAAGTATCATTTCAAATAAATGGATTCAACTTTATACCTTGACAGCACAAGTACTAGATAAGACAGGAGAGTAAAGTATCATTTCAAATAAATGTACATACATGTAAGTAACATATTCTCATTTATTTTTCTCACAGAGGTTGTGTGCTGTCTGTTATATCTGGCTTTCTGTATGGATTCAACTTCATACCTTGCTTGTTGGCAATTTCAGGATAATGTGGCAGGAGCTAGTCAAGATGGGTAAGGGTGTTTTTATTTTACTGACATCATTACCCTAAACCTTACCCTAATCCTAATCCTACAGGCACGAATCGGGAGGGGCAATGAACCCCCCCCCCCCCCCCCGCAAAACAAAAAATGGTGGGAAAATTCTTGATACCTGATTGACCGATTGCACCCTACCTCTATATACGCGATATTATTGATGACCTTCTTGATGGCTGAAGGCCAAAAAAAAAAAAAATAATAATACTCACCCTAAGCTTAATTCTAACCCTTATCCCAATACTAATCCTAACTCTAATTTTGAACCTAACCCTATCCCTAATTGTAAATGTAATCCTAACCATAACCTAACACCTAATTGGAACCCTAACCCTGACCCTAATCCTAACCCTGACCCTAATTACCCTAATTCTCTAATCCTAACCCTGACCCTAATCCTAACCATAATTCTAATCCTAACCCTGACTAATCCTAACCATATATTCTATCCTAACCCTGACCCTAATCCTAACCATTTAATTCTAATCCTAACCCTGACCCTAATCCTAACCATAATTCTAATCCTACCCTGACCCTAATCCTAACCATAATTCTAATTCCTAACCATTTCCCTAACCTAACCATTCTAATTCCTAATCCTAAACCCTGACCCTAATCCTAACCAGAATTCTAATCCTAACCCTGACCCTAATCCTAACCATAATTCTAATCCTAACCCTGACCCTAATCCTAACATACTAATCCTACCTGACCCTAATCCTAACCATAATTCTAATCCTAACCCTGACCCTAATCCTAACCATAATTCTAATCCTAACCCTGACCCTAATCTAACCATAATTCTAATCCTAACCCTGACCTAATCCTAACCATAATTCTAATCCTAACCCTGACCCTAATCCTAACCATAATTCTAATTCTCTACACCCTGACCCTAATCCTAACCATAATTCTAATCCTAACCCTGACCCTAATCCTAACACATAATTCTAATCCTAACCATGACCCTAATCCTAACCATAATTCTAATCCTAACCCTGACCCTAATCCTAACCATAATTCTAATCCTAACCTGACCCTAATCCTAACCAGAATTCTAATCTTAACCATGACCCTAATCCTAACCATAATTCTAATCCTAACCCTGACCCTAATCCTAACCAGAATTCTAATCCTAACCCTGACCCTAATCCTAACCTAATCCTATCCTAACCCTGACCCTAATCCTACCATAATCTAATCCTAACCCTAATTATAATTCTAACCCTAATTCTAATCCTAACCCAGACCTAATCCTGATTACTAAGCCTAATTCTAACCTAATCCTAGCACTATTCCTTACCCTAATTTGAATCCTAATCCTATCCTAATCCTAATTGTATATCCTAACCTACCCTAATCCTATCCCTAATTATAAGTCTAGGGTAAAGGTGTGGAGTGTTTTAAGGGCTTTTAAATGAAAGGCCAGATGATAGGACAATAATTTTTGTTATCTTTATTGATATGTGACAGTCTGCTTCAATAAATCCTAAATCCAAATTGTAAGTCCACTCCCATTATTCAGATTCAGATTGAAAAAAAACATAATATAATCAAAATGAGAAAAGAAACACATACAATACAAATGTATACTAGCAAGTAAAAAACTATTAATTGTTTTATCATTAAAAAATATATATATTATTTTGGGAAAATGAAGTTTTATCACAAAGTGTTTATACTCTAGCTATTTTTCTTAAAAAAAAAAAAAAACTTTACTGAATAAATACAGACACACAGACATATGTGCACATGCTTGGAATTGGGACTTGGGAGAATAGTCTGGTGATTGTGGTTTATCCATGTTCAGTATAACAAGAGTAGATTGTACTGCTTATTGCAAGTTGATAAGCACTATACAATATAGACCCACACAGAAATATACCATGCATCCATGCGAACCAAAAGAATCCAGTTTAAATTGTCATAATTGTAGTAAATTCTTGTCATTAATTTGATCTTGAAACAACATGGGTGTCCAGCCGGTGGGATTGGTGCCCAGATAATTATTGGGGGGTTTTTGGGGCAACAAAAAAGTAACATGATGTTGTTCCTAGCTGTATTCACATCATAAATTAGATTGCAAACAGTTACATTGTATATAAATAAACAAGCATGCGACTTCCAATGATAACATGATTTCAAAATATTGCTACCTCTCTCAGGTTTGGATTATGTCTTTGCTCACTTCTGTGGAATCTACTCTACAAGTACAGCCTACTTCCTCATCTACTCAGCCTACATGCAGAACAAGCCCCAGTACACTGAGAAACTTGTCTTGCCTAGTGTAGTATGTGGTGCCATGTGGGCCATCGCTCAGGCAGGATGGTTTGTTGCCAACACAAACCTCTCCGAGTCTGTAGCATTTCCAATAGTAACCACTGTAAGTATGACTTAGTATGACTTGTCTTTTTCAAATTTGTGATTTAGCTCATTTCTAATTTCTCTTTCTGTCATTTGCTTTTTGTCATATGTAGTTTTATAGTGTTGTGCTGTTATTTCATAGTGATATTTAAAGCTCATTTCCAAATTCACTTTCTGTTATAATTTGATATATAGTTTTATAGTGTTGTGCTTTAATTTCATACTGTAGTGTTTTAAATTCCAAGAAATTATTATGACTATTACACTTATGTGTTTTGTTTTCATTATAATTGTTGGACAGAGCAATTGGTTGCTGTATTTGCTCAATTATGCAAAATAATGTGTAATGTGTGAGATTTTTTGGTTGCTTCTTTGGATGCAACTTATCATTTGATGAGGAGTACTATAGAAGTGGTTACTGGAATATTTTTCATGACTCCATACTTACACAAAAATTCCTACTTCAATATCAGGCTATATTTAGTAATGAAAACATCACAAAAATTATGAAATTGTCCACTCGCAAATTTGCCAAAAATCTGGCAAATATCTGTATGCAAAAATATTGATTTATACAGTTAGTAGTTATAACACATTTTCCTGAAACCTAGAATTGCATCTGAATTTACATATGTTTCCAATATTGTTATATCATATCAGGGTCCATCCATCTTAGCTGCAATATGGAGCGTGTTATACTTCAGAGAGATCCGTGGACTCAGGAACTACATACTGCTTGTCATTGCCCTACTAGTAGCTACAGCTGGGGTGGTACTTACAGCATTTTCTAAAGTATAACAGGTTCAAGCAACTATCCCTGAGGTACTGCCATTTCATACTGCTTATCATTGCCTTACTAATACCTACAGGTGGAGTGGAACACTTTCTAAAGTACATGTATAACAGGTCAAAGGAACTATCCCCGAGGTACTGTCATTGATTTAAAATTTGGTTATAATCTATTTTCAAAAGCCTCATCTAGGTTTGTATCTACCTCCCTTTCTAGGGTATAACGAGCACAAGCAACAAGGTATTGCCTTGAAATAATTCTTGTTAAATTGCATTTTAGGCTTGTAAAGCCTTAAGCCCCGATCACACCTTTGCGTTATGGGGCAGCCGTACGCAGCTCAATATTCGATTGCAATCACACTGTTGCGGTTAGAGCTCGATGTAGCTCGTACGTGGTTTGCTTGTCTTTTACCTCGCTCCAACTCGCTTTCCCTTGTAGCAGTACGATTCAATATGAAGTTTGCTTGTACCATTGCGTGTGTACCTCGTTCACTATACGTTGTTGCTCGCTCGCCGCTCGTTCTAGCTCGTCTCTTGTTAAAGTCCCAGACCGGACCGAAAAATGAAATAGCCAAAAACGAAAGATAATATGCTACATCATACAACAATTCCAAGTGTATGCCATTTTATTGTCCATGTAGAAAATATTTCATTAAAAAGATAATCGAACGTCAACCATGCCACCCCTCTCAAATACTTGTAAAATTACCCCTAATTTAATGGTGCGAGTGATGACGTCAAAGGATGTTAATGGAATGCTACAGCAGTCCTGTGGTCAGGCATAATTGAATTTGCCCTTTCATTTCATAACAATAGAATTCTAGCTCACAGGGAGTCTATTGTCCTGACCTATCAGTACAAACGTGTTTCCTAAAGGCAAAACGCAATCATGCCTGGCCGCAGGACTGCTGTAGCATTCCATGAACATCCTTTGACGTCATCACCCGCGCCATTAAATTAGGGGTATTTTTACTATTTTAATTTATTTTACTATTTAGTATTTGGGAGGGGTAGCCTGATTGAGGTTCGATCATCTTTTTTAATGAAATACTTTCTAGATGGACAATAAAAACGCTTAAATTTGGAATTGTTGTATTACACAGCATATTAGCTTTCGTTTTTGGCTATTTCATTTTTCGGTCCGGTCCAGGACTTTAAACCTTTTGTTGCGTTAGAGCTTGTTCAGTTGCGGATGTTTGAAAAAAATTCAAACTTCCGCAACTGAACGCAAGGCCTTTGCGTCCGCCTGCCTATTTACCTCGTTCTAGCTCATTGTTGCCTTTGACTGCGTTTGTCTGCATTTCGACAATCGGCAGCCGAACGCAGCCCCAAAACGCAAAGGTGTGATCGGGGCTTTAGCAAGGGTTTAATGTACCATATGTAATAATTGATTTTTAGAGAGAAATATAAATATGTATATTCAAAAGTTCAATTAAGTGAATATGGGCAAGATGAACGAAGCACAAACAAATTTGGAAAGGATTAACCTGTTTTCTTCTTCAAGTGATCTCCTAAACACCTTATCAGTAGCTCAGGGCTATACCCAAAGTATATAATACCTAACATGTTTTTATATGTTAAGGTCCTCCAAAAATTGAAATTAATTCTTTGTAAATGGTCTCAAACTTGGAGAAATTAAATTGTACATTGCCTTTATAATGGAACATCGATCCATTAAATGTAACTCTGACTGATCTAATGTATGATTAATCAATAACCTCAACAAAATTACAAACATGCTGCATTGAATTGAAATTGTTTTCATTATTTCCATTGCGCTAAAGCATAATTAGTAAAAGCCATATTTAGTTGAAACTTTCATTTATTAAAAATCTGAAATATAAATTGTGAATTAAAAAAAAATTCATATTGCCAATAATGTGTACTTGAAATACATTCAAGGGGCCGCGGAGCGATTTTGAAAGTGGAGGGGCTGAACCAAAGTGGGGGGGGGCTGAACAGGCTAAAAAACACAATTTATGGTCATTTTTGCATTTTGTAACACGTTGGCTGAAAAAAGTGGGGGGGCTGCAGCCCCCCCAGCCCCCCCCCCCCCCCCCCCCCGGCTCTGCGGCCGCCTTGCAATTAACACTTTTTGTACAGTCTGAAACTCAATGCCCGAATTCACAAGGAGGATTCTGCAAAACCCATGGATCCATGGATCTGTGGGTTTTTTATCCACGGTTCCAACGGGTCCACAGTTTATGATTCACCAACATTTGACCCAAATTAATGACCATATTAAATGACAGCTTTGTGGATCTGTGGATTCAGTCGAGTCCACCTTTTTGAATACCAAATTGAAAATCCTAGGTCCAACCAGAGGTTAAACCCAGGGTTGAAACCATGGATTTTGCAGAATCCACCTTTGTGAATTCAGGCCAGTATGTTTCACACAATTCACAACTATCAGATTATCATATTATAATTTGATATAAGTATGTATGTGAGTGGACCAGGGTGTAAATTTCTTTAAATTGTGTCTAGGTTTCTACCTCATTAATGATTTATGTGTAGAAGAGACTTAGTTATATTTTTTATGAATTTCTATTTTATCTATCAATTTCTATTTTTCTATCGAAGTGTTATTTGTGTGAATATCTTCAACTCGGTGTGATGTAAATTTTATAATACATGACATATATTGCCATAGATTTTATATTTCAAATGCCATTCAGATTAAAGGGTAATTTATTGAAAAACAGTACCTGATTTCACGCTTATGAAATAACTCTAATTACTCAATGCACACATAATTGCATGTCTTTATGGAATTAAAGTTATCTTTTATATTATGAAATTTATTGTAATGTTTTGTCTTAATCTATAATGAAACATGTAAACTATGATGTAAGAATGTTATTTAAATCTTTACAAGTGTGTGTTATCAAAGATCTCAAACTCTAAGGAATAAAGTGGTAAATTAATCTTTAAAGAATATTAATCCTTGTATTCTGTATTAATATAACATGAAAAGTTAGGGGAAATATTGAACATTTCCAATTTTCCTGATGACTGTATTAATAAAAATTTCAAATCTATGAACACAAATGGAAATTAGAAAAGGATATATCTCGCATGGGGTTAAACATGAATCTTCCTTTCTATAGGATGATCACACCTTTAACCACTTGACTGCTGCATGGTGCTACATGTAATTGCACAGTATGGGTATGACCAACGTGGCTCTGGCGCTTCAAAACAGACAAAGCTCAGACAATAGCATGAGCATGTAATATTACGTGGTCCGCGCACAGTGTACAAATACCAAGCACGTAACATTACGTGGTCCACAACCAAGTGGTTTAAGAAATTTTATAAGTTTAGTTCAAAGGGTGTGACCTTCAGTTCAGGAACAAAAACATTTTAACAGAACCTTGCAAAATTGACACTCAGATAATCAAAGACTACAAAGAAAAATGTTTTAAACCCCCCCCCCCCAAAAAAAATAAACAACAAACAAACAAACAAACAAACAAACACACAAACAAACAAACCAAAAAACACATAGCTCATTGATAGACTTCCTCTGAGGTTCAATCAATTCAAGTGCAAATTAAAGTCAAACTAGTTTTTGTTTTTGTGAAGCAGGCCTATGTACATCAAATTTATTGCATCAGTTGCATATCCAGTTCAAATACATCCTTTCTCTTTGATACGTTAAAGAATAACAATGAAATAGTATCATCATCAACAAACAAAGCATTACCAAAACAACAGTATAACAGCAAAATTTTGTTTTTTGAAATTTGATGTTGAATCTAACTTTCAATTCCTTGGATACTTCCATATTAGATGCTTCCAATGAATTCATAATTTGTGTTGTACAACCTTCCAGGCTGCAAAACTTGAATAAATATATCTTTAATTTTATCTGAATAATAATAACATTCTGAATAACTGATATAATTCTTTAAGGAAAAAAATACATAAAGCATTTCATAATGAAACCCAACACATAAAATTAAAACCGAATTTTAGAAAATAGAATCTTGTGTACATAAAAGAGGTCTTAAACTTGATATTTCAGAATTCAACATTCCTTATTTGTTGCAGATGTACTTGTGTTTGACACAAATAGTAACACAAATGGTAAGCATGTTATATGAATAAAACAAATCCTGAGATATTCTGATGATCACTCAATAAAAATGAGTACTGTATACGCTGACATTTTTGAGAGGCCTTTATTTTGTTAATCTTGCAAATCAGTCTTCGCAAAAAATTCTTCCCAATATTGGGTTATTCATAGTAATGAAAACAGCACAAAATGCATGAAATTAAGCCCTCCCAAATTTCTCCACCTAGTCCAAACTATCTGCAAAAGATTTGGTTTATACAGTATACAAAGTATACAAATGTACATTTCATGTATTCAAACTAACAAATATTGAGAATAAGAGAACAAATGTATATACAACAGAAAATGTCACAATTTATATGTTACTCTTTATTTGTGAATGCAGCATCCATTGCCTGAAAAACAATTTTTAGTAGTCTTTAAAGACGAAAAAAATCTATTTACAAAACAAAATTTTGATCTAGAATATAACCTTGGGTCACAATACTCTCTGACAAAACACAAAATAAGCATGTTAGCAAAACTATCATTTGAAGTATTATCTCATGTTTATTAAATACTATAATAAGAAATGATTTGAAATCTTGTACGTTGGAAATCCATTATAGAGAAATCTGATGTAACAAGATTCCAAAATAACAAGGTCATTTTCATGGTCCTAAGGACCTTGTTATAACATGTTTCCCGTATAGTTAAATTTACATGGCAACAAAGAAAAAAGAAAGAAACCAAATCAAAAAATTTATAATTTAATAAGTTAATTAATTTCTATTATTAATTTCTATTAGTAATTTAAGCATTTCAGGGAGTAAAAGAAAAGTTATGATGCCTCTTTTCAATGAAGTGTACAAAACGAAAATAGAGGAAGTTGATGACATCTTATGTCAGTACAGGGGGCAAAAGGAAACTTTGAAAAAATGTTGATGACATCTTATGTCAGTATAGGAGCAAAAGGAAACTTTGAAAGATGTTGATGACATCTTATGTCAGTATAGGAGCAAAAGGAAACTTTTAAAAATGTTGATGACATCTTATGTCAGTATAGGGGTAAAAAGAAACTTTTAAAGATGTTGATGACATCTTACCGTGTATGTCGGTTCAAAGATGTTGACATCGTATGTCAGCTTAGGGAGCAAAAGAAAAATTTAGATGATGTTGATGTCGTCTAGTGTTGGTTTAGGGAGCAAAGGGAAAATTTTGATGATGTTGATGATGGCTTATTTCAGTTCAGGGGCGACCATTTCTTGAAGCTTAAACTTCTGCACCTTGCCTGTGACTGTCATCGGGAAGGCGTCCACGAAGACAACATCTCTGGGAATCTTATAGTGGGAGATCTGGATTGTACACAAAATGATAAAATAATTAACATTAACACCTGTAAATTCATTTTGGTATTTTTAATTTGCCAAAATCGTTGTCTTATTTTTATTTCTGAGACCCATTTCCGATTTCATTTTTGACCGAAATATGAATTACAGTCCACTCCCGTTATAACAAAGTACTTGGGACTAATTACTTTGTTATAATGAAATATTGTTATGCTGAAAACATTTGAACATAGACTCATGTGCACAGATTTGAAGTTATGACTCTGAGAATGTCTTGTTATAACAAGACCTAATTATGTCTGCGCTTGTTATAATGGGATTGGAGTGTAATATAAAATACAGTCCACACCAGTTATGAGGTGATCGAGACCAAAAAAAAAACTTTATTTTAACAAAATCTTGTCGTACGGAACAGAATCATAAACATACGTTGACATCTTTAAAATTGGGAATGAGATAATTGCCTTGCCCTGTATCTACCCATACCTGTAACTGCCCATTATAACAGGAGTGAACTGTAATACAAAATAATATGAATGAGAGACTCACTTCTCCTTGGCAGTACTCTTTGATGTCCTCTGGTGTGAGCTCCTCTCCTGCCTTCAGTCTGATGCAAGCCACCACCTTCTCACCCAGTCTGTCATCCGGTAGTCCGATCACCTACAATGAGATGGAGGGAGAGAAAGAGAGCATCAAGAAGAGAGAGGGGAAGAGAGAAAAATGGAATCAAGAAGAAAGAGGGACAGAGACAGAGACAGAATCAGGAAGAGAGAGACAAAGGAGAAATAAAAGAGAAGGAGAAAATAATCGAGCGGCACAGAAGTATTTTGATAACTGCTACATTTCCAATACAACAATAACCAATAGAGATTTGCGAAAAATACTTTATAGACTGTATTTCCAAATATTTTTTGTATACCCTTTTTTATTCATTTCTTTCCTTTTTAAACAATTTAAAAAAAAAGTTTTTCCTCTTTTTAATGAGGAAAAAAGGAGAAGAAATATTTCATGTTTATGTCATTTTCAAAGTGGAACTATTATTTTGCTATTTTCTAAACTTTCCTTTCGAGCCAGACTATCTTTTGATTTTTTTTTTCAAAGCATATACCTGTACATCTTCCACCTTAGGATGTGTGTGAATGTACTCCTCAATCTCCACAGGATAGATGTTCCTTCCTCCACTGATGATAAGCTCCTTGATACGACCGACAATACGAACGTAGCCTTCTTCATCCAGTGTCGCCATATCACTATTTGGAAAGGAATATAATCAACAATTTAAAATAATAATAATGTGGTGATGGAAAATTTGCTTCGGGGACAATTGCTCTGGGTTTCATTTCATCTAAGATGTTGATATAGAGTTAGCGTTGCAATAGGGTTTTATGTTAAGTTTAGGGTTAGGTCAATAAGGTTGAAGCCAGCCATTTGATCAGTAAATGGAATTGACCGTAAAGCAATTGTTGCCTGAGCAAAAGTCATGGAGTCTCATGTACATGCATCTCTTTGTAGTATGCAATATATACTACAAAGAAGATATATATCACAGGCGCGGATCCAAGAAAACTGAATTGAATGCATTTCGGGGGCCCAATTGTCTGGGGACAAAAGCGGCTCTATTGTGTTTACGCATGGGCCTGGTAAATTCATTGCATGATGTCGGTCTGCGTCCGCTACTGTATCAAATGTCCTTTATAGACTATACTTCATAGTCGAGATATATCTTTAGTCACTGAAATATACTTAAACAGAAAACTGTGTGCTTGTAGAAACCCCAATATTAAGACCTTATATATTTTTAACAACTAATATTAGTATTACTCTAAATGAGCTTTTAATAATTTATTCGCAATATGCTTTTTTATAATCATTTCCAGAAGTTTGTAAAGGCTTTCAGAGCACTCTATTCCTTTCATTATTAATTTATATATATATTGTTTAGTTTCAACTTGGTTCCCCATGGTAAGACAAGAAAAATTAAGCTACCATTTATGACAAGACAGCTCAGGACTGACAATAATCTCAAAAGAGAACAACAAAACAAATATTATATCAATGAAAGCCTGCCTGACCTAGCAGTAGTAAAAAAATATATATATATAAAAATACGAATCAGATTACCCTGTATGGAACCATTTTGTGGGATCAATGCTGGCCTTGGTCGCCTCCTCATTCTCCCAGTAGCCAATCATATTAGCCGTACCACGTACACAGAGTTCACCTTCCACATTCACTGGTAGGAGATAGCCAGTCTGAGGGTCAATCACCTTTCCCTACACAGGATAGGACAGAAATACGGTATCAGTGCTTATTTTTTTGATAGTCTAAGCAAGATTTCAATATTCTTTCAATACATGACTTTTTATAGTAAAAAACACAACACAAAAATTCCAAATCAAACTCTCACAAATTTCCCCAACTAGTCCAAAATCGCAAAACTATTGGGATACGGTGTATACTGTTAATGGACAGTGTGAAAAATTAATTAGTTGGAGAGAGGGAGAGAGAGAAAAATATAAACAATAAATTTACTGGTTTTATTAGTTTAACAATGCAAAGGTCAGATATAACTAAAGCTTCTTGTCATAACATACATGTATAGTCCAAAACAGAAACAGAAAAGGTGAATCTATTACCTCCATGTGCTGGCAGAGTCTTCCAACAGTGTTATATTTCTTTTCTTCTGTGTCCTCCTCATCACTAACAGCCAGCATAGGTCCAGCTTCGGTCATACCGTAACCAACCTTTAGATACAATGTACACACAACAACATGATAGGCAGGTAACTATCTAGGAACACTGCAGACTAGGGAGGGGTGTCATATACAGTATATGTAACCACTTTTTATTTTTTTTATCGTCAAATCTATAACTAATGGCAAAAAAGAGAGGAAATTATGTGATGCTTTCATTTGCACCCAAAAATAAAGCACGTTAATGTTGTAAACATGATAATTTCTGTGACAGTATAACAAAAGTAAAAGGTCCAGATTCGAAATTCCCATTCTTTAAATTATTTTCAAACAAAATTTACCACCCGTACTTTTCTTACGACAGTATATTAATTGACAATCTGTTGATACCCTACAGAACACATTTTGAAACGAAAGTGATGTTATTTATGATCACAATAATTTAGAATGATGGTTGTGAAGAAGCTGATGATGATGATGATGACGATGATGATGATGACTCTAAGGAAAATGATGACAAGGAGGAGGATAATGAAAATGGTAAAAAAAAGAGATGATGATGATGAGGAGGAGGATGATGATGATGGTATTATTTGTATCAATGATAATCATGACAACACCAATGAAATTAGTAATGACAAACATGACAATGATACTCACAGCAATATAGTTCATGCCCATTCCCGTAGTAATTTTTTTCAATAGGTCCGGTGGGCATGGTGCTCCTCCGATGATACCAGACTGGATACTGCTCACGTCAGTATCCTTAAAGGTTGGTTGACTCATCATATCAATGAACATGGTTGGGGTGCCATAGATGAATGTGCATCTAAAACAAAAAAATGTTTCAATAAGCATATGTATACAATACCCTATATAAGTAGGGTTGGGCGAATCTCAACTTTTTTTTTTCAAACAAGTTGTTTCTATAGTAAAATTCGACGTAGAAACTGAAAATGACAATTATTTTTGCATACGATGACGTCTTACGTCGCTAAAGTGCAAAAAACCAAAATGGCCGCCAAAATAGCGTATTATGCCCAATTATCATACTTTTTATACGTATAAACCACTTTTATTGCGTTTTTATATGTCTTTTGGGTGTCAGGGAACCCAACATGATTAATCCAACATGATTAATCCTACCTAAGTTGACTGTTAGTGTAGTTTGGTAGTTAGTTTCAGTCAATATCGAGCAAAAATCACCTCATATCAAAATCACTAATTAACACTTATAACCATACTAGGTACATTTGGTCATGATAAAATTGTCAGATTTGAGCTTTTAAACCATCAAAATCCATAAAGAAACAAAATAAAACCGGTTTATACCTATAAAGTGTGTGATGAATGGGCAAAATACACTATTTTGTTTTTTTGCACTTTAGCGACGTCAGACTTCATCGTACACAAAAATCATTGTCATTTTTGGATTCTACATCAAATTTGACTATAGAAATAACTTGTTTGACATAACTTTTCAGAAAAAAGTCATTATTTGCCCAACCCTAATATAAGACCCTAAGCTTAAACAAAAATATTAACTTGTAATACAAAATTACTTTGTCTACAGGCTGTCAAAAAAACAAAAAAAAATAGTGAAAAGTGGCAGACATCCTGCCTTTTTCATTTTGGATTACAACTTAAACCATGTTTTTAGCAAGAAGCATGTTTCCACTCGATTTGGTTTGGATGTTCAGGCTCTCTTGAATATTGAGTTAGGTTTGTTATGTCACACTGATGGCTTTGGAGTTATTACAGGCTTCAGCAAAGGAAGAAATCTTTAACTCACAATCAAGAGTGCAGTAAATCATACAGCTAACACTGCTCAATAAACAATATCACCTTGAATTTGAGTACTTAAAATCTGTACTTTTCGTTCATGTAGAGTCAATAGATACAAACTTGAATCAGTCAATTAAATGCAGGTATTAAAGACAATTATAATTCTAGTGCCAGTTGAGATTTCTCATTTAAAAGTCAATTTTAGAAAGATACACTTACAGATTGAACAAAACCTTACCTCTCATCTTGTATAGCTTTTAACGTAGCGACTGGTTCATAACCAGAGGTTGGGTAGACGTTGGTAACGCCATGGGTGATGCCAACGATTGGCCCTCCAACTGATGCAAAGATGTGGTAGAGGGGAATAGGAAGGCACATTCTATGCTCCTGAAAAAACAAACAAACAGAAAACATGAAAAAGAATTAATTATTGGCTCTTATGTCTTTTGTAGATTTTATGCCAAATCCTCCAGCAAATTCTGGTCATTTTTATATACTATTAGAATTCTTAACATCAAACCTGGACCCCAAAAGCATTATCCAGTATATGATTCTTCTTCATTAAATGCATTATAAGAGATAAACTTCTTTGTTTTAATCTATACCATGATAATTCTGTCTAAGAATTTCTCTTGTTTTTCCTTAAAAACCACATTCTACCATGCTTATATGACCTGGCTGCCTAAAGATGTTTTAAATATTGTTTAATTTTTATCATCTTTCTATTTTAACCAAATTTGGTGTCAAAAATACTAAAAACAATAACCCAAATAGTCAAGAGTAAATGCTTGATAGGTAATTGTTTTTAATCAAATCATCCCTTTACTTTGTTACTTTTCTATAACTCGTCCATCATTTCCCAAAACACCCCATAAGCTTTTTTTAGTATTTGATGTTACAGAAAGTAATCATAGAAATCTATGTTGCTATCTTATGGTATGAAATTGTTTCAACATACACCCTTATGATAGCCAACTCTGTAGCCGATGAAGTAGCCATTGTTAACCAGTCTGTGGTGGGTCATAGTTGCTCCTTTAGGATTCCCAGTAGTACCCTGCAAAGAAAAAAAGGTCCAATTTATATATTCATTTCTTAAATATCGCTAGGCATATTTGGTATACATGTATATCCAATATGAATTCATACATCTGAAATGTGACGAGTAAACATTTTTTTAAATTTGAAAAATATGAATGCATATTTTTGAGTGATAAACACAAATCAAGTCAACGCATATCATATGTTCTTTGCATAGATTGTCCACCTGAGGATTTTAAGATCGAAAGCTAGAAATAAATCCAAATCTGCACAATCTATATTATATATTTCTATTTAATCTAAGATGATTGGTGAGTGCAGTTACCAAAAACATGTATGCAAAACACACTTTCCCCTCAATAATATTTTCATACCACAATATATTTGCACATCATTTTAAAAACTAGGACATTTCATTTAAATCACAAGCTCAATAGAGAATGGCTCAAAACTGGTGGCAGCGGTGGGATCTGGATGTGATTTCTTTGTGTTAGTTTAACTGAAGAAACATCACTACAACAATGGGATACTAGGACAACTACCTACTAGACAACTACATTGTACCCCTAGGACAACTGTCCCCAGGACAACTATCCCTAGGACAACTACTCCCTAATCTTAACCCTAGGATACATTTAGTTGTACTGGGTGTAATATTGTCCCTTGATAAGTGGAAATTATTTTGGGCGATATTGACCATTGTTAGTTGTCGGGGGAAGTGGTCAAGATACTCACCCCTGGACACAGTCTGAAACAAATACTACCTAATAAAGCAACACATTTCAAAATCGTCTTTTGGTCCATTCTGACGTAATGGATATTACATTTAGAGGCACTTTTTTTTCATCAAAATCTTTTTTTTTATAACCATTTTGTTTTACATCTCTTATGGTCACAAATGGCGATGTTCTGAACTACCACAAGTATGTCTGCTACATTGCAATTGACCCATTGTGTATACTTACAGATGTGAACAGGATGCAGAGTGGGTCATCAAACTGCACTGTCTTTGCACAGTCTTCAACCATGATCTTATGCTCCCCAGTTCCCATGTCGATGACATCATCAAACATGTACGCACCAGGGAAATCCCCCTTTCCTAGCATGATGATAGATTCTAGCAGAGGTAGTCTGTTTTTAAATAAAATATCAAATTACAGAGATAGCAGATAAAAGGGAAATAAATAATTAATCATACAATTCTTTGAAAGAATCATTCAATGTAGTAAATTTTGTGTGATAACCTTGCTAATCTACAAGTATCATCATACTTAAAGCTTTCTTTACTTTCTTTATTTGACTATCATTTTACTGATGCATATTTTGCCATCACAAATATATGTATAGCGAATACGTTTATCATAAATTTCTTAGGCATGGCTTGACATTGACTGAAAGATTTGGTTGCCTTTTAGGTGAAAAAAAAAACTATATTCATTTCATTTTGGATACCAGAAGTCACAACCACTGAAAACAATTATCCATAGATTAAATTATATGAAGGTCGCTAAGTCTGAAAACTGGTATCCCTGTACCTGCAATGTATGATATTATATACAGTGGTGGCCAAAATGTTTTGGTTGGTTGTCTCACGACCAGGGGATGGGCCAATCCAGCCCCTCCCCATTAGACCAAATTTTTGAAACTTGGCATTTGCTTGGGGCATGTAAGAATGAATAAGACTGCAAAGTTTGACACGTCTAGCTTAAACACTTTTTGAGCTATCGCATATGTAATTGGCATTTCACGTTTTTGCATTTGCACTACATGTTTAATACACAAGTCTATGGGGAAACTGAAAGCGCATAGCGCAACAATTTTAAAGCTGCGCATTACCTGATGGTCGAAACTATATAAATTTTGGTATCACAAGATGCATAAGACTCTATGCTATAAAGTCATGAAAGCTGTCGCACCAAAAAGTTATCCTTAACTTACTCTTCGGCAATGTACTACGGCATTGAGAATCCCATAGACTTTGTGTAGCTTCCGGGTGTTCTAATAATTTGGTCACACTGTAATATAATGTCTAAATTCTCAGTAATCAAAGATTAAGAATGAGTCTATGATATATTTAATATTAATAATGATAAAAGATCATTTATTTTGCGCAGAATCTCTAATAATATATTCTACTGTGCGTAACAAAGAGATCATGTATTTCAAAAAAGCGTTACTGAGAAGATAAGTCTTGAGATGGGGTTTTTACACATTAACTTTGGAAAAAATAAAAGGTGGAGGAGTGTTTCATAATATGGGAGCTGCATAATAATTATGTGAATGCTTGATTTCTGAGGGTAGGTCTTGATTTTCCTCAAGGACATTTCAGCCGTGTGTTATTGTGTTATGTTATTACTATACAGGCCAATCCCGGAGAGACAAGAGTATTTTATTTTGTTCATACATGTTTTGTAGCTGCGTGTAACAATAATTGTTTATGAATAAAATGTGATTAAATACATTACCTGTCACTCTTGAGTCTTCCTGGGCCTGATGTTGCTAGTTCAGGACAGACAGTAGAGAGCATCTCATAATAGTTCTGAGTCTTGTAGGTCTGAGCTGAGACCACTGCCTTCACACCAGCCTACAAGATATAGTTGGGAAATGAAGTTACAAATTGTAATTTATAAAGTTATAAATCTTCATATTAAATCAAAAGCAACTATGTTCTCTAAATTGTCCTTGATATTTCCCCATATGTCATTATCTGATTTCACATCAACATTCTGATGTGCAAATTTACTTAATTGCAAAATATCATTAAATGGGATATCACTCTAACATTTCAACTAATATAGGCCTACAATTGTTATAAAAATGACTGACCAAATTTATAAAATAAACATACACATGACTTGATAGTAAATGTTTATAAGAACAATGGGAGAATCATGATAATTAGAAAAGATAATAATAAACACCTTTTCATTGTCTAAACATAAATGATTATGTTTCAGGTTTTACTTTTCATCAATACTGAAAGTAAAACTGAATATTTGAAGCTTCTGAATAAGCTCTGAATTGCAGATATCCAATATTTTTTTTTTACAGACAATCAGTTTTTGTTTTGTTTGGTCCATGTTTGTGTTGTACATGCAAGGTCTTGTTGTTGTTGTTGTTTTCTTTTCTTTTTAGCTATTTTTTCTTTCTTTTGTGTGTTATTGTTCTTCACAGGCTTGTAACGGTCCTTATTTTTCTACTCTATGATATAAAAAAGAACAAACCGATTAATTTAAGATGATATGACTTTTATGTGTTACTTATTTGTATAATGTTAATGTGTAATTTTGAGGGAAACATATCCTATAAGTATTCACTTTTTAATGGGTCCCTCCATTTCCATAGGAAATATCGATATATTTTATTTTATATTGTATTACCTTAAATATACCAAATATTATAATTGTATATGCAGTTAAAGAATCTTTTTGTAAATTGTTTTATTTAAATGTTATATTACATGATTCTTTTTTGTTCAAATGTACATATGATTTCTGTGGAAATAAAAAATAAAGTTGAAATTGAAATTGAAAGCTGACCTTTTGTAGAGTGTAGTAAAGCTCATTGGGTCTATAGGCTAGGTTTATGGTGACAAGAATGGCGCCAATCCTAGCAGCTGCAAACTGAGTTAGGACCCACTCTGAAGTGTTAGAATTCCATATCCCAATCCGGTCTCCTTTCTTTAGACCAATGGCCAAGAATCCGGCCGCCAAACGGTCAACCTGTAATTTAGTGTTCAATGACCATTTTTTCTGATACTGATTTCTGATATACACCAATTTCCTTGAATAGTCACATTGGAATGAAATCTACTTGTTTTGATCAGAGTCATTTACCTATGCAATATAATCCCCCAGGCCAATGGTCAATCAGTAGGCCTACTGTTCCTTTTTATTTTTCCTAATTTTAAAAATTTAATTTAAAAAAAACTTCCTTAAATATTAATTTTAAAGAAAAGCTGTTTGACCAATGTACCCCAATGAAAATCTACCGGTGGGCCTAGTCGTATAAATTAAATGTAATATTAATCTTCAAGAAGTCAAAATCTTTGTAATAAGTGTACAATATATATATTTGCATTTTGATAATCTTGAAATCACTGAATTTTTACTTGAGATGTACTGTATTTGTCCCCTTGTGTGCAAGCTCTATACATTAATGAGTATCATATTATGTCAACAAATTATCAATTTATCAAATTGACAAAGATATGAAGTGGTCTATTTTTGAATCTTTGTGCAAATAGCACAGTACAGTTAGCATGATTTTCTATTTAGATAAGATAGGAAGTGATTTATTTTAGTCTAATGTGAGCAAACACCTCCTATTAATAATGATCAACCTTTGTATTCTGATTTGATTTTAGTTAATGCACATGGATATAAATGTACACATATTATTCATATCATTTATTGACAAGGTCAATGAACAACAATTTTTTTTGCCCGAATATATATAATTCAATATAAACTTTTGGTAGCACTTCAAAATATAAAGCATAAACTTTGTGTACTGATGAGTGATAAAGCCAGCCTGAATATCGTACAATTACAAAAATAAAAATTTTATTCAATTGAATCATTTTCAAATTACTTTTTATATTCTCAATCAATTCAATTCTATCAATAAAATATATGAATACACACAGACACTAATGAATATGAAAATACATACATAAATCAATAAATATATTTAAAAAAATAGATAAATAACTAATAATTGTTACATAAATAATAAATAAAAAGTATAACACAAACATACCTGTTCTCTGAACTGGCTGTAGGTCAGACGGACATCTTCCTCAATAAAGACGAAAGCTTCGTGGTCCGGCTTCTGCTCTGACATGTCATCCATGCATTGTCCAAGAGTCTTTCCCAAGAGTGGAGGTGTACTAGAACCCTGGGCATAGCTCATGGTCAACTTTGGGGATGGGGATGATGATGATAAGGAGGATGAGGACGAAAAGAAACGTGATGAGGATAAAGATGATGATGATGATGATGATGATAAGATAGAGGAGAGTGAAGGAATATTAGAAAGGAATGGCTGACAGGGAATATTGCGGGAAAAGGATGGAATGCATCTTTGATCTTGGACCAGAGTATGGTACATGTATGTTGGTGATGTTTGCAATGCTGGATGACATGATGTGGTGTGATAGTTCAAGGCAGTGTGTCCTTGGGTTGATGCTCTGAAAATAGAGAGAAAATTATTTAAAAGACAACATGGACTAAAACTTTGAAAATTCATTGTTTCGATCATTCAGAGCAATTATGAATAATAAATTCACTCACTCAAAGATAAAATTAATCATAATTGTAAGTAGTGGGGGAGTGGCTTCTTGGCATTTTTTCAAGGGTTTCAAAAGCTACTAACACTTACTTTGTGCTAAAAAGTAATTTTGCATGCAATTACATTAAGCGCATAGGGACTTAAATTCATTTTTTATGATATGCGCTATACATTATTATTATTAGTATTATTATTGTTATACATGTAAAGCCAATATTGCAGTAATTAAATACAGCCCCTAACACAAATATTTGTAAGCCAACAGACAGTGAATTGAATTTGTATATAGATTCTTGACTGGATTGTCGAGTAGCAAATAAATTTGATAAAACAGTTCAGAAAGATGGAATATATATTACCTGTTAATTGTATTAGAATGGACACTGTACAGCATTGCTAGACGACTCTGAAGACATTCGCTTCCTGGGCTGGATGGCCAGTGGCGATTTAGACCATTCTTTAGCATGGCTGACATATTTCTATAGCCACCAGATAGATATTGAGCACTTCCCATCTGCATCAAATGGTTATTTTTCAAACGAGGCAGAAACATATCCAGTTGTTCTTATCACAAGAATACAGTGAAGAAGGCCCTTTTCTACCCGCTCCTACACGTGTGGTTTCTGCAAAAAGTTCTGTTTTGTTTAGAAAAGCTCTGGATAACTGTGTCTACACTGTATTGAAAGCGAATGGTGAACATTTATTGAAAGAAGACTCTCTGTGTATTTATCTATTATCTGGATTAAATAAATATAAGTTTGTTTGCAGCAGACTTTGGCCTGTCAAAAATCACAAGGATAGTTCCTTTCCCCTATTGATCAGTGTAGAATGTTGTCCACAAGTGCAAACACACTTGAAAACAATCAGTGCATGCCTGCCTGTTATTAGTTTTTGTTATGGACCTTGTAGTGTTCATGTATGTCCCTGAAGTCTTCAGCCAGGTCGGGTTACTCATGGCTGACCCTGTGTGACCTTGACCATGTCCTGGGTAGTTTGCAGGGATTTTCGTTTGTTGGTTGTAGAGTTTTAAAGGGGAAGTTCACCATGGAATACTTTTTTAAAAGAATACAAATACAAGAAACATGGGTGAAGATCGATTTGAAGGAAATCCAAAGAACAACAGTTACAAATGTTAAAAGTTTAAATTTCATGACGCCAACTGTTAGCTCCTCATACATTATACTAAATAACTGAATAACTATAATAACTAAATACTAAATTAGTTTGTCTGTTTTTAATCGTTTTTCTCTTGATGACAGAATAGAATAAATGCATTTATAGGGCCTATATATAAAAAACACATTTTTGATGATATATTGACTGAATAGGTGGCATAATTCTTCTGAATAAGTGGCAATTCATGGATTTTACATTACGCAACATATGGAAGAGCAGCTTGGAAGTGATGTCTTAAAATCAAAACTTTCTACTTTCCTCAAATCTTCAAACATATTTTCTTCAAACTTTCGCTCTTTCAAACTTTATTTTCTGCTTTAAAAAAAAAAATCCATTTCAGGATAAACTTTCCCTTTAATCATGAAACATTATACGTGTTTCCATATCTGGTAACTCAACTTGGCCTATATGTGACAGACCTCAAACAGGATACAGTATTTATTAAAAAGGAAAACTACTTCCTCCAACAATATCTCATATCACATAAACGTTTTACCAGATTTTTGTAATAGGCCTACGTGTATATCATATAAATAATTCACTTTCTTGTTCCCTTTATTGATTTTATACGAGGGGGGGAGGGGGGCTTTCCTGTATGTTCTGTAAATTGCTGTTTTCAAGTATTAAATTTCACAGTTTTTTCACCCTTTAGGATACGTTTTTACCAGTCTGATGTCAAGTAGATGGGAAAATTTGAATTTGTGTAATACTCTAACTTTGGTCCATTTTCAGGAAGCGTGGACGTACGTGTATGGGTGGCACTTTTGTCTTTTTGAGTCCCCCCCCCCCCTCATTTCAAAATCCTGGATCCGCCAGTTACAGATATGAATCATGAGAATCACATTTCTATCTATTTCATGACTTTAATGAACACTGTGTATTTACTATTACTTTTAGAGTAAAATTTCTCCCCCCCCAAAAAAAAACAAAAACAAAAAAAAAATCACCAACCTTGAATGACAAGAGCCAACTAAGATTCATTGTTCACAGAGATGTTCAAACATACAGTTTAATGACAATCCTTTTATGACCTCCATTGTATTATGATCTCCCATTACCAAATTGTTACATTTTGTTTTCAATGCTGCACATGCGTGAACCATCATAATTTTTATCAGAACATATATTTTTGGTACAAAGTCCCGTGAACATGATAAGTACAAAAATCAGGGCTCAATCTTAACAGTGGACTGGAGCCGATGGCCACCTGAAACTTTGAAATAATGCTTGATTTATGTTTAACTCTATAGGATGAGGATTAAATACTCGAATGGCTCTCTGACGACCAACCAAATAAAAGGTTTAGGTTTGAGCCCTAAAGATAGTCATGGAGTTGACTACGTAGCTCCATTGAGTCAAGTTACATGTAGCACTGCTACTGCCATGTTATGCCCTTATTTTTTATTTTTTTTATTTTTTTAATTTTTTTTATTTATTTATTTATTTATTTATTTATTTGTTTATTTATTTATTTATTTATTTATTTATTTTATTATTTTTTTTTTTGGGGGGGGGGTTGTAAGGGGGACTCTTCAAGCTATAGATCAAGTCCAAAACCCTAAATGCTCCCTCCCTTTCTTGTGTTCCCTCCACAGCTTTGAAGAGTTGCAATAAGTATGTGTGAAATGACTCACCTATCCTCCAGAATATGCTCCATCTGGGAACACCCCCACCCCTCCCATTAACAAAATAACTGCCTAGGTAGTTGTCCCAGTTACCTCTGGAGCAAATTAACAGTAGTTTTCATGTCTAATGGGGGGTGTCTTTCAAGAGAGAGTAGAAGAAGTTTCCAAAAGCTGCATTCCTACAGATGTTGATTAATGGCGATTCTGTGCAGTGCCTGTAGTCCAGCCAACTCTGTAAACAGGAGATATCAACATGGCACATTTTCTTCAATACTGCAATGTGAGGCAAGCACAGTAGAAAGGAAAATGTGCCATGGTGATTCCTGCTAAAAACAGAGTTTGCTGGCTAGACTCTCTCTAAATATGGCACTGTATGGAAATGCCATGAATCCCCATCCAAGTCAACGATGTGCGAATGCAGGTTTAGAGGTAATAGCCTGTGAATGGAAGTACATATTTCAGTGGTAGTATTTTTCAACTTATTCAATTAAAAAGCTTGCTGTGCTGGGGAATGGGTAGATTCTAAAAGCTGGTTTCATCTAAATAGAATTTGTGTTCTGCTAAAAACACCTATGAAATACATGATAGGGGTTTGATTGTTTTTTGTTCTTTTTAAGATTTTAATGGCACTGTAATTCAAGATATAAATATTTACACTGTTACATTTAAGTTTAATATAAATGAGCTTTGTAACTTAATAAAAGAGACTCTATTTACACTTAATTTTATTCAAAAATTGAAATACATTTATTTTAAGGCATATGCAATAATGATGAATAACAACTTGGATCATAGACTTGTTATTTTATATATTAATTGGAAAGACATTTTATTTGCTTTAGTTTTAAAAAAAATAATGCTCACTTCATAATTTTGCAATTACTCAAATTCACATAAAAATTATTTATCTTAGTACATCATAAAACTAATTATTTTATTTTTAAAAATCATTTCTTTGAATAGTAATGAATTACTGTGGTATACTTTCAAATTAATTATTTACACAAGAATATAGTTATATCATAATTTCATTGACATGATTTCACAATAGATCTTATTGTACAAAGCACCAAGAATAGTTAGGCATATGTATTCATAGATATTTTAAGATCGTGAATATCTTCATTTTTCTCAAAAATAAGTCATGTTCATATCAATTCATAATAAATTAGCATTTAATGTTACATACTTTTGCTTTCTTCTTTTAATAAGCCATTAAGATAATTTAAAGAGTTACATGTAGGGTGATAAATTGAATCAATAATCATGATTCTTGTTTGAAATCATAATTGGATACCCGTAAAGATTCTGAAACAATTGTAATTAAGAGTAATCAAATTTGGTTGCATAATTGAAACTTTTATAATAATGAACTCTATAATATCTTAAATAATTACATTAAAATACTTGACAAATGTAGATTAAAATTGGACCCTAATTCACATTTAGTCCAGCTGTCAAATACTTTGGCACATAATACATGTATAACTCAAAACAGAAGAATAATGATAATTGCATTCAATTATAAACAATATCAATGTCATACATCATATTTGTGCATGTCATTATATTCTAGGATTTATTAGCTGTACAGCATGTCTCAATTAACCCACTGAGGACTGAGACCGAATAAATTTGGGATAAGTGTTTGTTATAGCAAAATTAGCCCGTCTCCACCAGGCACAAAAGGCAAGTCACTTAGAATAATAAGTATGGATGAGACATATGCCTCCTATCATGAAATCAACATAATTCTGTTGTACATATACGTTGAGGAATTTCTAATTAATATCTGTAATATTTGGTGCCACAAAGTTTTACGAGTATACAAGTACAAGCCTATCATAAACTGCATCAAATGTAATTGTGTTCTGAAGTATACAAATGTATGACAGCAGTGGAAGTATTCATTCAGTCTTTCGTCATTTCATCAAAACTTTCGCAAACAGGATTTTGTCCCAGTCCCTTTCACTAAAAAATTACTGGTCAACAGTGACATATGTAAGCTAATGCAAAAATGCATCATTGGAAAGGAAAGTAATTTTTCCTTAATCCTGTTGTGCCATAGAAATTCCAAAAATAAACAATCTTTGAATATGTGCTCACTGCATTTAGAATAAGGCCTATTGGAATGAAATGAAGAACATAGAAAACAAAAGAAACAATCCTACTTGTTCATCTTTTCTAGCATTGATTGCCTCATCTTGAACTTCTGTACCTTCCCTGATAAGGTCAATGGAAACTCATCCACAAACTCGATGTATTTAGGGATCTTGAAGTGAGAAATCTGAAACAGGAAAAACAAAACCATGAGTACCAGGCGTGTCATTGCATAACAAGTGCTAGTTTTTCAGATATTCATATTATATTGAATAACTCAGAATGGGATACCAGAAATATTCCACAAGTTAGGGCTAAAATTGCACGAATCGAAGATGAGTGCAATATAAGCCCTAATGAGTGGAATATTCCGGTATCCCATGAAGAAAAGCCATTCAATATAATTATTATTATATTTTATAATTCATAACTCAGAAAACAAAAGACAAAAACAAAGTGCGAGGACTATTTAAGATATCCCCCCCAAAAAAAAATCATACGTCATAGTGAAACTGTGCGTGCAATATACCCACAGCACATAACGGCACAATATTGCACAGCAATTTTGTAGCTGTAGCCTATTAAGGTTTTGCGCTTCGTTCAATACGCTAAATACCCCCACAGGCAAATTATGCAGAACAAAATATGCGCCTTTTCTGACCCACTTCTCTAAAGCCCCAGCCAGATACCACTGTGGGGCCTGTACAGCATCTAAAAAAACAGCTATTTTCGTTATGTGCCGTTATGGCCAAAATACCTTATGCTGGCTCTAGAGAGTGATATGTTAATTTGTTTTACCAAACATATGTTTTAAAATGTGTTTCTCAAAAAAGGTAGACCGAACTTTAAGTTTGAATTTTGTGACGTCACTTGTGAGATGAATACCCCTTTAAAGATTCAAACTGAATAGAATGCCCCTTTAAGACATTAGAAATGGATGGAATGCTCCTTTAAACACAACATCATGCTTACCTCTCCTTTACAGAATGTTTTAATCTCTTCAGCTGTAGCCTCCTCTCCAGCCTTGAGTCTAATCCAAGCACACAGTTCTTCACCCAGTCTGTCATCTGGCACTCCAATCACCTAGGAGGAATGAAAATAGTTCAAAGGTCAAAGCAAAGTTTTGAAACAGCAATCATTGCCCATCATCATTATTATAAATATCATCATTATCATCATCATCAACACCAACCTTATCACCGTCATCAACATTATCAATATTATAATCATAATAATCATCATTAACATTATCATCTTAATCATCAACATAATCAGTATGATAAATTGCAGCAGCAACATCATCAATGTCATCAACATTACCATCATCATGACCATTTGAGCATCAAAGAATTTCTGAATTACCTGAACATCTTCAATCTTGGGATGCTTGTAGAGGAAATGTTCAATTTCTACGGAGTAGACATTTTCACCCCTTTGGATGCGGAGATTCTTAATCCTTTTGTATTATTATCATCACCACCATTTTCATCATCATCATCATCATCATCATCATCATCCTCATCCTCATCGTCATCACGATCACTATTACCATAATGAGAGAAATGTCAAACACTTTCTAGATTACCTGGACATCTTCAATCTTAGGGTGCTTGTAAAGGAACTGTTCAATCTCTACTGGGTAGATATTTTCACCCCCTCTAATCACTAGATCCTTAATCCTTCCTACGATGGCTAGGTATCCATCTTCGTTCATGGTGGCTAGATCACTGTGTGGAGGGGAGGATAAGAACAATTCCATTTCAATTGTAACCCATAGCAGAACACACAATTTTAAAGGGCTAAATGAATCTGGTCAAAGTTGTCAGCACCTTAGTATATGCCACTCTTATTTTCTCAGTGGCACGATAATTCTTGAATGGCAATCAAAGGTTTCAAGGTTATTTTACCTCTTCCAAGACCAATCAACAAAAAGGGTTCCTGTTCAACATGGTTCCTGTTCCTTCTATGGGGATCCTCAAATTGGCATCATCGGCTTCAAAATGGCCGATCTCATGGACAACTCTCCATTCATTTTGTACACAAATTTTCAGATTTTCCCCATTTTCTTTCGAAATATATCTTACCTCCTTCTGAGCTCAACATATGTTGTGTGAAATATATTTTGCCATGACATATTTTGAGCTCAGAAGTAAAGAAGACAAATTTTGAAAGAAAATGGGGAAAATCTGAAAATTTGTGTACAAAATGAATGGAGAGTTGTCCATAAGATCAGCCATTTTGAAGCCGATGATGCCAATTTGAGGATCCCCATAGAAGGAACAACTAGACTTTTCAAACTTCCATAACTCTCTTATTTTATAACCGATTTTGATGAAACTTTTTTTAGATTGCTCCTCTCATTTTCCTCTTTCCTGTAAGGTTGATTCTCTCCTTGGGTTGGATTCCCCTTTAAGAATATTTTTATTAAATGAAGAAACCCCCCTATAACTATATATTTTCTGAAAAGAAATTTCAAGAGCAATTCAAATATGGTGAGTATTTAAGACCTGGATCAAAGGGGAAAAAATATTGGGGGCTGCCATTAAAAAAAAATTAGAGCCCCAAAATATTCCAATATTTTAATTAAAATATGTTACTACTTCATCCTACACTGTAGTGGATGGCATTATTGAAATTCATAGGACATTTCCTTTCAGAAAATGTATACTTTTGTAGGGTTAGATTTAATATTTCAAAAGTTATGACACTTTGAACTTGATAGGTGCACGATTTTTAGATTTAGGTGGTGTAACACAAAAGGGGGTGAGTTCAAAACGCATGGCCATAAGTATATTCTGATGGTTAAAACATTGACCTGTTGAATGATCAACAGTTTATCTCGATTTACAATTCCTTTATCAGAGGACAACACTGGGTTGGGGTGAAGAAAAGGGATGCTGTATCACCCTGTGTGGAACCAGTTTGTCTCATCAATGGCTTCATTAGTCTTTGCTTCATCTTCCCAATAGCCTATCATGGTGGTGTAACCTCTACTGCAAAGTTCTCCAGGAGTGTTGTAAGGCATCAGTTGTCCAGTCCCGGGATCGATCACCTTGATCTAGGCAAGAGAAACACATACAGACAAGTAGATTTAAGATTTCTTTGGTCTTGATATTGATTGTTCCATTAGCCTATCATGATGGTATTCCTCAACTGCATGGCTCCCCAAGAGTGTTTTATGGCATCAATTGACCACACTTATGATTGGTCACCTTGATCTACACCAGAGTTAGAAAGAACAAACAAACAAGTAGATTTATGAGGATCTAACTTAACCACTTGGCTGCGGACCATGTAATATAACGTGCTTGGCGTTTGTACACTGTGCGCGAACCACGTAATATTACGTGTTCATGATATTGTCTGAGCTTTGTCTGTCGGGTATCACCAGTGCCACGCTGGTCATACCCAGACGCGTATCCAGGATTTGGCACCCCAGGGGGCCGATGTGATTTTGGCGCCCCCAATGATGATGGATCCAGAAAGGTATACCCCATTTTTTTCCCTGTTACACCAGGCGAGAGAAAAGTTAAACTTAAATTTTTCCTGTCATGCCGGGGGAAAGGGGGGGGGGTAGGTGTATATTTTTTACTTTTTTTTTTTTTTTTTTTTTTTTTTTTTTTTTTCAATATTTTGCTGAAATTGGCTCCCCTCTAAGGTCAATTTGGCGCCCCTTTGTGGTAATTTTGGCACCCTTTTGGGCATCTACCCGGGGGGCCCGTGTCCGTAAAGCGCCCCCCCAAGAATACGCGCATGATACCCGTACTGTGCAATTAGCACCATGCAGCAGTCAAGTGGTTAAGTTCCTCGGTGCACAGGTCTAAATCTGGCCAAATGAATTTCCAAGTAAAGTCATTTTCCTTCATGAACGATTCTGCTAAATATTTAAATCCCTAAATTGAAAATAATTGGCAAAGGTACAAATTTTTTGTAAAATATTATGTTGTCTTTTGAGAATATGGACATTTCATAATTTACTTTAGTGAGGTCACAGACTTAACAACATCTTTGATAAAATTGCAAAATTAAAAAACGACTTTGCTACTTTTTATGAGAATTTTTTCCAAATCCTTATTTATCTTTTTCTCTCTTTTCTGCTTCAGTAAAAGCAACTTAAAATAAGGATAGACTACCCATTTACACACACAAAAAAAAAAAAAAACAATTTCCATCCTCGCTAGAGTTCCTCCATGATAATAACGGTTTCTTACAAAGCAATTCACCAGTGGACCAAACCACTGACAGCATATTTTTATTATGATAATTAGATTACGAACCCATGCTTTACTGTTCACAACATCTACACCCAGGAGAGTGTAAGTTTCAGCCTGTCACTTGTGAACTGCACACAAAGTGCACACATGCTAATCCAACTACAACTGGATATGGTGAAGCAGTAGAGATAGAAAGCCACGCTCAACGAAAGTAAGTTCCATACCAGAGATCAAACCAACAATCTTTGCATCCCCAGTAAAGTATCCCCATTCACCAATGTCTTCCTAATGAAACACATACCTCATTGTGTGGTGCAGGTTTTCCGACTGTTGATACCCTGAGGTCCACTGGGTCATGCATCTCGGTTTGACAGATCACAGGGCTAACCTCGGTCAAGCCATAGGCAATCTATCCAGGGGAATACAAATATTTCAGAAGAATGTCATTGATATAGGAAGAAATAAAAAGACATATCAGTGCCTGGAGAGAGAGAGAGGGGGAAGGACAATTAGAATTTAATTTTAGAAAGAGAGGATAAAAAAGTTCATGAATACAAATTGTATATAGCAAAATAAAGTACAACAAAAAAATAAAACAATAATGCTAAAATCATGTATTTAGAATTCAAAAGTCTTAGGGACAAATGATTCTCTATTTTATTTTAAGGAATTGTGATTGTATAGTATCGTTTTATACTCGTAATCGATATTTTCCTCTTTTCTCTTTTTTTTGTGCCTTAATTTAAGGGGAAAAAAAGCCTACACTAGTCATGTTTACTAGGAGGGCATAACTATTTTAATTCCAAGAACTTACAGAGACATCTTTCATGTTCATGAGTGACCGTGTTTGTTTCATAGTTTCAATAGGACACGGTGAGCCGGCCATGATGCCTGTTGTAAGACTGCTCATATCGTACTGGCTAAAGTTGGGATGGTTCAGCATATCGATGAACATGGTAGGAGTGCCGTATTGAGATGTTATCCTGAGAAAGGGAAAATAAAAAAAGAAAATTATAATCATTATCAGGATCGTATCATACTGCTTATATTTTGGATGGTGCAGTATCTGATGAAAAGGCACTTTATAAATCCAGTCTATTATTATTATTATTATTATAAAGATGAAGATGGTAGGGGTGACGTGGAAGATGTTATTCTAAAACAGGAAAAAGAAAACAATATCAAAATCACTATCAATTTAATATAATTTCATTTATTTGTTAAGTTCAATTATATATGTACAAGATAGTGGGTAGGCTTATGGGATGGTGCATGAAAGCATTGGAACAACTGAATAGAAATGAAACTTCATTTAACACAATGACTACAAAAATAATTTTCAAGATAAACTATAAGCCATGAAATCGTTTTCTTATTTCCATGACATAGAATTTTGATCAAAAAAATAGAGACGGAATTTAATTTGTAATAAATCTCCTTTTTAGGTACACTGGACTTTGTATTTATCAGTTGAAAATAATCTCTGACATCTGGCATTTCCAAGGTTATACTAAAACTTTTTTCGCCTTTTCATACTTAAAGGACAACAAAAAAAGAAAATGTCTGCCATTCTTGAACATCTATCAATATTATGGTTAAAATATGTGTATATATTTTTCTCATTGTGTGTTTTATTGAAAACATTATATTAATACATGAATCAAGTTCGCTTCTTTATATGCAGTAATTTCATTTACGTTTTTCAATCTGATTCACTTTCTTTGTACATTTCACTCAATACTTCTATCAAGACTGCTGTCTTTCAAAATAAATATAGGAAGTCAACTGTCCTACAAAATCTAAGATTTAAAATAGTAAAGTGAATAAGCAAATGATTTTTTTTCTTCTTACTTTTCCTCTTGGATGGCTTTCAAACTTGGCTCAGGTTCAAAACTTGGGGCAGGGAAAACACAGGTAACACCATGGACCATAGCAGATAATGACGCTCCTACCATTCCAAAACAATGAAAGAGGGGGACAGGCACCCCTATCCGATGCTCCTATAACAACAACATCAATAATAACAACAATAAAAACAATGATAATAATAACAACAATAATAATAATAATAATAATAATAACTTCAGCTTATATAGCGCATAATACCTAAGTCCCTATGCGCTTTACAAAAATTAACAGATGGGTTATTTTAACTAAGAAAGTAAAGTAATTAAAGTTCAGTAGAGATACATAGACGAACATAATCAATTGCATAGAAAATATTATAATATAGAATTAAATCAAACTAAATAAAGACATAAAACACGTTATAGAAAACAATTTATAACAATCAAATTGAATAACAATAAGTAACTAATTCTTAAATAGATAGGTCTTAAGTAAGGTCTTGAAGGTCTGAGGCGTTGGTGCAGTGCGGACTAATAACTAGATGAATCTTCGACTGCGCACGGTCGGAAGGCATGCCTCCGTATTGCCACATCGGAAAAAAAAGGCATGCGCATGTTGAGTACTTTACATCCATTTATACCATGACATGTTTGAGATATTGGCCCCAAATCTATTAAAGTTGTATCATCAGAATTATTTCCAACTCAGGAAGGATGGCTACTGATGTAATTAAAAGGATAAACATGTTTAAG
>CALNVZ010003428.1:7448185-7468180 GCA_940671915.1 Paracentrotus lividus | reverse complement strand
ATGGAGGAAAAAATGTGCTTCTTCGGCTCTCAAATCCCCCCAACGACTCCGGAAGAGTCAAGGGATTGAGTGAGTGAGTGAGTGACATGTAGGATAAATTCCAGGGCAAAGAAGATGACATCTTAAAACAAAAATGATAGTTCCAAAAATGAATATGTTTTGGAATTAGTATTTTTGTTCCAAACCACAATTTCTTTAAATGTCATCTTATTTACCCTGGAATCAATCCTATATACCACTTTTAGGGATAGGAATAATCTCATCTATTGAGAACAGCATCTTAAAAGTTCATAAATTGAAGCTTGATTGAAGATATGAAGTCATGATGTTAGGTGCCATCAAGTCGTCATCCACTTCGGTTGACCCATGGACAAAACCTCTCCAAGTTTTCCTCTCTTGGGCAATCTGACAAGTCTTGTTACGACATGTCAGCTTCTTTGAATACACTATCCATCCATCTCGTCTTCTGTCTCCTGCTTTTTCTCTTGCCTTGCACTTTTCCTGGCAATTATTGAAACCTACAAAGTTTGTAAGTTTTAATGGCTTTAATGGTCGTGTGAAGAGGAAAGACGGTGTTACACTACCTGTTCATGATATTTGAGATGAGTGCCAATAAAGTAGGCGTTGTTGACGATATTGTGGTGAGTTAGAGTTACTCCTTTTGGGTTGCCTGTGGTTCCCTATGGTAAAGAAAAGGAGAGAAAAAAAAATCAAGGTTGATGATAACCTACTGTACATAGTACAAAAATTGAACAGAATATTTGTGAGCTTTGAAAATATTCTCATATGTTTTAGGACTAATATAATAGTAAAAAGAACCAGTGGCAATGATTGCTTTTCAAAAGCCCTCATAGTCATATAATGAAAACAAATTGATGAAATGTTTGAACCAATAAGTTTGTGGTCCCATACATGCATTTCTTAGTGTAGTTCATTAACTCTTCGCAGAATTCAGTTAATTTCTTATTATTTTTGTCGGGTTGAAAACAATACAGCATAATTACATAATTTCTTTTATGAATTGTTATGAACCTTTCCAAATCACTTTGATACAGTTCCATCCACAATTCAGTCTCATGACAACATCAGTAATTTCTTTTATAAGGAATGCTAGTACACCAGTGGGAACGATGGTTCTAAGTCTCACAGAAAGAGTATGTATGCCTTACTAAAGCCTTTTCCCATTACTGAGCTTGGGGATGATATCTAAAAAAAAAATCAAGATATCTATTGGCAACCGCCCCCCCCCCCCCCCCACCATGATAGCTAATAGGCAGACATCAAAAGTCTTCTTTGATATTTAAGTCTTTATATATATATCATGGCTGTTGATGGGTATTTTCTTTGTAATAAAGTATTGAAACTATACTACACATTACTTCAGCTCCCCCTAGCTCTCCCCTACCCATTCTCTTCACCCTTTATTTTTCATTCTCTCAATCTTTCTCTTTTTCTCTTCCTCTCTCTCTCTCTCTCTCCCCTTTACACATACATATATCTCATCCATTCTAAATTCTAAACAAGATGGAGCACAATGTGGAATTAACAGTACACAGTCTATTAACCTTCAACATGTAATACAAATGCAATAAAGTAGCTGTATTTGCACAAAGCATTATTCATGGGATTAATTGGGTCTAATGTTTCGCTTGTATAGATTTTGACTGATAAAATAGCATTATGTAATGCAAGGGCGAATGCCTCCTGGCAGGTCCAGACCAGACATTTGTATGTGAAATTTGTTTTCTTCTTCCAAATGCCTTTGTTGTTTAATATGTTTTCATGTAACTACTTATTTTGATAATAGGCCACCAAAACACATTTTTCAAAATCGGCATTACCCAACCAAACCTAAAAATACTTCCAACCCTGCATATTTTTGTTTACAGCAATGTCAATAATTTTCAGCCCGAAATGTACATAGAAAATCTGCTACACCAAATATTTTCTGCATAACATTTGGATAACTAAAAGAAAATTACTCTCAGAATGTAAAGTATGTTTGTAATCAGTAGCGGATCCAGCATCAGAACTGACCAAAGTTTGATTGATTAATGTTTAACGACACTACCAACACACTGTGTCATATAAGTGAATTGAATTGAATTGAATTTAATTTATTTATTAACAACAACAACAACTTTATATAATGGTGAATATAGGTACAGAATAAATTGACATGGATACAATAATCATAAGACAAAGTGTTGCAGATATAAAATTGGTAGATACAAAAGAGTATAGTTGTTAATAGGAACCAGAAGGTAGCACATGTGCTAGTCGAGCCTGGCCCCAGTATAAGTATTGTTTTGGCAAGATAGCTATTATGTACAACTGAATCTAAAACTACTTTTCTAAAGTTTATAGGCTAGAATGAATTATTAGATGCGATACAATAATATTAACAAACACAAGTCAAAACATGATAATATAAGCTTAATTTAGCTGTAAATACTCAACAGGAGATTACGAAATGAATTTCTGCTTTTTTTCTCTGTTATATTGATAAGTGTCTGGATATTGATCTGTATAGTTATGTTAAATCATTGGATTTTTTAAAAATGTTGATATGATTTATTGATTGAATTACAAAGTAAATGGAGTAAATAAAGAAGTTAACTACTTCTTTGAAAAAATTCCCTACTCTTTTCAAATAGAGAGGTAGGTTCTTTTACGTGCAATTGGTATGGCTCTCCTTTACACGGGACCGACTGCTTTAAGTCTCCTCCGAAAGACTAGGAAAAGTGAATAAAATGTCTTGCCCAAGGGCATAATTGTTATAATTGGAAATCTGACAGTTTCTCACTTAGATTCTAATAAAAAGATTGATTTCTTTAAGAAAATCTATGATGTCTGTTCTGGAAATATCTTTTAAAAAGTTTGCAAATCAGGAACATTATAAAAATTTGAACGGATGTGTGTAAATTCAATGCATTCAAGAAGAATATGTTTAAATGTAAGTATACAATTGCATGATATACAACAAGGCGGACTTTCTGCTGCAAGTAAATAAGCATGTGATAAGTGAGAATGACCTATACGAATACGGGTTAGCACAATGTCTTCCCGTTGTTTGTATCAGCCCATGACTAAGCATAATTTATAGAGCTGCTACATTTATTTATTCATTGTTACCAGACACTGTTTGTAGAAAAGGACAAGATTTTACCTTTTTGTATACTAAATGGACTAATCAAACACAAGATATTTTGAGAACACCTTATTTTTCTCTGACTGTAATTTGTCAGAAAAGGGGGAAAGTTACCCCTTCAATCAACCCTTTAATTGACCCTTTCAAGGTTGCTAATGTAGTACATTTCATTTTCCATGCCCAAAATAAATTAATATAATCCTGTACAGTATGAGTGTCACTTGATAAGTCAAAGCCTTCCAATGCAAATCAAAACAAGTGGATTAGTAAATTACGCGATGCGTAATATATGTCCCCGCCAATAATGTAAAATTCCCATTATATCACGATCAGATGTATCACATTAAGGTAATAACAGATGGTAATCGAGTAAAAATTGATGAAAGAAGTAGATTTTGTAGCAATGTACAATATAGGTCAAAGTCAAGGTTAAAAGGTCAAAGGGGTCAAAAGTCAAAAATTCTGTGAGAAGTTTTGTAGTCTTCACCTAGTGCTATCACATAAAGCAAACGGAATCGAAATCGGATGAAAAATGGCGAAGGAGTAGCATTTTGTAGCCAATTAACAATATAGGTTCAAAATCAGGTAAAAGGTCAAAGTCTAAAAATTCGGTGAAGAAATTTTGTAGCATCACCTAGTGCTATCACATAAAGCAAACGGAATCGAAATCGGAAGAAAAATGGTGAAGGAGTAGCATTTTGTAGCCAATGTACAATATAAGTATAAATCAAGGTCAAAGGTCAAAGGGGTCAAAGTCAAAATTCCGTGAAGAAGTTTTGTAGCCTCACCTAGTGCTATCATATAAAGAAACGATTCGAAATCAGATGAAAAATGGCGAAGGAGTAGCATTTTGTAGCCAATTAACAATATAGGTCAAAAATGAGGTCAAAGGTCAAAGGGTCAAAGTCAAAAATTCTGTTAGAAGTTTTGTAGCCCTCACCTAGTGCTTATCATATAAGCAAACAGAATCGAAAATCGGATGAAAAATGGCGAAGGAGTAGCATTTGTAGCCAATTAACATAAGGTCAAAATCAGGGTCAAGGTCAAAGGTCAAATTCTGTGAAGAAATTTGGTAGCTACAACCAGTGCTATCATATATAAAGCAAACGGAATAAATCAGGATGTAAAATAGCGAAGGAGTAGCAAATTGAAGATTTTGATCACATACGGACGCACGGACGGACGGATGGACGGACGAACACACACACATACACACGTACGGAGCCCGTTTCATAGTCCCCTGCTCGAACTCGTTCGGCGGGGACAATTAAGCTCATTCATTATTCCTGGTATAGGGGAGACCGGGTATGGAAGTTACACTGGTCAGTTGTTACAGTTCTCAGTGTGCTAAGTTGGAACAAGAGAGTTTGTGCTAACTGGCATCTATATACAGCCTACACATAGCTGTGATGAATTGCCGGTCGTGAGGTTTCTCCGTTGTTTTATTAAAAAGTTAATCAACAAAAACCATTTTTTACAGTTCCAAGTGAATTTTTGACAAAAATTAAAATTTGTAATAGTTCTTACTAGTCCATTTGAAACTCCTATACCTTGTGTACTGAACCTAGAAAAGTTGTTTCCAATGAAGTTTTTTTGCTGATTTGTGATCTCATGTGATATTTCAACAATTTTAGCTTGGTTGCCAACCGGGCAACCTTGAGCAATTTGCATAATTAGCATAAATTCAAAATGGCCGCCATGCTATATGGTGAAACTTAACTTTTGAACTATAGATCGCATTTTGAAGTATAAAACATGCATTTAGGGGTTACTTTATGCACAGAATCCATTGCAAATGTTGCTTGTATGATTCGATGTCAATTTTACGAGCTAAAGGTCAAATAAAGGTCAAATATAGGAAAATTCATTTTATTTTGATTATGCTGAGAATATAAGACTTTGAAGGGCTAATTTCATGTAGATAAGCGCAGGCGACATCTCTTGTGGTTCTAAAATAATTTTAGCTTGGTTGCCAAATGGACAACTTTGAGCAATTTGCATAATTAACATAAATTCAAAATGGCCGCCATGCTATATGATGAAACTTAACTGTTGAACTATAGACCAGTAGTTGAAGTGTAAAACATGCAAATAGGGGTTACTGCATGCACAGAATCCATTGCAAATGTTGCTTTTATGACTCGATGTAAATTTTATGTGATAAAGGTCAAATAAAGGTCAAATATAGGGAATTATTATATTTTTTATTAGTAAGACTGTGAATTTAAGACTTTGAAAAGCTGAATATCTTGGATGTGCAGGAGCATTTCCGTGCACTATCTCTTCAATTTTACAAACCATATCATCAATACTGGTCATCTAAGGTCAACTTTCTGGAAAATAGTGATTAACAGTACGATTGCCATCTCATTAAACGAAAACACTATAATCAATGATCAAGTATAATAGTAGATAGAGTGAGAGGAGGGAGAAGATGGAGAGAAAGATACAGACAGACAGAGGGGGGATCCGGTCGGTGGTCGCCGCTGGGTTTTTGACCTTCATGACGTTTCTAGAAATAGAGAAATCTAAATGATTAGATGTTAGTGGAGGAGTCCGAGACTCTGTTCTCTCCATCTCCAGCTTCCTCACACCACACAGGATTCCGGAGGATTCCTGGTCAGTGGCGAGAAGTCCGAGATCATCCCCACTCGTATCTCATCTAGACGCAAAGTTGGACGTTAATCATCAACTAGAATGACTAAGCAGCATGGACGGTCCCTAAGAAGTTCATGATGCGGGAGCTAAACGTTGGCTTCGATCACAACAGGTGTCCAGTTTAGTCGATGTCTTGCACGATTGTCGCCTTTTTTCCAACTCCGTCTTCTTCTTTGACTTTGTAGCTGCTTTCTTATCTAATGGCAAACCCTAACAGATTTCCCTAACTTCCAGAACTGTCCCCATGGACTGTGGCGGTTCTATGTTTGGGGTGGGGTTATTGTCATCAGACAGTGATTTTAAGCGACTGCGGTCGTGCGCATGTTCGAGTCTCATCGTTATGTTCGTCACCGCCTGGATGCTACTTTGGTCCTTTTCTGACGGACAGTACATCAGTGGCCGCAGGAATGCACTAATTTAATGTTGCTGAACGGAACGTGCCATCAAACCGTACAATTGATGAGGCTCGGAAGACATTTTTCTAATAGCTTCACACATCCCGGGTCAAAATGATCTCTTAGCGGACTACCTCTCCAGGAGAAAGTGTCTACCCTCGGAGTCGACTCTCTGTCTGGTTGTGTTCAAACAGCTAATTAGGAATTTTGGTATCGACTTGTACACGCGGTTGCTCAACAGTCACCTCCCTCTGTTCTGTTCATGGGTTCAAGAATCGGAAGGAATTTGCTCTGAATGCCATCGCAATCCAGTGGAAAAAGTGGGGAGAACTCCTCCGTTCCTGCTGATTCCTCAGGTTCACAGGAGAATTAAAGAGAATCTGGTGGCGTTGGTTTTGATACCTCGACGTTGGTTTCCAGACCTCTTGGAACGTCTGATGTGGTTTCCGTAGAGTCCGGATCTGATGTCTCAGCCCCTATTGGGAATACTAAACTGTTGCTTTGCCACTATCATGGAGAGAGCTCGATCGTCGAGCTTCTCTGATGAGCGTACCGCTCAGTTTTTAGTTCAGAGTAGGAGGGAGTCTTATAGAACACCCTACCACTCTAGGTCTGGAAGCACTTTCTTGGTGCAAGGAGATAGGTGTTGGTCCTAGGGAGGTATATTTACCATCCATCACTAACTTTCTGATCTGTCATTTTGATCTCAACTGTATCCGAGACTACAATTTAGAAATTGTTTGTGGTTCATCGCTTTCTTTTGCTCAGCTACTCTCTGATCCGTTGGGTTCTTTCATTCTCTCTCAAAAGATCCCTCAAGTCTCTGAGACTGCTTCCGACCTCCATGGCTTACCTAAGGTCCAGGATGCCTTGGTGCGTTCCGCTATCTTCTGGCGCTTTTCATGTGACAATTCCAAGACAGTCTTCCTCATAGCAAATGCTTTGGAGCAATGTAAGTGTTTTCTTGATGCCCTCTCTATTGCTCCAGGGTATACATATACCCTGGGAAAGACAGGATGTTCACCAGGTTCCAAAGCAATCCTTCATGAGAAACAATCTAACTCTTCTGGGTCATTGAAGGTTGTCCCTTATCTTCTGTCAGTTTTCTCTTCTATCACCGAGGAAAGACTTTGGTCCCCATCATGCCCATGTACTCAAAGATAATTTGGAAAAAAAAAAAGAAAGTCCTTTCGCCACCCGGTAAAACTTTTCTGATATTTTGAGATATTTCGCTAATTCTGCTGCTTCTAGAGATAGGAGGCTACTGAAGGCCATCAAGGCTCTGGGGCCATAATGCCTGATAAGACCCCCAATCACACATTTAGTGCTTCTTGGGCTTTTTTTTTCAAGGGGTCTCTTTTGATGTTATATGCAAGGCAGCTTTCTGGAAGTCTTGAAATTCCTGTATCTCAGCGTACTGTGTCACTGTTTTTTTTTTCCAGAATGAAAAAAGAAGAAATTGTGTATAGAAAATGATCCTGCATAACCCAAATCAATTTTCACTAATTTATATCCATGTAATTAGCCATTCAAAGTCTCATATTTATAGTATAAAAAATGTAATGTATTTCCTTATATTTGACCTTTATTTGACCTTTTAACACATAAAATTGACATCAAGTCATAAAAGCAACATTTGCAATGGATTCTACGCATACATTAACCCCTGTATGCATGTTTTATACTTTAATATGCCATCTATAGTTGAAAAGTTAAGTTTCATCATATAGCATGGCGGCCATTTTGAATTTATGTTAAATATGCAAATTGCTCAAAGTTGTCCATTTGGCAACCAAGCTAAAATTATTTTAGAACCACAAGAGATGTCGCCTGCTCTTATCTACATGAAATTAGCTCTTCAAAGTCTTATATTCTCAGCATAATAAAAATATAATGAATTTTCCTATATTTGACCTTTATTTGACCTTTAGCTCGTAAAATTGACATCGAATCATACAAGCAACATTTGCAATGGATTCTGTGCATAAAGTAACCCCTAAATGCATGTTTTATACTTCAAAATGCGATCTATAGTTCAAAAGTTAAGTTTCACCATATAGCATGGCGGCCATTTTGAATTTATGCTAATTATGCAAATTGCTCAAGGTTGCCCGGTTGGCAACCAAGCTAAAATTGTTGTAATATCACATGAGATCACAAATCAGCAAAAAAACTTCATTGGAAACAACTTTTCTGGGTTCATAAAATTTCAAACCGACTATACAACTGAAGGCACATGATGATAGTCTGGTATTGTGAATATAGTACATGTATGTCACTAATATACCCCTGAGCCATGCCCTGTAATTCTGCCTAATGGCTTTGCTACAGTTGATTTTATTTGTAAAATCACCCATGGGTATGGTTGTTACAACCTACCTCATGTCGATGTAACAACCTACCCCAATTACATTACACATGTAAAGTAATTTTGTTTCAATTTTCAGGGGTTAATATTTTGATATTTCTATTATTACTTTAGTCTATGCTAGAGCTCTACTTGATCTACTGTTAACGACACCAAGAAACTGGAAAGTTGAAACAAAAGTATGGTATAAGAGATTTACACATTTTAACAAATTACCCCGTATGTTTACATAGTAACAATTTACCCCGTATGGTGTAACAACCTACCCCGTATACGGGGTAGGTTGTTTAAAAAATATGTCTTCATTAATTAAGCTGTAGTAAGTTAGTTTTTACATGTTTTCAAGTTTTATGTGCAGACCCAAAATGGAGTGTGTGAGTACTTTCATTAGAATTATCTGGCCCAAAATGTGAATTTTGTTACGTCCATACCCGGTCTCCCCTACCATACAAAAGTGGACAATTGAGGCCCCTAGTAATCAAATAGGCTAACCAAATAAACCTGAATGATAATACCCAGGTATAATATGTAGGAGAGAGAGAGAGAGGCTATTCTAGAGTGCATATACTAGGTGTGAGTTTTTAAATGCTCACATACTGTGATATTCTCCAGTGCAATATTTGACTATATTCAAATACCACCCTTTTTTTTTCTTTTATAAATTCATGAATATTCTCTAGTCCAACAATGAAGGAAGGCATATATGCCTCATTTACGGTGCCACTCTAGTTTCCCACAAGACTGTGTCCTGCCAATGTCAAAATTTGTTGTGGACAAGTGCAGGAAACCTTGTCGTGGCAAGGTGCGGGCCAGTGTGTGATGGATTTGGAATATGTTTAAAATTCTGATCAGACCTTCAAGCACTAGATGCCCTGCACTAGTTTAAACCCCAATCTCAGAAAAGAGCCCTTTGGGGTAAAAGGGGAGGTGAAAGAAAATGATGTGAAATGCCTGTACAAGTTCTTTCCTTTTTTTTAAACCAATGCACAAAATAAATGCGAGTCTTGTTATTGTGGTCTAAATGCTAGTAGACCATAATAATGAAAATAAATTAACCCCCCCCCCCTGACTGAAAAAATAAAACAAAACAATTAAATCACATATTGGTCAAAGTTAAATCATGGTATTATGGATACTCAAACTGTCTAGCTGACATAATATCATATTACACCAAAGTAGTTCCCACATTCCCAAAATTTGCCAATAAGACTGTGTTCAAACAGACTGGCCATACGAGCATTGTGTTATGATATGTACAAATACCTCGATTTATGACATAAGTTGGTCATACAAATGTAAGCTTCCCTGACAACAGACCTTTTATGATGTTTTGAGAACAAAGGATATTCTATTAAACACCAATATAATGCGTGTAACTTAGCCTAGTTTACTTACCGATGTGAACTGGACATTGATAGCCTGGTCGAACTGTAGATCGGATTTCAATTTCTCAATGGTATTAAAATGGTCTTCTTTGCCCCAGTCCATCACGGCATCAAAGTTGAACGTCCCCGGAAAGCTGCCCTCGCCCATCATTATAACAGACTTCAGCATTGGCAGGCTATAGGAAAAATGATATTCATAGGTTCATGTTATTTGAAGTCCGTTTTTGCAACTTTTCATTCTTTTATTCACGTTTATATCATATCATTAAACATTGAACTTTAAACAATGCATAAACATTGAACTTTAAAAGCAGTCCATTTTTGCAACTTTACATTCTTTTATTCACGTTTATATCATATCATTAAACATTGAACTTTAAACAATGCAAGATTTGGAGGGCATGTGCATCTTAGATGATAATTATAAAAGAAATTTCTGATCATTATGTATGCAGTTCATCTTGTTCACATTTGTACATGGATAATAGTAATAATATTCAATTCTTTTATCTAGGAGATTAAATCCTTCCTTTTAGTCTCAATGTACTTCCAAACATAGATATATTACCTATCACGATAGAGCGATTTAAGCATTCAAGGAATTTCTTCCTACCAGTACATGTAACCCTGTTCATTCATTCCTAATCACATTTTTCTTTTCAGTAAAGTTTGTATAGTTGCAGAAGTCATGGGGAACAATGTACAATGTAAATAGGTACCAGTAATAATAATTTTTTTGAATGATGTACAATGTATGTTGTACGAGCCATATTGTAGTATCTAATCCATATGTACTGTCATTGTAATGTACATACCAACCCTGCAAGTAAAGGAATAGGGGAAAATATTTTGAGAAAATATGAAAAATAAGGGCATCTCTAAACTTCCTATACAATACTATAGACAGGCTTTTATAAAAATGGGTGAAAATGCTAAATCTTCCCCCCCCCCCCAAAAAAAAATAAATAAATAAATAAAAAAATAAAAAAATAGGGACAGTTGGCAGGTAGTCTGCAAGCACAGACTCAATTTGATACTTAAACAAATTTCAGTCTAGAGTGGAGACTAGTCTCCATACTCACTGTCTGTGTCAAATAGAGCTATAGTACACGAGTGTATCTAGTTCTTGACTTCAGACCCTAGTAAGCGAACAACATGGGTTTGTGCCTGCAAACTAGTTGGCAGGTATGAAAATGATCAATAATCCACTTATTCATGTTAAAGTTGAGGTGAATATTAAAGCTTACTTCTCACTCTTGATGTTGCCTGGTGTTGATGTAGCCAGCTCAGGGCAGATCTCACTCAATATTTCATAGTACTTCTGGGTTTTGAATGACTGCGCTGACACAATGGCTTTTATGCCAACCTACATCAAAATAATAAAAAACAAAAATACATTAAAAAAATACCAACCCGTGAAGATGTTTCTTCACGACCTCACCTGACGGAGGAGATTTTTGAAATCTTTGACCCGACCACAGGAGAAAAAATTGAATCGCTAATTTGTGCAATACCGGTGAAGTCAAGTGAGCTCGATCCTGTACGACAAAGTTGCTCAAAGAGTGTGCTTCGACAGTTGCACCAGTGATTGCAGCGATTGTCAACATGAGTCTTTCTAGTGGCGATGTTCCCAAAGCACTGAAGCTGGCCCACATCCGTCCTCTACTCAAGAAGCCATCTCTGGACTGTGAGTCACTCCTTAGTTATCGACCAATCTCCAATTTACCATATATTCTAAAGTATTGGAACGTGTTGCTTTTCTAGGCTGTCAGACTATCTCATTGCAAATGATCTGATTGACAGAAGACAGTCTGCGTACCGTCCGAACCACAACATGGAGACTCTCCTAGTGAACTTATCGAGTGACGTGTTATCGGAGATGGACATTGGGCGCGTCACAGCTGTGGTTTGCCTAGACCTTTCTTGTGCGTTTGACACTGTTCATCATGATATACTTATGGATATTCTGTCATCTCTTGGTCTTCGGGGAAAGGTCTTAAACTGGTTCGAGTCTTATCTGTCTGATCGTTATCAGCTGGTTTATGTCAACGGTGCAAAGTCAGATCAGGTTCTCCTAACAAGTGGAGTCCCCCGAGGATCCGTTGGAGGTCCATTGCTGTTTTCTGTATACCTCAGTGGACTCAGACATGTTTTAGATAAGCACTCTGTTATTAAGTACCACTGTTACACAGATGATGTTCAATTGTAAACATCATTCACGCCTGGTCAAGAAAACACTAAATTGTACATCAAAAAGCTTGAAGAATGTATTGATGACGTAATTGCCTGGATGTGCTCACACTCTCTAAAAGTAAACAATGCTAAGTCCGAATTCATGTTGCTAGGTTCTAGGGCTCAGTTATCTAAATGTAATGTGTGTTCCATCAAAGTAGGTGATTCTGTAATTAATATGTCAAACAAGTGTAGAAATCTTGGTGTTGTTTTCGATTCTAATATGTCTATGTCAAATCAATTTTCTAGTATATGTCGTTCTATTCAGTATCAACTTCGTAATTTAGGGTTTATCAGGAAATATCTTACGAAGTCTAGCACAGAATAGATAGTACATGCACTCATTACCTCTCGGTTGGATTTTTGTAATGCTTTGTTGTACAATATCTCTCAATCACAGTTAGATCGTCTCCGGAAGCTGCAACACAATGCTCCTCGTATAGTTTCTATGACCCCAAAGAGGAATCACATAACTCCTGTACTTATATCTCTGCACTGGTTACCTGTTGTACATCGTATAGTTTTTAAATTGCTCTTACTTTTTTTCACTCACTACACGGAACTGCTCCTAAATACAATTGTAGCTTGATACATCCATACAATCCCCGTCGTAACCTTAGGTCTGCCAGCTCATCCTTACTCGCCATACACACAGTCTCATAATTCATGGGGGGATCGTTCATTTCAATATGCTGGGCCATTCCTATGGAATAAACTTCCACAAGACATCCGAAATATTTGTTGTCTTAGCACCTTCAAAACTTCATTAAAAACCTGGTTATTCAAACAAGCTTACCAGTAAATGTATAACTCTTACTCTTTCTAAATATGTTTTCATTTTTCTTTACTGCGCCAAGAGCATCTTTCATGATGGATACCGGCGCATTATAAATGTTCACATTATTATTATTATCATTATATAAATCATTGTGATTTTTCAACATATCATGTTATATTTCTTATTAGTAAAATGATTTATGTGAATTAACTTGACTCAAATTTTTACCTTGTTCACATACCAGAAATTAACCGATATCTTCAATAAATCCTATTTTACACCTATTACATAACAACAAAAAATGGGTGAAACGAAAGCGAGAATGATAAAATAAATCTTAAGCTTTATCACTTATTTTCTTTTTTTTCTCAAAATTTGGTGCTGAGTTTGTTACATAATTTGTGCACGCTTGATTATTTATCCCCCCCCTTTTTTTTTTCTTTTGTCAATCTTTTACTTCGAACCTAATAAATGATTTGACTATTTTGATGGTTTCCTGTCAGTTGCTGACATGGCAATTGCCAAGCTGTAAATCTTGACTTTAAATCAAATGTCTAACTTCAGCCTTGATCTCAAAATCATACCTAAACCTGAACCTAACATAATACCCTATCGCAACCCTAATCCTTAAACTACATCTTAGATAAAATTTAAGCCCAGAGCAACTGTTGACATCGCAAATGTTGTGTCAATATTTTAAAGGGTGACCACAACAGACAGATTGCCATCATGGCAATGTTGAAAGAAAAAAACAATTTCATAGCTATTCACCTTCTTCATAGCGTACTCTACTTCATGCTGGCGATATGCTGGGTTGATGTTGACAAGGAGGGCACCTATCCTGGCGGCTGCAAACTGAGTAAGAACCCACTCTAAAGTACTTGGTCCCCAGATACCTACGCAGTCACCTCGCTGGATCCCAATAGTTAGCAGTCCAGCGGCTAATCGATCACACTAAAAGAAGGAAAAATGTATACATTATATTTATACAATTATTCAGCTTAAGTAAGTTTGTTAAGAAACGAAGATAATCACAAAATAGAAGATTGACATCATCAATTGTTGTTTTAGTTTCTATGACGCTGTTATTCATAATGTTGGAATACCTATATGTATGCTATAAGGATATAAATCATATTACATTTCCCGTAGTCATTCTTTTTGGTCTTGTTCTTCCCAATTAGTACGAAGAATGATCAGAAATCAAATATAAACCGTTGGAGACAAATGAATAAATTATTTGTCTATTTAATATCCCAACGGTGTAAATTCCTTTACGTTTGATCAATACATGTATATCACACTTTTCTGAGATAAAGTCAGCAAATTCTAGAGGTTAGTTGCCCTTAAAGTTGAATTAAGAAGACGATCCCAAATATTGAGATATTTATATTAATAGCATCCCTACAACCCCCCAAAAATACTGAGTGGCGTTTCAACCCCCAAAATAAGTTAAGAATAGTGAATTTTAACGATGTACCCCTACCCATATTTTCTGAGTTCGCTCCCCGGGGATGCTTACTAATACTAGTGTTCTCTCCGTCGACGTCACAAACGGGAATTCGATTTTGGCGAAGTAAACACGAGGCATGCCGTGTGTACACACTGACACATTTATATGAATCTACTTGTGTGTCAGAACTTTTATTTTTTCGTTATTAAGTTTATGTGAATGATTTTAAAACAGAAATAAAAATGAAGCAATGTCATACAGTCAATAATATGCCTCTAAATTGCTAGAATATTCTTATTTGTAGCATTTTAAGACGAGGGCCGTGGCGAAACAAGTCGATAAATACTGACTGTTATAGTGTTACGGTATGGAAATCAGCTAGTTGTGGTGTGCAGTTGATCAATTTGCGTAACGTAAATGCTTATAAAAGTAGATTTATGAACATACTCATTCTCCAAAATATATAACTGCCCTCTAAATGATTTGATAGACCTATAGATTAATTTCAAGAGAAATAATATGAAATTTGATCGAGATATGCTCACCGGTCAATCGCGTAGCGGACGCTAATCGTTCGTGTTATTGTAAGATATTCTTCCGCGTGTGATGCGACCGGCTCTTGAAAAACCAAGTCGCTAGCGGAATCGGTTTTGCCTAGCAATTTATACGAAAATCAGTCGGTATAGGCCTCGAAGTAAGTAAGTAAAATTGTTTATCAATTTCTTTGTGAGTTTGCTTCATCATCTTTCACTATATGTCTTCGAAATTCATAGAAAGGTCATTTTGATCCAAACTTCACCCATTTGATCTTGAATACTTGTCAATAAGGAATAACGAAATCATCATAAGCAAGCCACAGAAATGCAAAGTATAGTGTACAGCGAAGCAACACACACAAATAAAACTACACAATTATACACACGTATACGGAACAAGCTGCTCAAGCTGTGTGTGCACTGTGTGAGCGACCGGATCTACAATGTACGTCACCTCACAGAACTCGATCGTATACTCGGAGTTAAAAAAAATATATAAAATAGTGAAAATATCAATAAATAACTCATGGTTTGCAATAATACTTCACAATTTAAGCCTTGGAAATCGTTATTCATACTATTGTTTATATAGGGATAGTAAAGATTTGTACATATGATCCTTAATTATTTGAATTGACTTCCTTGAAAAAAAATTGGTAAAATCATCTAACTCTATCTGCGCATCATTCTGTATTCAACATCCAGGCACGATATACACAATACCCGGCAGTGACGTCACCCTCAGAGTGTACTAGAGTACACTAGTCTTTCGAGCCCAGGCAGGAGGCTGATTTCATGAACTATCAAACCACAATATTGACAAGCCAGAAGATTTTTGTGATATGCTATCTGTTTGAACAACTTATATATGCTATTATCTGCAGAACCCAATTTAATGGAAATTCATCCCCTTCTTAATTCAACTTTAACAGCCATAGGACTGATAAAAAAGCCTGGTGACAAACGATTCAGTAACAGCACCAATCATCAAAGTCTATAATTAAGACCGAGATATGAGAGAGAAAAAGAGGAATACATTGCCAGGGGTAGAACTGATGTCGAAGGCTTACCTCTTCCTTAAATTGTGAGAAAGTCCTCCTAACTTTGTCTCTGGAGAAGACAAGATACTCTCTGTCCGGGAACTTCTCTGTCGTTTCATCTATGACCTGACCGATTGTCTTGCCTAGGAGGGGCAGAGAGGGATCAGCCTGCCGGTAGCTGAGATTATGTGCACAACTGAAACAGAAATGAAAACATTGGTAGTTAATGGCGGATCCAGGATTTTAAAATAGGGGGGCAAAAAAATTGAAAAAAACAGGGGGGTGTTGTGCAGCCAAAATTTTGACATGTACAGTCAATCCATGATTTTCAAAAAAATATAAAAAAATAGGGGGCTCGCACCAGTTGCAAGCACCTCCCTGGATCTGGCATATTGCAGGAAGAGAAAGATTCAGTCCACCCTACTGACTACTCAATATTATCATCATTTATTCATCAATCAATAAAAAAAGTACAATCTCCTAAAACCTTTTGATAAGACACATCATTCAATCAGCAACAACATTGAAAAGGGATAAAAGAAACATACATGTATGGGTCAGGGTGCACAAATATAAAGTAAAGCACTCTTATCTGGAGGGACGGTAACCTTCGAGTAGAAAGGATTGGTGAAAATCTAAGGAGTCTATATGATTAGAAAGTTTCAGAACAGTTTTTTTTTTTAAACTAGATTTTTTTTTAAAACCCAAACCTTAACCGAGTTTCTCTCATTTTGTTTATTTTTAATAAAACCAACTGAATATGCTAAGGATTGACACTTTAACAATAATGTAATGCATAACAGAATATTTATTTTGTAAAAAATTAATCCCAATATAGTTCTACAATGTATATAGATCTATCCACTAGGTCTGTAGCTCTGTATTTTACATTTTCACATTAATTGAACCATGGACAAACAAACAAACTTTTAGTAGTCTAATTCAGTACAAGTTCTTTTGTAAAAAAAATGACCCATGCATGCACTCACACAAAAGGAAAATCTTAGGAACTTATGCCAACATGAAATATACAAAAACAGAGTACATGCCTGGATGGCAAAAGCAGTAGACCATTCAACCAAAATTTCTGCCACAAATAAATGGCCATAGAAATCTAGGCGGAGGGTAACTCATACACAGCCCCGTTGCCGAAGGCGACGGGGCTGTACTTCCACCACCCTATTTACAGCGTAACTTTCAGTGATGATGAGCGCAAAGTGAATTATACTGGTCAATTGAATCAATCTAAATGTTGAAATGTTGTTGTAAGGTTTCTATGATGTTTCACGCGTACAACGACTAAAATGAAAGTATATAAGAGCTTCTTGACTTACCAAATTGAATTTTCCGTTGGCCTTGTCTCTTCTCATAGTGTTGGTGCCTCGCTGCCATTTTCTTGACGTCATTTTACTGTGCGACGACGTTATGGCGAAGACAACGCCGCACGGAGAAATATACGTTGATGACTCACTTTTCCTGTATTTTTCTACATTATTAGTTGATTACTTCATGTGAAACATTCGCAGATGTCACCAATTCGAGGAAAAACTTCAAAGAATTGACTCAATGTGAGTATGAATTCAAATAAGGTATTTTTTACACGAAATTTGTGGTCATGTATAGATATTTTCAAAACTTCGCCAAATATGTCAACTGGTTCGTCAGTTCCGTCGCTTCGCGACGGGGGCTGGTCGGTTTAGGCGGAGGGCAGCGTCGTGCATCTAATTTTTTTCTCATGCCTAATATTTATTGTCCCGTGAGTTGCATGTTAATTTTGATTTTATGGCACATTACGTCACACTCTCATGACTTATTCAAGTCCACGACGGACTAAACTGTAAAAGAGCTTAGAAATAAATTTGATGATGATATTTTAGTTATTTCTCATTGACAATGAATCACTCAATCAGCCGTTAAAAGAATTAAGTATTTAGCCAGTTTCCCAAATGAATGCTCAGTCAAAAAAAATAACAGTTCAGAATATTAATTATTATTGTAGATCTACATTTAAAACAAAAACAGAAAAATAAAACAGGACAGTACAGTATTAACTTTGCAACACTTACCTACTTGTAGAAAGACAACGCCGCGTCAATGATTACGGTAATGCGGTTGACATTCGAGCCTGGAGCCGCGGCATGTTCGAGGTGCACAGTTGAATGGTGTAGATGAAGAAAGGCCAGTGACGAGGAGACACGCCTACCAGTTGTAGCGGCAAAGTCCGGAATCTGAGCATTATTGTCGATTTTCAGTAGTTTGTCAACATAAACGAGTATCCTTATAATATCGAAACGTATTATCACAACTATTTATGTAAAAAATTTTAACTGGACACTTATATTGACTTCGTAAAATGCTTTCGGGAAATATTCTTACAATATCGACCCTGGTGTTTTGGGTCGCTCAGCTCCAAACTCTTAACTAATAGTCTGCGTCATAAAAAAAACGCGGACGAGTAATCATAGTCTCATTTCATCCGTCGTTTTGCGTGTTTACACAGATAGCCAAAAAGTCGGCATAAAGTAGGCCTATGGCTATGCAATTTGCTCATGCATGTTTTTATTATGATGATATTTAGTTTACTGTTTTTTATTTTCATTGTTTATGTGATCAATTTGAAAAACGACACGGTGTTGAATTCGAATTGAATTGAATTTAAAGTAAATGATACCATATCAATTCTACTCTATGTAAAATGTAAGTTAACGTATACCAATGTGCGGCATTATATCGTAATTAAACAAGGCGCGTCCATTATCTAGAGGTCAGACGCAACGAAGCGACGTTGGAAATACGACTGACAAGCGTAGAAATCTATACAGCTGGCTGCAATAATAATTAGCTCACAAAAACTCTGCTTAAGACTTCCCTGCAGCTGGAATGGTATATCCGTTTCGGTTCAGCAATCTACTCGTACATGGAGATGAAAGGATTAATGAACTTTTATCATGTTGTTAGTTAATAGATTCTCCAGACAGATGGGGAATACACATTTGGGCAAGCTTATAACATTATTGTGATGAAGTTGTAATCAGAATCTTTATTTACATAGATTGATGTTCCAACGATTATTGATATAAGTAGTGATCTTGTCACCTCTTGCGAAGACGCCGTCCACATGCGATATGGGTAAAACACCTATTGGTCTACAACTATTGGTCCACTAGCCAATAGGTCTACCCCATTTCAGTCTAACCCTAATGGTCCACTAACCATTTGGTCTACCCGACTGGTCCACTCACCAGTTGTCGCTACATCCAATTGGTCCACTCACCAGTTGGTCAATCAATGGTCCACTCACCAATTGCTACATCCAATTGGATCACACTCACCAGTTGGTCTACATCCAATTGGTCCACTCACCAGTTGGTCTACATCCAATTGGTCACACTCACCAGTTGGCTAATCCAATTGGTCCACTACACCAGTTGGGTCTTACACCAATTGTCCACTCACCAGTTGGTCTACATCCAATTGGTTCACTCACCAATTGGTCTACATCCACATTCGGCACTCACCAGTTGGTCTACATCCAATTGGTCCACTCACCAGTTGGTTTACATCCAATTGGTCCACTCACCAGTTGGTCTACACCAATTGGTCACTCACCGAATTGGTCACTCCTAATTGGTTCACCACCAATTGGTTTCTAATCCAATTGGTCACTCACCAGTTGGTCTACATCCAATTGGTCCACTCACCGGTTGGTCTACATCCAATTGGTCCACTCACCAATTGGTCTACAACCAATAACTGAGCTGCTAACCATGTGTTGTATCAATTCTTCAATAGTGGAGTGGCAGACATAATATTTTTATCGATCAGTAAATTTTAAAGTAAGGGCTACGTGAGGGAGTTGGTGCAAATTTTTTTTGGAACTTCGGCCGTCATACATCAGCCGGGGTCAACCGCGGTATAAAAATATCTTTTATTCCTTTTAGGTTTTGCTCGACTTGGCAACCAATTTGGCGCCCCTAAGTTAATGTTAATTTGGCGGGC
>CALNVZ010003428.1:7396872-7448160 GCA_940671915.1 Paracentrotus lividus | reverse complement strand
TCTTAGGAACTTATGCCAACATGAAATATACAAAAACAGAGTACATGGCCTGATGGCAAAAGCCAGTAGACCATTCAACCAAAATTTCTGCCACAAATAAATGGCCATAGCAAATCTAGGCGGAGCGGTTAACTAATACACAGCCCGTTTTTTTGCCGAACGGCGGCGGGGCTGTACTTCCACCACCCCTATTACAGCGTAACTTCAGTGATGATGAGCGCAAGTGAATTATAACTGCGTCATTGAATCAATTAATGTTGGAAATGTTGTTTTGTAAGGTTTCTCATGATGTTTCACTGCGCTAACAACGACTAAAAATTGAAAGTATATTAAACTTCTGACTTACCCAAATTGAATTTTCCGTTGGCTGTCTCTTCTCATATTGTGTGCCATCGCTGCCATTTCTATAGACGTCATTTTACGTGGTGCGACGACGTATGGCGAAGGACAACGCACGCACGGAGAAATATACGTTGCATGGGACTCATTTTCCTGTATTTTTCCTACCATTATTAGTTGATTACTTTCATGTGAAAACATTCGCAGATGTCACCAATTCGAGGAAAAACTTAAAAGAATTGCTTCAATGTGAAGTATGAATTCAAAATAGGTATTTTTACCACGAAATTTGTGTCATAGTAATAGATTATTTTCCAAAACTTCGCCAAATATGGTCAACTGGTTCGTCAGTTCCCGTCGCTTCGCGACGGGGCTGCGTCGGTTTAAGGCGGAGGGCAGCTCGTGCATCTAAGTTTTTTCTCGATGCCTAAAATTTTTATTGTCCCGTGGAGTTGCATGTTAATTTTGATTTATGGCAGCATGCAGTCACACTCTCATGGACTTATATCCAATCCACAGACGGACTAAACTGAAAAGAGCTTAGAATAAATTTGATGATGATAATTTAGTTATTTTCTCATTACAATGAATCCTCAATAGCAAGAAGAATTTACAGTTTCCCATATGTCTAAAAATAACGCTCAAACTTTATTTATTATGATCCTACTTGTAAAAAAAGCACGCTATAAGAAATACAAGAAGGTGACACAGTATTCTCTTAGTATGTAATCTGTTTAGCGAATATAAAGCATCAGAGAGTTACATTACCTTGCATAGTATATTGGACCACATGTCCGCGTCAAATGATACGGAATAATCGGTGAGGACAAGAGTATTGAGCCTTTGGAGCACACGCCTATTGCTTCTAGTCGCTGTACCATCTTGAGGGATGCAAGAAACACAGTGACCAGAGAAACAGCGCTACTTACCATTTAGGCATAGGTCCGGAAACGTGTGACATTGTCGAACATGTCAGCTGAGGCCTGCGATCGTCTCGATGAGTTTCACCAAATTTGTCAGGTGAATCAAGTAGGGCCCAGTGCACGCACAGCTACCGATAGGCGAAATACGAGTGGCATTATGTCTCAGAGTGTTCCATAAACGACCTGGATAGCGAAACGTATTATCACAAACTATTTATGTAATAAAATTTAACTGTGCACTATATATTGACTTCGTAAAATGCTTCGGGAAATATTCGTTAACCAATATCGACCCTGGTGTTTTGGGCGCTCAGCGTCCAAAACTCTTAACTAATGTCTGCGTCAATAAAAAAAAACGCGGGACGCAGTAATCATAGTCTCATTTTCATCGTCGTTTTGCGTGTTTAACAGATAGCCGAAAAAGTCGGCATATATAAGATAGGCCTCAATTGGCTATGTCAATTTGTCTACATCGATCGTTTGTTATTATGAGTGATATTTAGTTATTTTTTTTATTTTCAATGTTGTTAATAGTGATCATTTGGAAAAATCGACACGGTGGTTGAAGTCGAATTGAATTGAATTTAAAAAGTAAATGATAGCCATATCAAATTCCTACTCTATGTAAAATGTAAATTAACGTATACCAATGTGCGGCATTATATCGGTAATTAAACAAGAGCGCGTCCATTATCTAAGGGTCAGACGCAACGAAGCGACGATGGAAAGTGACGACTGACAAGACGTAGAATCTATAACAGGCTGGCTGCAATAATAAATTAGCTCACAAAAACTCGCTTAAAGACTTCCCTGCAGCTGGAATGGTATTATCCGTTCGGTTCAGCAATCTACTCGTACATGGAGATGAAGGATTAATGAACTTTTAATCATGTTGTTAGTTAATAGATTCTCCAGACCAGATGTGAGGAAATACAACATTGGGCAAGCTTATAACATTATTGTTGATGAAGTTGTAATCAGAATCTTTATTTCACATAGATGATGTTCCAAACGATTATTGATATAAGTAGTGATCTTGTCACCTCTTTGCGAAGACGGCCGTCCACATGCGATATGGGTAAAACACCTATTGTCTACAAACCTATTGGTCCACTAGCCATAGGTCTACCTCCATTCAGTCTAAACCCTAATGGTCACTAACCATTTGGTCTACACCCGACTGGTCCACTCACCAGATGGTCTACATCCAAATTGGTCCACCTCACCAGCTTGGTCTACATCCAATTGGTCCACTCACCAATTGGTCTACATTCCAATTGTCCACTCACCAGTTGGTCTAGCATCCAATTGGTCCACTCACCAGTTGGTCTACATCCAATTTGGTCCACTCACCAGTTGTCTACATCCAATTGGTCCACTCACCAGTTGGTCTACATCCAATTGGTCCACTCACCAGTTGGTCTACATCCAATTGGTCCACTCACCAATTGCGTTCTACTCCCCAATTGACTCCACTCACATTGGTTACTCAATTGGTCCACTCACCAGTCTGCTACATCCAATTGGTCCACTCACAGTTGTCTACATCCAAGGTGGTCCACTCACCAATTGCTCTACACCAATTGGTCCACTCACCAATTGGTCTACATGCCAAAATTGCGTCACTCACCCAGTTTGGTCTACATCCAATTGGTCACTCACCGGTTGGTTCTACATGCCAATGGTCCACTCACCAATTGGTCTACAACCAATAACTGAGCTGCTAACCATGTGTTGTATCATTCGTTCAATAGTGGAGTGGCGACATAATGATTTTTATCGCATCGTAAATTTTAAAGTAAGGGGCTACGTGAGGGAGTTGGATGCAAATTTTTTGGAAACTTCGGCCGTCATAACTCAGCCGGGGTCAACCCGGAGTTATTAAAAATATCTTTTATTCCTTTTAGAGTTTTGCTCGACTTGGCAACCAATTTGCGCCCCTAAAGTTAATGTTAATTTGGCGGGCACCAAGCACCCCCCACCCCAAGAATACTGCATGTTTTTATTACAGTTTTACCTCTAATATATAATTTTGCATGCTTCAAAGTGTCATAGTACAAGTAAAAGGAGGGGGCGTTTTTTTAATCGATTAACCTGAAAAACGGTGCAGTTTAAAGCGAGCTGAGAGCGAACACTCTCATTGACTGTGCTGTGATACTAAATAGCTAGGTATCTTAAAAAGCTATACCTTTTGAGAAAACTCTTAACAAAACGGTGTAAATTGAGAATCTACAATGTTTTGAGGGGAAAAGTAGGTGTTTTGTACTTGGCAACATAATTATATCATGGTTTGAATATTCATTGAGTAGTGAACAGGTGTGTTTTCATTCAAATGGGCCTGAATTAAAAGACTACACTATTCAGGATGTTGCATTATAGGGTAGAATCAGGCAGAATCAAGTAGTTGAGGACTTCAGGTGTGGATTACAAGGCTCCTAGTTCATACCTTGGAGGAGTCTTTCTTCCCGAAGTTCATACTGGCTTTAAGAAAAATAAAGCGCGAAGCACGAGCAAATTTTTTTATGATTTAAGTCGAAAACGAAACATTTTAGTGTTTTTTTTTTTCTTCTTCTTCATCCTCATTAAAATGAAACAAAATTTCATAACCAGAAAATATTAGTGCTTAGCACATGCCGAAAATTGTCAAATATATCCACGTGAAAACAGTCCTTTCGTGACTATTTAACACGTGATCCTTGTTAGTCCCCTCAAGGTCCTATCACTCATCCAAATTCGTTCGAATTTCATAGTAAGTATCGTTTATTATTACCATCATCATCGTTATTATTATTTGTGATAATATTATTATCATCGTTATAAACATTATTAAAATTTTCCTCTTGACCCATTTTTCAACTCTATTTCTCTTCATTGTTTGCAAGCTCTCTTTATATTCAGTTTGTTCCATTTTCATAATTCGTTTTACCTCTCTTTCCGCCGCCGCCCCCCCCCTATTGGAGAATGCGGATCCGCCCCTGTACCCCTACACGGCTGATTTATGAGCTCGTGGTTGGCCCGAAGCTGGAAAATTTTAAAAACTTACGCCCCCCCCCCCCCCCGCTTATCGCTCGTCCAGCGTGACGCTCCAAATTAATTTTCAAATGAGAAACATGAAAAAAGGGCTAATATGATTTAAGCTGATATTACCATGACCTAATGTGTTGGCCAAAATTTCAACCCCACCCCTCCACCCACCCCCCCCCCCCCGGAAGTCACCATATATGATAGCAATAGCGGGTATATAGGGTGAGGTCGCTCGATCGGTGTACTACCCTTATACAAAAATAAGCTTGTCGCCAAGCTTAGTTTTGCTTGTCACAATCTTATTAAGCGTGTTTTTCAGAAAATAAGCGTGCTGCAATCTAGCTGCCACCTTAAAAACTAGCTTACAATATAATAACCGCTTGAAACTAGCCTTGCCACAGAGACTGACTAGCTTGCGACTAGCTTGCAGGGATTTTTTTTAAACGTTTATGCAAGCGTGCCATTCCTGTGACTAGCTAGTGCACTAGCTTGCAGAAAAAACAAGTTAGTTTGCATAAGAGGGCTAGATAGTGACAAGCTTATCAAATGTTCAAGGTAGTTGCAAGCGTGCCAATATTTTTACTCTCCTTCGACTAGCTAGTGCACTAGCTTGCAGGGGAAACAAGCTAGTTTGCATAAGAGGTCTAGATTTTTTTTATTTTTTTTTTGAACCTCAAACTGAGGTATTTATTGAAAATTCACCATAATTCATGTACATGAAAGTCAAAGTGTTATATCATAAACAAACGTCAATTATATAACATTTACAGTTCTCTGGTAGTCTTTTTCCGGGTGTGTTCAGTTTCTTATTAACTATATTCTATTTTTTATTTCTCTCTCAAATAGACATCGTATTTTTTAAACATTCTATCATCTACTCCATTATTTGTTTCGTAAAATCAACATTTTGTATATGCACCAAAAAGCGACAGTTAATACAATGTCTGCTTCTTCCGCATTACCAATCTTCAATAAGAATTTTACGTCAAAAGATATATGATGTCAAACGTGTTTTTATTAAACGTGTTTAATAATAATAATTATACTTGTTTATATAGCGCCTAACACTTACTTTATCAGAAGTCTTCTAAGCCTCTACAATTATGCAGCATAATTACCCTGGCTTTAGCAGTGCAGCTTTTACGCGCGCTGCGTTTCAAGGAATAAATATTCCTACCAGGTCCCCATTCACCTCACCTGGTCGAGGTGCAGCAAATTGTGGATAAATTTCTTGCCGAAGGAAATTAACGCCGGGTGGGATTCGAACCTGCGACCCTCTGATTGAAATTTAACGTAAGCAAAGAAATGTCTATTCAATTGACATTCAATAAACGCATTGCATTATATCTCTCTCACATGCAATGAGCCGGGCAGCATTTATCGTCTGCTAGACCCCATTTAAAGAGGTTATTTTTAACAGGCAAAATATTATACAACAATTTGAAATTGAATTCTCGTCATTTGAAATCTTTAATGTATGTTAAGTTTCTATTAAATACAGAACACCAATCAATTTCAGTGTGAACGAAATTTTCCCAAGAGGTCTAGATAGTGACAAGCTTGTCATACATTTTTCAAGTTAGTTACAATCATTACCCTCCTGCAACTAGCTTGGAGGAAGATATGTGATTTTATAAACTGCCACTATTTGAACCCTCCCATTACAAGCTTGTGACTAGCTTGCAGGAAGATTTGCAAGTTAGTTATAAACTGCCACTATTTGAACCCTCCCATTACCAGCTTGTGACTAGCTTGCAGGAAAATTTGCAAGTTAGTTGTAAACTGCCACTATTGGAACCCTCCCACTACTAGCTTGCAGGAAAATTTGCAAGTTGGTTAGAAACTGCCACTATTTGAACTCTCCCATTACTAGCTTGTGACTAGCTTGCAGGAAAATTTGCAAGTTGGTTGCATAAACGTGCCAATATTGAACCCTCCTATGACTAGCTTGTGACTAGCTTGCCGAAAACAGGAGAGCGCCTAGCTAGTGACAAGCTTCCCAGAAAATTTGCAAGATAGTTGGAGAAAAAGTGACAAGCTTGCAAATAAGTTAGTTGGAAGCTACACAAACAAGCTATAAATGCAAATTAGGTAATTTGCATACAAAACACAGGGTGTATGCAATTTAGTACTTTTGTACAATCTATTTGATTTAAAAGTAATTAACTCCATTTCTGATAATTTGATTCAATTTAAAATTTTTCCTAAATGTAAAGATTGATCAATAAACAACATGCAGAGAATTTCAATAATATATTTCAATTACACGTAATTAAACAGGAATTCAAGAATAACTAACCAGGAAAAAAGTACATTGACTCAAATACAAGTGTATGGGAGATACAAGACACAAATTAATATAAAGTATGGCAGACGAGACTGTGGCAAGCTATACAATGAAGCTGCATATACTAGCTTGCAGCAAGCTTGTTTCAAATAGCTCATGGGCCTGGGAAGCTGGTTTTTCTTGAACTAGCTTGTTTTTAGCAAGCTGCATGCTTGCTGAACTAGCTTCCACAAGCTTATTCGTGCCAAACTAGCTTGCTCAATTACAAGCTTGTCGCTAGCTAGTGTTGCTACAAGCTTGTTTAACTAGCTTGTTTCGTTCCAAATATGTAAATGAGCTGCACGCTTGCTAAATTAGCTTGTTACAAGCTTATCTTACTAGCTAGTGTCAAGCTGGTTTTGTTCCAAAACAAGCTAGTCACTGAGCTAGTTCTATAGGCTTGCTGCAAGCTAGTTTGAGAAAGCAAGCGTGCAACTCATTTACATATTTGGAACGAAACTAGCTAGGTCGCAAGCTAGTTAAACAAGCTTGTACAAAACGTATGAAAATTTGTATAAGGGTAGTCCAATTCATGAATTAGAAGACAAGGATGCGTAGTACATGCATCCAATTGGTTGTGGACCAAACGCCTAGTAACCAATTGGTTGTGGACCAAATGCCTAGTAGACCAATTGGTTGTGGACCAAATGCCTAGTAGACCCAATTGGTTGTGGACCAAATGCCTGGTAGACCAATTGGATGTGGACCAATCGCCTAGTAGACCAATTGGATGTGGACCAATCGCCTAGTAGACCAATTGGATGTGGACCAAACGCCTAGTAGACCAATTGGATGTGGACCAATTGCCTAGTAGACCAATTGGAGTGTGGACACCAAACGCTAGTAGACCAATTGGATGTGGACCAATCGCCTAGTAGACCAATTGGATGTGGACCAATCGCCTAGTAGACCAATTAGGATGCTGACCAATCGCCTAGTAGACCAATTGGATGTGGACAATCGCCTAGTAGACCATATGTGGACATGCTAGTGACCAATTGCATTGACATCGCCTAGTAGACCTATTGGTCAATGGAAAAATGGTTAGTGGACCTATTGTCAATGGACCAAATGGCTGTAGACCAAATGGAAGTAGACCAACTAGTAGTAGACCAATAGGTTGTAGACCAATGGGTTACAAACCGCGATATGCATGTGATATGCGGAAATATCGACCCATCGAGTAAAGATTCTATAGTGATAATGTTGAAAGTGACAGACTTTTTCTTAACCAATCGAAATGAATTTACCATCTCTGGAAAGGTGAGAATTCAAGCTTTTAAAACGGCTTGATCATTAAGCTGTAATATAATTATGCATTATCCAGGAAGATAATTATGTGGCGTATGAGCTATTTTGAGAGCAAAATTGGCCATATTGTACAGAATTTGATCTGATTAGGATTCGAATTGACACAAGTGACAGGACTTTTTTTCCCATTTGCAGTAAGTTATTCCTATTTTTGAAAAAAAAAAGACTCTTAGCGTACTTATTCAAGTTGATCATTTCTTTGAAAAGGTAGTTGCTCGCCATAATCAAGAAAACAAAGTGAAAAAACTGTTGCAAAATAACAAAATGTCTATGGCAGCGTTTGATTTGCGTAGAGTGATAGCGCCCTCTTCCTCTTAAGTTTACAACTAGAATTGATATGGATCGGCCTAATGTATCCTACTAAAAGCGATTACCTTTTTAACGCATAGGCCTATACGGATCATTGACCGAAAGACAGGGATTCAATTCAGACAAAAACTAACTGATTTGGGAATTCTTGCGATTTTTTGTCACTTGATAATGTCAGAATATTTTGCAAAAGTAGGCCAACTCTGATAACATATTGCATTTAATTATTAGGATCGAGTTTCGTATGATTATCAGAAGACCATTTAACAAGTGTATTGAGTATAGATGGAGTTTGTAATAAACGATTTTCAACTATGTAAGGTCATCGACATATTTAAAATATGGTAAAACTTCATTTTGAAATGCATCATTAAACATAATCTAAAATGAAATTTGTGCCCTGGGGCACCCCAGCATGATGAGATAATACACCATGATATATGACTTGTGAACGATTATTTAAAAAACTAATTATCCACTCAATTATTATACAAGGTCTTAAATTATATTCAATAAATTTTTTAATCAGGATGTTGTGGTCAAGTCTATCCAACGCTTTGGAAAAGTCAGTGCATACAATAGAAGAAACACATTTTGATTTGCAATTTTCAAAATAATACACGATGCAATAATTTAACCAAATAATGAGTAGTTGATAGACCTGGTCTGTTTCCATATTGATGGATGTCAATAAATTCAGTTATATATCAGTTAGTAATAAACGAATCGGCAAGAGAGATAGGTCGAAGTTCCTTTAAAGTTGGTGGTTGTGATTTCGGAATGAGAACAACAGGCTGGCTTTTCTTCCATTGCCTCGTTTGAACTTATCCAGATTGATCAATACATGAAGGACAGAGGTTTTTTTTTTTAATTTTCCTTTATTTTTTAAAAATCTATATATTGTTGCATATAATTCAACCATGAAATAATTTCAACATCATACTCTGTTTATTTTGGCATAGTGCTCTCCATGTACCTCTATTTAGTTTCGCTTTGAATCTCCCTTTTGCTTTTTCTTCACTTTTATACATATAGGCCTACCGGTAGTTTGTCACCAGATTTTAAATTAACTTTAAAAAGTGACATTGGTAATTGTCAACACCTCTTTTACTCTCTCTTTCTCTCTCTCTCTCTCTCTCTCTCTCTCTCACTCACCCTCTCTTTATTTCCCTCTCCTTTTTATGTCTTCACATCTCTTTTGTTTTTTTTTATAGTCTCATGCATCTTTTCAGTATATCTGAAAAAATGCGAAACTCAATATCAACATTGTTGTATCAAAAATAAAAAAATAAGTCGATCAATCAACTACCATGACAATTATATCGGATAAAAAACAACAACTTTATGTCATTTCAATGAGACCTTCATTCTCAAGAACCATGCATCACTAAACAATTTTTTTTATTTTTTATTTATTCATTTTTTTTAACTTGTATTCATTTATACAAATTGTATAAATGTGTCTTGTTAATTGATCGAAAAGAAGCGATTCCATAACAAATGGAAAGCATTTGTAACAGTGGCTTTGTAAGATAGCATTTTGATCAATTTTAATGTGTGTCAATTTAAGAATGCTCAGAGAATCATTTTAGCGAGAAAAAAATCAGCAAATAAGACCTATCCTAGTAAGACATGACGTATTTCATTAACTCTTCATAGAAGGCTCATAGACAAGAAATCTCCAATAAAATAAAGGTACCAAAATGAATCAACGGCTATTTAGAAGAAAACAAAAAATCTGCACAACAAAGGTACCATTAAACAAATTAGAACCCTTCAAAATTAGGGTTTTTTTTGTGTTTTTTATACACCCAATATACACTGTCCGTCATATAGGTGGAATATTTTCTTGGCGCTCTAGCAACATAATTTTTATTCTGGCTTCAATTCTTGAATATGTTTGTCCCTGCTATTACTTTTCGGGACCCCGCCTATAGGCCTATCTTAGACATTCTCTCAACCCTTCATGGGGATTTTATTCAAGTAAATTTTTGTCAACCCCCATGATGCCTATTTTTGGTATTTTTTTTCTCTTCTTGGGGCACTTTTTTGTTTACCCGGCCGAAGCTCCCCGCAGTCATACCCCAAAGAAACGCATCGGAGTTGTATTGTTGTTATGGTGACAGACTTGGGTCTCATGTCTAGGGGAGGAGTTGAAGTAAAAAGTGTGATTGGTGAAAATTCGGAATATTTTATTCCATGTTTATGCTGAAAACAGAAGAAATAAAAGCAACCTTAAACTCTTAATTATTATCATTTTCCCCGATTTTGTTTTAGACTCGATGTCAAGGATGAAAAAGGTAACTATAGACTATTTTTCATTTTGATTCATGTTTGCTTGAGATTCTACAATACATTTTTGGGAAGATAAAAATTCCCATGGTGTAGAATAATTTTTGACCCCTCCCCGACAAAAGACTTGAGCTTGTAACCATAAAGCTATAGATTTATTTTAAAGAACAATAACAACACTACACCTCAGACGTGTTTTCTTGGGGTAGGAATGAGGTCTTGTAAACAAAAGGGGGACCAAAATTATTTTTTTTTAATGACAAAAATGGCAATCTTGGGGGTTGACAAACTATTTTGGAAGAAAAATCCCCGGGAAGGGTTGAATAAAGGAACGTCCAAGACAAAGCCAGGATCCCGAAAAGTGAAAGCAGTGACAAACATATTCAAGAAATTTAACTTATAAAAAAAAAAAAATAGTGTATTCCTATCAGAAAAATCCTATCTCTCTCTCTCTCTCTCTCTCTCTCTCTCTCTCTCTCTATCCGTCAATCTCTCTCTCTCTCTCTCTCTCACTCTCTTTTGGAATTATAGTTGTCTCTTTGTGCTGCTTGTATTACATTATGCAGTACACAGTAATATGCTTATTCATTTTACAATACATACGTCATAGCATTGATCATGATATCATTTATATATCTCATTTTTAATGGTATGGTTAGATTTTTATTATTTTCTCTCAAGGGCACACTCAATCAGTTGTCTCCAGACATGATATTATAAACAATTCAAATCGTTAAACAATAACATAAAAAGTTGAAAAGGTTATGCATAAATGTAACAGTATAAAAGTGACATAGATTTGGACAGGTAATTAGAAAACATATGACATAATTTACATACAATTGCGACTTATCTTTAAAGACTCATTTGATAACAGAATAAGTACATGAATGATACAATGTACAATTTAGTATTACATTTCAATTTACTTGCTGGTGACTCAAACATAAAAGTTGGTGAATTATAAACATGAATTTTGAATTCATTATGAGAACGGGAGCTGTACTGTGAAGAGAAGACGTAACTGGATTTGAGTGAATGGTATAAAAATAGAAGAAATTATGATTTAGTTTCAATCAAGAATGTCAAAAAAGTAACTTAATTGGTGGCCCACTACTGATATTATTGAAATAAAAAGTAATACAGCTTAAAAGAACCGTCTATATATGCAGACTCTTGATTAAGTACCCAAAAAAATGTAATATGAACATAATCAACTGCAATGCAAATATGTACAAATTGGTAAAACAAAAGATCAGGTAAAATTCACGGATTTAGGAGGAAAATTCATTGATAACATAAAAAGTTGAAAAGGCTATGCATAAATGTAACAGTATAAAAGTGACGTAGATTCGGACAGGTACTTGGAAAACATATGACATAATTTACATACGATTATGACTTATCTTTAAAGACTCATTTGAAAACAGAATAAGTTCATGAATGATACAATGTATAATTTAGTATTACATATCAATTTACTTGCTGGTGACTCAAACATAAAAGTTGATGAATTATAAACATGGGTTTTGAATTCATTATGAGAACGGGAACTGTACTGTGAAGAGAAGACGTAACTGGATTTGAGTGAATGGTATAAAAATAGAAGAAATTATGATTTAGTTTCAATCAAGAATGTCAAAAAAGTAACTTAATTGGTGGCCCACTACTGATATCATTGAAATAAAAAGTAATACAGCTTGAAAGAACAGTTTATATATGCAGATGATACCAATCTATCTATACCTTGTTTTTCATGAACGAACTCTTGATTAAGTACAAAAAAACATGTAATATGAACATAATCAACTGCAATGCAAATATGTACGAATTGGTAAAACACAAGATCAGGTAAAATTCACGGATTTTGGAGGAAAATTCATTGATAACATAAAAAGTTGAAAAGGCTATGCATAAATGTAACAGTATAAAAGTGACGTAGATTCGAAAAGGTAATTGGAAAACATATGACATAATTTACATACAATTATGACTTATCTTTAAAGACTCATTTGAAAACAGAATAAGTTCATGAATGATACAATGCATAATTTAGTATTACATTTCAATTTACTTGCTGGTGACTCAAACATAAAAGTTGATGAATTATAAACATGAATTTTGAATTCATTATGAGAACGGGAACTGTACTATGAAGAGAAGACGTAACTGGATTTGAGTGAATGGTATAAAAATAGAAGAAATTATGATTTAGTTTCAATCAAGAATGTCAAAAAAGTAACTTAATTGGTGGCCCACTACTGATATCATTGAAATAAAAAGTAATACAGCTTGAAAGAACAGTTTATATATGCAGAAAACTGATGATACCAATCTATCTTTGCCTTGTTTTTAATGAACAAACTCTTGATTAAGTACAAAAAATCATGTAATATGAACATAATCAACTGCAATGTAAATATGTACAAATTGGTAAAACACAAAATCAGGTAAAATTCACAGATTTTGGAGGAAAATTCATTGATAACATAAAAAGTTGAAAAAGCTATGCATAAATGTAACAGTATTTAAACAGGTAATTGGAAAACATATGACATAATTTACATACAATTATGACTTATCTTTAAAGACTCATTTGAAAACAGAATAAGTTCATGAATGATACAATGTACAATTTAGTATTGCATATCATTACTTGCTGGTGACTAAAACATAAAAGTTGATGAATTATAAACATGGGTTTTGAATTCATTATGAGAACGGGAACTGTACTGTGAAGAGAAGACGTAACCGGATTTGAGTGAATGGTATAAAAATAGAAGAAATTATGATTTAGTTTCAATCAAGAATGTCAGAAAAGTAACTTAATTGGTGGCCCACTACTGATATCATTGAAATAAAAAGTAATATAGCTTAGCTTGAAAGAACCGTCTATATATGCAGATGATACAAATCTTTCTTTGCCTTGTTTTTAATGAACAAACTCTTGATTAAGTACAAAAAAACATGTAATATGAACATAATCAACTGCAATGCAAATATGTACAAATTGGTAAAACACAAGATCAGGTAAAATTCACAGATTTTGGAGGAAAATTCATTGATAACATAAAAAGTTGAAAAGGCTATGCATAAATGTAACAGTATAAAAGTGACGTAGATTTGGACAGGTAATTGGAAACCATATGACATAATTTACATACAATTATGACTTATCTTTAAAGACTCATTTGAAAACAGAATAAGTTCATGGATGATACAATGTACAATCTAGTATTGCATATCAATTTACTTGCTGGTGACTCAAACATAAAAGTTGGTGAATTATAAACATGAATTTTGAATTCATTATGAGAACGGGAACTGTACTGTGAAGAGAAGACGTAACTGGATTTGAGTGAATGGTGTAAAAATAGAAGAAATTATGATTTAGTTTCAATCAAGAATGTCAAAAAAGTAACTTAATTGGTGGCCCACTACTGATATCATTGAAATAACAAGTGGATTAGTAAATTACGCGATGCGCAATATATGTCCCCGCCGATAATGTAAAATTCCCATTATATCACGATCAGTGTATCACAATAAGGCAAACAGAATCGAAATCGGATGAAAAATGGCGAAGGAGTAGCATTTTGTAGCCAATTAACAATAAGGTCAAAAATCAAGGTCAAAGGTCAAAGGGGTCAAAAGTCAAAATTCCGTGAAGAAGTTTTGTAGCTCACCTAGTGCAATCACATAAAGCAAGCGAATCAAAATCGGATGAAAAATGGTGAAGGAGTAGCATTTTGTAGCCAATGTACAATATAAGTAAAGTCAAGGTCAAAGGTCAAAGGGGTCAAAAGTCAAAATTCTGGCAAACAATTTTTGTAGTCCTCACCTAGGCTATCACATATTGCAAACGGAATCGAAATCGGATGAAAAATGGCGAAGGAGTAGCATTTTTAGCCAATTAACAATATAGGTCAAAAATCAAGGTCAAAGGTTAAGGGGTCAAAAGTCAAAATTCCGTAAGAAATTTTGTAGTCCTCACCTAGTGCTATCACATAAAGCAAGCGAATCGAAATCGGATGAAAAATGGTAAAGGAGTAGCATTTTGTTGTAGCCAATGTACAATTATAAGTAAAAGTCAAGGTCAAAGGTCAAAGGGGTCAAAATTCAAATTCCGCAAACAAGTTTTGTAGTCCTCACCTAGTGCTATCACACATTGCAAACGGAATCGAAATCGGATGAAAAATGGCGAAGGAGTAGCATTTTTTAGCCAATTAACAATATAGGTCAAAAATCAAGGTCAAAGGTCAAAGGGTCAAAGTCGAAATTCGCGTGAAGAAGTTTTGTAGTCCTCACCTAGTGCCAGCACATAAAGCAAACAGAATTCGAAATCGAGATGAAAAATGGCGAAGGAGTAGCATTTTGTAGCCAATTAACATTATAGGTCAAAAATCAGGGTCAAAGGTCAAAGGTCAAAATTCTTTGAAGAAGTTTTATAGCTATCACCTAGTGCTATCATATAGAGCAAACGAATCGAAATCGGATGAAAAATGGCAGAGTAGCAAATTGAAGATTTTGGTCACATACGGACGCACGGACGGACGGACGGACACACATACACACGTACGGAGCCCGTTCATAGTCCCTGCTCAACTCGTTCGGCGGGACAAAACGTAATACAGCTTGAAAGAACAGTTTATATATGCAGATGATACCAATCTATTATACCTTGTTTTTCATGAACGAACTCTTGATTAAGTACAAAAAAACATGTAATATGAACATAATCAACTGCAATGCAATATGTACGAATTGGTAAAACACAAGATCAGGTAAAATTCACGGATTTTGGAGGAAATTCATTGATAACATAAAAAGTTGAAAAGGCTATGCATAAATGTAACAGTATAAAAGTGACGTAGATTCGGACAGGTAATTGGAAAACATATGACATAATTTACATACAATTATGACTTATCTTTAAAGACTCATTTGAAAACAGAATAAGTTCATGAATGATACAATGTATAATTTAGTATTACATTTCAATTTACTTGCTGGTGACTCAAACATAAAAGTTGATGAATTATAAACATGGGTTTTGAATTCATTATGAGAACGGGAACTGTACTATGAAGAGAAGACGTAACTGGATTTGAGTGAATGGTATAAAAATAGAAGAAATTATGATTTAGTTTCAATCAAGAATGTCAGAAAAGTAACTTAATTGGTGGCCCACTACTGATATCATTGAAATAAAAAGTAATATAGCTTAGCTTGAAAGAACCGTCTATATATGCAGATGATACAAATCTTTCTTTGCCTTGTTTTTAATGAACAAGCTCTTGATTAAGTACAAAAAAACATGTAATATGAACATAATCAACTGCAATGTAAATATGTACAAATTGGTAAAACACAAGATCAGGTAAAATTCACAGATTTTGGAAGAAAATTCATTGATGATTGTTTGAATTGGAGAGAGCATATTCAGGTGCAGTGCCAAAATCAATTGATGTGCTAAACAAACTTAAAAATCTATCTATTAAAAATTATTGTCAATCTATGGCTCAAACTATCATTTAACATACTCTCTATCTTACTGTACAATTATGGGGAAATTGTACAATTAGTGCACTCAATAAATTGTGTTCGATACAAAAAACACTGCCAATTCTTATAATAAAGAGTCAACAAATCATCTTTTTCATGTGAATGAAAGTGTCAGACAATCTGATAATATACTCAAATCGCTAATCTACACTCTGATTTTAGATTTTGTACCATCAGTGCTTATTTTATAGTAACACTGATTATTCTATAGTTACAAACCAGTACTAGTAACTGAAATAACATGTATATAATTACATATACCATATTATCAGTCTAATATGTCAATCACCAACATAAAGTATATTGGAACCAAACTTTAGAATACCTGTGCTCTCGAGTGGGGGTCGTTTCTTTTTTTCTTCTTCTACACTGTTGTCCATAAAGGTTGGATATTGTTTTTTGTGATCCAGCGACATCTATTTGCTCCGGCTTAGATTTCTTGAAATTGTTTGTCCCTACTTTCACTTTTCTGGACCCTGGCTAAACCTTGGACACCCCCAAAACTATTCCCGGGGAATGAAAATAAAACAAAAGTTTAGCAACCCCCAGAACGCCCGTTTTTGTCATTTTTTCTCATTTAGGGGCCCCTTTTTTGTTTACCCGGCTAACCAAGGCCCGCATGATCCCACCCTCACCAAACGCGTCTGATGTATAGGGTGGTTATTGTTCTTTGAGTTAAATCTAAGTTTATGATCACAGACTTAGATTTATTGTCTAGGGGAAGGGTCAAAGTTTACTTCGATTCGGTTTGAAAATTGAATTTATGCATTTTTACAACATAGAAATTTCTACCTTCTCAAAAATGTATTGTAGAATCTCAGCCAAACATAAATCATAATGAAAAATAGACAATGGTAACCGTTTACAACCTGGCCATTAAAGCTGAAACAAGATTTTGGGGAAAATGACAATAATTAAGGGTTCATAGTTGTATTTCATTTCCTTTGTTTTGACCATAAAGGTTGGATAGAATATTTCTGTTTTTTACAGATTTCACTTTTTCCTTCAACCCCTCCCCTAGACAAGAGACTAACGCCTGTGGTCTTAAACCTTGATTTATCATAAAGAACGATAACAACTCTATATTTCAGACGCTTTTCGAGGGGGTATGACGGAGGGGGCCTTGGTCAGCCGGGTAAACAAAAAGGGGCCCCAAAATGAAACAAAAATGGCAAAAATGGGCGTTCTGGGGGTTGACAAACTTTTTTTTTTTAATTTTCATTCCCCATGAATAGGCTGGAGAGTGTCCAAGGTATAGCCAGGGCCCATAAAAGTGATAGTAGGGACAAACAATGAAAGTGTCAGACAATCTGATAATATACTCAAATTGCTAATCTACACTCTGATTTTATATTTGTACCATCAGTGCTTATTTTATAGTAACACTGATTATTCTATAGTTACAAACCAGTACTATTAACTGAAATAACATGTGTGTATATATATACCATATTATCAGTGTAATATGTCAATTACCAACATAAAGTTAATTGGGAGCCAAACTTTAGAATACTGTGCTCTCTCGGGGGGGGGGGGTATTACTTTTTTTTGGGGGGGTATTACTTTTTTCTTCTTCTAAATATTAGGCCAGGAATGACTCTATATGGTCATATTCAGACTAAGTGGGACATTTAGCTGAAATAATTAGGATCTGAAATCAACACAAAGGCTTCTTTACAATACAAACAATTATTTAAGTTCAAACACTATAGGCCTATGTGATCCAGTTTTCTTATGCTGACAATAATTGAGCAAACAGGAATTTGCACGTATGGACTATGGTGCTTTAATGCCTGTTATTCTTAATCCAATCATTTTTGTCAGATTTTTTTTTGCTTAAAGTATTTCATGGACTACTCTAACATGGCATATAAATACAGGTAATTTGGAATTAGTTATTTACTTGAAAGTTGAATTTAAGGCACTGGTCGTGTCACTCACATTTTGGATGTCTAGTCACTCACGACACATAGAGGTGAACCATTTTCCACAGAGGGGAATGATTGATAAAACATAAATTTCAGAGAGGTACACTATTCATATACATATACCAGCACTTATGGTACCCTTAGAGATCTACTTGGGCACAAATCCAACCATAACCAATGATGGTCAGAAACCCATGTCTTTTTTCTGTCGTGTCACTCAGCACTGTTTTTAATCATAATTTCCAGGACCAATTGTAAAATTCAAATCCAACTGGTAATGACACATGCCACTCCTACAATTATACATAATATGGTAGTCATGGAGTCCATTCATAACCTACAAGTGCAAAGATATGCGCCCTTCTATCAGTCCAAATGTCGTGTCACTCACGTTTGAATATGACCATATGAGCACATAATTGAAAAGTTAGAAAAAAAAAGTTAAAGATTAAGAAAGTATTTTTAGGGTCTCCTCTAAGAAAACTCTTCTACCCTTTGTATAACTGCGACAAATTAATTAATTTTGGGTTGTGACGCAGGGGTATTGTGAAGGCGGTGTCTGGTCCTCCAATAGTTGCTTAGCTTTGACTCTCACCGGCATCTCCCACCTGCAGCGTTTCCAAATCAATACCTTGACAGTCACCCGTGTTTTGTGCGCCACCATTATTCTTTGACTTGCCAGCTTTCTGTGTCCTAGAATTGATATTAGATAGTGTGTAGAAGCACTTTATATTCTATAGGTTTTAATCCAATATTGTGAAAAATAAAAGATATTGTAACGGTCAGTAAAATCTATTTTTGAAGCTCAAGTTTTATTTGATTTATCTATGGAATTGAAAAGACAGAGATGCAAGTTCATCCTTTTTGCTTTATTCAATATCATATTTGCCCATGCATACTGTTATTGATAGATTTTATTGACTGTGGGAATTAAACAACGATTACCACTAGCTATATATTCCTCCATCTCTTTCCACAAAGTTTTCCTACATTCCCTTTGCAGTCCCCTTTCCTCTCTCTAACCCAGATTCCTTTTGTTTTCCACATTTTCTTACATCCCTCTTTATCACCATGGCATACAAACATTAGGACCTGGTAAATAAATTGATTTCAATAAATGAACAAATGATGCTGTATCAAAATGTGTCAAAACTGTTTGACTCAAAATAGACCTCGACGATAAATTTGGCTCATATTTAATTTTATATAGTCTTTGAGATTGATCTGTTAAATCACTACCCAACTCACCGTACGATAAGTACTATACATAGCAGTATAGCAGTCGCCACTAGAAGTCCTCCAATTATGCTTACTACAAGGATGGTAATATTGGATTGGTTGTCCAAACCTGCTTCTTTTGTCGGTATGGGTGGTGTAGCTTCTGGAACTGAAATAAAATTATAAATACAATTAATTGATTAAGTCTACCCAGATTATTTAGGTTTTTAAAGTGTCAAATTGAGGTTTATTGATTAATATATCATTAAGGCTGATACAATCAAGCAATTTAGTTTTTCTAATTTCATTTTTCAAATGAATTTGTCTTCTTTAATGCTAAAATCAATTCAAATCATTGATATGTGAATAAAGCAAGGCCAGGTTTCCTATGTATCTAATATATATTTCTTTAAGATTGAGGAGGGGGAGGGAGAGAGGGGGTAGGGTTATGGATGATATGATCAACCTTATTCTAGATGACTCCGGCCCTTTATCACCCCAACAACAAATTAACACACTTAATTACACATTCCCTGCATACTACAAAACACTGTTGTACTAAATGTGAAATAGGTTCCTGATAAGACAGTGTAGATAATAAATAAAGATACAAATATTTTCTTATGCATTTTTTAAAATTTAATATTACCCCATAATGTATTGTATTCAGAGATGTAGCTTAACTAATTGACACAAATTTCAATCTAATCTTTAATTTTTAAACCCACCATAACAATCTGATACATTGGTGGAGTACGGCTCAGCTGTGACAGTATCATTTGGGCATGGGATGCACTCGGTCTGCCCAAAATCGTCTTGGTAAGTGTTGACCGGACAGGGGATACAGTCAATCTGGTTAGGTAATTGGAAGTAGTATGTTCCTGGACTACAAGGAGCTGTGTTCACAGATTAGAAAACAGTGTCATCCACTAATACTCTGTATCTAATTTATAATCGTACTTTATATTCATGTTATCTACAAATTGATATACAGTCTGTGTCAAATAAAATGGTACAAGTGGAAAACATTTTTTTGTAGTATGAAGATTAATCACAGCCTACTTTTGTTTGGTATTTTCAAAAAGCAGGAAGATCAGGCTTTCACCTGCAATTTTTTTCATCAAATTTGGTGTTGTAATTTTTGAAATATGACTATTTTTCTACAATCAAGAAAAATCCATTTTTCGCACGTCGTCCCATGCCTTTGTGTATAGGTTTCGCATAATGGCCATGAAGTGCTCAATTTCGATTTGTTCCTTGTCGAACAAAATTTAGCATAACTTTTGTTTTACGAAAGCAAATTATACAGAACAAAGTGCACCAGCAAGAAAAATTAGTTGGCTTTATTTTGGTACCACATACACACATTATTTGAAAATATTTCACACCTAAATATTTTTTTTCCGACTGTACCATTTTTTATGACACAGACTGTACATGAAAGGGAGTGGTTAACTTTGTCCAGGATTAAAACAAAGATCACATTTGCAGCTAATGCTGTAATCAAAAGTGGAACAATTTTAGGTCAGAGAGGAATCTCCAAAGGGGTTAATGGACCAACTGATCAAGGACCAAAAATGGGAAAAAAAAACTATAAGCTTATTTGTCAATTGTACAATCTTTGGTTTAACTGGGTTTTGTTGGACAGCCCTTGGAATATAAATGATACTGTAATACTTGTATAAAGGAGGAATTTTGTATGTCATTGACTTAATTTAAAGGGGAAGTTCACCCTGGAATTTTATTGGTCTTAAAAAATGAAGAAAAATAATAGAAAAATATTAGTGAAAGTTTGAAGAAAATCGACCAAAAAATAGCGAAGTTGTGAATATTTAAAGTTTTGATTGTGTGACGTCACGTGCGAGCAGCTCTCCCATTGGTTGTGTATGTAAATTCCATAAATTTGTCTTTTTGTCATGGTTCTTGATAAAGGAATGGGTCAATTTAAAATATAGTCATGTATATGAACATATGTTTGATGATATATCACCCGCATAGGTGACATAATTAATTTCTTTGGAAAAAAATGACATTTTATGGAATTTACACTGCATAACACATGGGTGATCTGCTCGCATGTGACGTCACAGAATCAAAACTTTGAATATTCATAACTTCATAATTTTTTGGTCGATTTTCTCCAAACCTTCACTAATATTTTTCTTTTATTTTTCTTTATTTTTTAAGACCAAGAAAATTCCAGGGTGAACTTCCCCTTTAAAACTATGTTGTTTAGATGACTTTCAGATCGAAGTTCAGATCTGGGAGCCTTTTGAGGAGTTACTGTAATGTTAAAAATTCTGGATACAGAAACAATCGTATCATTAATATACTACAGTGAGAAAATTACCACAATAGCCAAATTGATTTGCAGAAAAGTAGCCAGGTGGACATATTTGATTAGCATCAAGATAGACAGAACTCTTGTTAGGTTCTAGGAGCTGGTTATGGACGCTGAGACTCAGAGAGCCATCCTGTACAAGCTCTTCAAAGCCATCCAAGAAGGAACCTAAGGGCTGGTCTTCAGGGACAACTCCATCTTTTTGAGAAATAATAATGATTTAAAAGTTAAATAGAGTGTTGAAAGGTCAACAAGTTAAAATTAACACAATAAAATGAGTCATATACTCGCTTCTTCTTTTTTTTTTTACTGGAATCTTGTGTTTTGTTAATAGCCTAGAATTAAAAGAACTGAACATTGTCAAAAGTAATTTTTCCCTCATTCATAATGTGCCTTCACAAAAAACTCAGATGAATCTGGGATAAGAGTTAACTTTTCATTTATCACATTTTTTTTCCACAAAGCAAATAAAAACAATTGAGTATCAAAATATAATAACGAACCAAGAATCAAGAAAAATTTGAGTGTTTTGTATGTGTCAAATTAAGAATTTGGACAATTTTTCATTCTGGATGGAATTCATGAGTATTATTATACACAAAATGGGCTCACGTATGACTAACAATTTCCAATGTTTAAAAAAGCTGGATAATCCTGAATAAATTTTGCATAACTATACCAGTATTTTCCATGATTTCTGTGACCGATTTCAGTTCAAAATATAGTTTGCATACAAATATTGAATTGAACAAATCTTTATAGATATAAGTTTTAGGTTTTATTTTTCTTACATGTTAGATTCTGGAGCGTTGTAACCATAAGAAAGACATCAGTCTCAGTGGATTCACAGTTCTGCGCCTGTGTGAAATTAAAACAATATACATAATTCACAAACTGAAAGCAAAGAAACAATGGCAAAAGAACATTGATACATTTTTCCGGAAAAGAAGCCATGTAGCGGGCATTTATAGGAATAAAGGAAAGGGAAAGAATGAAGTTGAAATGAAATGGATTTTAGTCAGAACACACACAAAATATTGTTTTTACATATTTGTTTTAGTATAAAACAACAGAAAGGACATAGAATGTCACTGTGAAAAATTTAAAGATTTTAGTTCTGACAAGAACTGTTGGTATTCTTTGGCAAGAATGTTCTTGAAAGAGCCTGCGTTTCGATCAAGAGTATTCTTTCAATAAAAGGAAAGAGAGACTCAACATATTTTGAATGCGCTACTCATCAGCGAGTACATATGTCAGATCATCATACTTTTAAATCATATTTAAATGTTCAAATGCTCTCTGCTGTTTTTGTGTAGGCCTATTAGGTAAATTGCACAAACTATCACAAAATGAACATGGCACTTAATACTTTCTTAGGTTAAAGTTGACTTCATTATCATGGCACAACTGAGATACATGTCCTGAGGACAAGTTTCATCCTTATTGAAATTGTTCATTTTTTCCCCATAAGGCACCTACGTTATTATCGTGAATAGGATTAACAATTGTTTCCATTAGTTTATCGGCATCATGATAAGTCAAGAATACTATCCCTTGGGTTATTCTACACCAAATGTTACATTATCATCATAAGTAAGTAATATGGATAATAACCTAATTGTGGCACCATTGAAAAATAGAAGGCCGCGCCTAATCACAGCATTCACTATGCCAAGTATTTGCTGTCATTTCAATAAAATTTGCATAACAGCTTTCAATGAAAAGGGAATTTTGAAATGGGTTTCCTTACGTTTACACTTTGAATGCTGCAAGTGTCATGGAGTAGACACACAAGCAGAGCCTTATGTAAAAGAAGTTGGTTGGTGAATGCATCTTCCAGGGTCTTCTTTTCCTCTGAAGATCGACATACAGCAAAGGGGTATTCCACACCTGACAATCCATTTAATTGGGTAGCTTTCTTGATCTCTGTTGTAATCGAGGTAATAGAATTCATGCTTACATTTGAATATCTCTACTATAATACTGGTTAAAGATCATAGATACTAATGAGTAGCACTGCAAAAGTTAGAGAGTTAGAGAGCAGAATAAAATATGCATTGTTTAAAGTCCAAATAAAACCTAAAAAATAATGAGGGTGGATGTATGCACATTGATTTAAAAAAATAACTTTCATGAGGATGATTGTTTGAACGCTGAGTGATTTCATACTTCTATAGCATGTAATTTAACGCATAATAAATCATTTTAACCCTAAAAAGGCTGGGTTATTTTTGCCATCTCACAGCCGGGGGGGGGGGGGGGGGGGGGGGGGCTGATTAGGCCCCCCCCCCCCTTCAGATCTCCGCCGCCGATCGCGCGATCGCCGCGAAAATTTGCACAATAGTAGTGTAGGATGTAATCTACAAGACTGTATAGTTCGTTTTTCCAAAATAATGTCTTTTGAATTTATATTAATTAATTATGCTAATTTATGCATGAAATCATACTTTTTGCTCTAAATCATTAAATAATGCTCCTAGAATGCTAATTCTTGGTGTAAATATTCTTTGTAGCATTTCTAACAATTGTACGTGAAAAAAATTCCGGGATCTAATTCAATTTCTTATGTATTTTATTGTTTTGGGAATTTCTTAGGTATTTCTCTGTTTTTCGACTTATGTATTTTATTGTTTTTTTGTATGGAATACTTTGGTCAATGATTAACTCTAATGATTAGAGCAATATCAACTCAAATAATGGCTAATAACCATATTTCAAATACAAAAATGTGATTTTAGCATGAAAAGCCATTTCCCATATGTTTTGTACACAAATACAGAAAATCTCTGGTTTTTGAGTCTGCGCTGCATTACATGATGTTGCGCAACTTCCGAACCGTACGCTCAATTTTTTTCAAACAAGTTTTAAAAGTTGCGTAAGATGTTAGAGAAAAAAGTCATTTTTTTTTCAGCAAACTGACCACGCGAAATGTTGAGGGGGGGCTGATTAGGCCCCCCCCCCGGCCCTTTTAGGGTTAAATGGAGCAAAATATTAAACATTTCCCAGTACCTCATATAAAATATTAAATGTTATTATCAATAATTTATTTTATTATATGAAGAAAGATGATGTGCCTTTCTTTACACACCATGGTCGAGATCCCACGGAAAGGAACTACCCTTCCCCCAAAAAGAAAAAAAAAATGGATGAAAGAATTCCCCTTTCACAAAATCTTTCCTTTTTACCAACACAACTAGGAAGTCTCGCCATAGGATTTTCAGACGTCTGGTGGTTCCAACGATAGTTAGAACTCTCTCCGCAGAAGTATTCATCACGCTCGTCCGGAGAACTTTCAATCTCGTAGCCGGGTTGACATCTCATCGTGCAAACAATTAGAGTTTCGTTTTCATGGCAGTCCAGATATCCACTTATCGGCTGCTTCAGCTCAATACAACCTGTAAGAGGGAAGACACAATGATTAATTTGGCTTGATAGCAATATTGTCAAACACAGGGATTCCACTAATCGATCATTGATAATTTTCTCGGTGTAAGTAATTATGTGATTTATTATGTTATAAGTTTTTGGCCATTATAATAAATAGCCTTGTATATCATATCATAAATAACAAGTTCTACAGTTCTACCTTTTTAAAAAGAAGCAATATGATAAGTTTTCCTGGATCTCGATCCGGGGAGCTATACACCCAATAATTGAAGATAAAGGTGACACCCTTCTTAATAATTTATATTTTACGATGAGTAAAACTTAGGGATTAGATCTAACGAGAGTAAAACGATCGAGAAAGGAACTTAGCATAAACTTCTTTTCACCAATACTCATACCTGGGCATTCTTGCTCGTTACACGTTTCCTCCTGTTCTTCATCTCCTGTGCAAGGTAGACCACCATTTTGAGCTTCTGGGTTATCGCATGTCCGATTTCGAGAATGAATACTTCCCCCACAGGTGACCGGGCACTCCGACCAAGGTTCCCATCCACTCCATCCACCATCAACTATTCAGATAGGGTTTCAATGGTTGACAATTGGTTCAGTCTTTGTAATATACTCAATAATGCATATTTATATTTTTTATAGTGCTCTCAGACATTATCTGGACAAAAACTGTTACTACATGGTACCAATATCCCCCTTGACTATTTCTCCACTAGTCATGATGATAACTCTGCAGTGTGTCAAATATTCATTGGAGCAAAATTTGTATTTGAAAATCACTATTATTTTCACCAAATTAACATTACCATTTATTTAAAAAAAATTTACAGATGATCTTATACAGTAAGTAGAGAATTCAATGACATGCTTACTTATAGGGAGCTCGCAATATTCTCCTGAGAATCCATCTTCACAAGAACAGAGTAATTGTCCCTTGATGGTTGAGCAGGTCCCACCGTTCTGGCAGTAGTTCTCTTCGCAGATATCCACGAAATCCTCACAGGTTGGTCCTGAAAACCCATCCTTGCACTCACAGCTGAATCGATTGGGCAGGTTGGTGCACGTGCCATTATTTTTACAAGGGTTACTGACACATTCATCAAAGGCTGCCAAAAAAGTATTATGAAATAACCAGTCTTACATAGGAAATTTTTAATCTATCAGAATATTGAAGATAATCTGTCATATTATTCTGTTTCAAAATTTGAACAACAAAGGAAACTGACCAGAAATATATAATATGAAAAAATGAGCAAAGAAAATGGGGTAGCATCGGGATTCGAACCAGAGACCTCCTGGTTACTAGTCAGGCGCTCTACCAGCTGAGCTATAGTAAACCCACGCTGTGCCCATCCCTGAAACCCATTAACTCTTCAATGCTCGAGTAGTGAAAAGCTATTGTAACCTGGCATAAACCTGAAGGATAGAAATAACTTGGAGTAAATGCGAGGGATCATGGTGAAGTGATGCAGCTTTTTTAAAATTTAAATTTCAACAATGAGGGAAACTGACCAGATAAATATATTTACCAGAAAAAGTTATACTTACAGTCACAGACCGAGGGGGACATCGACATGAGTTCATTAGAATCGGTAACTTCCACTACAAGCTCAGTCCAGGAAATGATATCTCCGAATAATCCCAAGATGCAATTTGTTGAGAGGTCAGATCGTATGCCTTCACTAAATGCTAGACTCCAAAGATTGTAGTTACTTAAGAATACCAAATCTTAAGTTCAAGGAAAAAAATAAGAAGATGTAAAAGAATTTTTAAAATTAAATTACAAAAAAAAAAATGGAACATACGAAGAAGAGAAGGAAAAAAATGCCAAGAAGAGGACGTATAAGGAAAATTATGTGAAAGAAGAAAAGACAGAGGAATACGGTGATAAAAATCTAAAGAAAATAAGAAATAACTAATTGTGAATGTACAATGACTTTTGAAAAAGAGAAAAACTTGATTTTCAGATATTATTCATGCACATAGCGAGCGTGATGACCACAAATTACCCCCACAGCTCGTGTTGGTAATACAATAAATTTTAACAAAATACATTTCTATGTTACCATTATCTTCCATATTCGATGCTCCAACTGAAAAGAATTCCTCGTTTGTAAGAGATGGTACATTACTTCCACTTTGTAGAGGGTTGTTGTCATATCTCAACTCCCAATTTCCTGAGACCTTCATATCCCATGTGAAGAATATATGATGCCATGTATCGTCACACATACTTAAATGTGTGTCTTTGACCAGTCGGGATTGGGAAACAAGGCTATTAAAAAAGCAAAACATTTACACTGTGTAACACTTGACAAACTCATGATATATCGACTCTGTAATGAAATACTTCCCAAGATATCTTTCTAAATCATTATGATATAGACCTAATCATTAATTGTGCTTTAAATTTTTTAAGCTTCTGAGAATGATATCATATGCATTCCCTCATCACTATCATTCTGTTCTAAGACGAACTAGTCACAGTTAAACGATAAAGATAAAGTACAATATCGTTGAAATCAAGATAATTATCTCTGTTCTCCCTACCCTAGGCAAATTTTATCTGAACAATATCACAAAGGCCAGAGGAGTTCATGGTTAATGGAATGTTATTGGATTTAGGAGTGATAAGTATTAAAAATCATCCGGATACAAGTTTTCATTTCACCCTGCAGACTAAATTTTTATACAAATTCCTCTTAAATAAATACCTGTCCATCACTAACGTCAATGAGCAAGGGTTTTGAATCGATAACAAAACTGTATCAGAAATAATGCTCTCAAGACGAAGGAGGCGAAAAGAAATTGGTGCTGAGAGCGTCCGCAACCAAAGCGACAAAGTGAGTATGCGTGGTTCAACATCGGAAAATAAGCTTTCACGAACTAGAAGTTGACGTCCCTCAGTGAAGATCAAATCATAATTAGATGGAAGAACTGTTTGGGACAAGCAGGACATAACAATATATCAAGCAAATATGGAAACACCCAATGATGATGACCGAGATGAGGTCATTTCATGAAGCAATAACCTTATAAACAGCTTGCATTGAGCTAAGAAATTGAACATGTCTATAGTGGCCACTGTCTATAGTGGTCACCTGTCTTTAGTGGTCACCTATATTGATTCCCTCTAGATAGAAATGTGCGCTTAAGAACCTGTCTATTGAGGTCACCTGTCTACAGTGGTCACTTTTTATATCTCCCTTGGGGTGGGCACTATAGACAGGTTTGACTGTATATATATATATATTCTTTTTTAGTGGTATTTAAACAGAGCAAATCTTTTTTAACAAAGGTATTCAACTTGATACAAAATTTTTACCATTTTCGCACAGTTCTCCAGTAAATCCAGGGGCACACGTGCATGTAAAGCTGTGCAATCCATCCTGGCAGTAACCATAATTATGGCAGGGATCACCAGCACAATCATCAGTGTTGATCTCACACATGTCTCCGCTAGACGATGAAGTAAAATAACAATACATCTTCTGAAGAAACTGGTAAGATTTGATGTATTTATGAAGTGCGCTTAGAGCACCTAATTTCAAGTGGATTTTGTGTGTTACAATTCCAAGAGGACTGAGAGGACAGAATATGCTACAAGACGTAGGCCTACTTGAGGGGAAATGAATGGCAAAAGGGGAAGAGGACGACCAAGGACTGGGATGGTTTCATATCTGAAAGGTGACTCAACTTATGGAATAATGAAGAGAAAAGCAGAAGATCAAGGAGGATAGAAAAGGAACTAACTAAATGACTCAAGAGTGTAAACCTGCCCCATGGCAGTACACTCATGACAGAGAAGTCTCATAAATTATTATCATCATTATCACTGTAGTATGATCATGACCAAGAAGAATAGATAAATGTACAATACACCTAAAAGAATTAACCAGGTGTACGATAAGATCTCCCAAAAAGCTTTATGTATGAATCAAAATACTACAACGCATATGAAATTTGTAACATCTTTTTTTTTTCACAGGAATAAACATCACTGTATGCTCCAGGCGCAGATTCATGATTTCATGAGAGGAGGGGGGAGGGGGTAAATTGAAATTTTAAATTTTTGTACACCCCTAAAGCAATAAAGCAATACAGTACACTCAAATTTGTATTTCCTTTTTTCCTTAAGGGGGGGGGGAGGGCACACACGCCAATTTTTGGTTTCAGGTGAGGGGGTGGGCCCTCTAGGCCCCTTGGATCCGCACCTAAGCTCAACATAAGAATTACCTATAGCCGAGCTTGCAATCACATATGAACATTCCTGCATCGTCTACACATGTGCCTCCATGTTGACAGGGTGAAGATTCACATTCATCAAGGTTGATCTGACATAGTGTCCCACTGAACCCTGAATCAATTTGAAATTGGGGGAAGAACACAGGCAATTTCCTGTTACTGTGTCGGTTCTACAATGTAGATTATTTGACCTGATGAATTTGTGAAAAGCACTAGAGTATCCAAAGGCATCAGAAAGTAGTAACCACTTTACAAGGAAACACAGACAAATCTACATAATTTGTTGCCTTTAATGTTCATTCCGGCAGTTTCATGAGAAAACTGAGTATTGTTTTATGTCTAAACTAGAATATAAAGAATATTTCACTTTTTATTTGAATAAAGCTCATAAGCATATGATAGAATATGTTCATACTGAGGGATATTATAGCAGTTTTAATTTCTGGAAAAAATGGAAATAATTATGGCACCATTACTTTTGGCATGCCCCCGCAAAAGTATGCATTGTGGACTGCTCAAGTGCATATTTCCCTTAGAAAATAGCACTTGCAAAATAATGATAATGATAAAAAAGCACAGAAATCTCTATAGGAGAATTAACGCTAGCATCGAGAGGGTTAATTATGTTTAGAAATCAGAAGTACCTTCCACGCAGTCACAGATAAAACCATTGATACGGTCAAGGCATGCAGCATTATTCTGGCAGTGGTTCGGTGTGCACTCGTCGACGTTGACATCACAGAAGATGCCCTCATAGCCAGGCTGACAGCGACATACATATCTGTTCACCTTGGAGTAAGATATATAATATATATATATATATATATATATATATATATATATATACAGTGGTGGCCAAAATTATTAGAACACCAAGCAAATTTAAATGATTTTAGTTTTTTTCATTCAGTTGACCATTTAAATACCTTTAAAATGGATGGAATGTCTACAAAAGTCATTATTATACTTTAAAAAATAAATAACTGGAACTCGCCCCCAACTCGCCCCCCAAATCGCCTTTTTAGTGTTATGCAACCAATTGTAAAATCTAAAAAATCTTGCCCATATCAGGATCAAAGTGTCGTAACATTAAAAATATCAAGTCCCTCCCTACAAAAGTATACATTTTCTGACAGAAATAATCATGATCAGGCGATTTTCGTTTCTCCTTCTCTTTCATCCTCTTTTTTCCCATTCTTTCTCCTCTTTTTTTCCTGATGCTTTTCTTTGCTTTTACTTCTTTATGTATCTCTTTGTTTTATCTCATGTATTTCATTGTTTTTCTTCTTTCTTCTATTTTCCTATTCATCTCTGTTTTTTCCTTCTTTCTTCTCTTTCCTAGATAAGAGTAAGTTCTTTCTTCTTTCTTCTTTTTCTTTCCTTTTTAGCTCATCCGACTTGAAGAGCCAGATGAGCTTATATTTTTCTTCGTCATTTCAAGTCCAATTTCAATTCTCTTTAGTTCAAGACTCCTGCATGTTTATAATACCTCTCTCTCCCTCTCTCTCTCTCTCTCTCTCTCTTCTTCTTCTTTCTTCTTCTTCTCTGGCTGCCAGCGCTGCCAGGCCATGGTCACTTATCAGGGTGAGTGTGTGTTTGTTTACTTAAGGATTACCATCCATGGAAGGATTGCTGATATCGGGATAAGTGGAGGGGGGGGGTGGTGAGAATGGTTTGGAACTCGAAATTGGGGTTCTATGATAGCTTCCTGGTTTAAACGAGAATTTTCGTAATGTATTTGAGGTATATTAGAATGAATAAGCCTGCTAAGTTTCATACTTCTACCTCAAATAATTTTTGAGCAATCAGCATATGCAATTGGCATTTTACTTTTTAGCACTTGGACTACATGTTTAATACACAAGTCTATGGGGAAACCAAAAGCGCATAGCGCAACTATTTTTTAATGCTGTGCATTACCAGATGGTCGAAACTATATAAATTTGGTATCAAAATATACGTAAGACCCTATGCTAAAAAGTCGTGAAAGCTCATGGCACACAAACGATATCTTTAATGTTATTTCGGCAAATGAACTAGGGCATTGATAATCCCATAGACTTTGTGTAGGTTCAGGTGTTCTAATAATTTTGGCCACCACTGTATATAAACAGGGAACAAATTAAAAAGGAATATAATCAGCTGTCCCTGATACGAATCAATTTCAGATGAAGGGATGCTTAAGACGCGATTGATATGTGCCATTATGGAAAGAATAAGTTTGGTATACCTGTAGATTATAAACTTCATTTTGGAAAACAATAGACCTAAGTATATTTTTACATTGAGACGGCATGATGAAATAACGAAATATATATGGTTGCTTTTTTTTCCTGAATTAAATTTCTTTTTGCCTCAAATATTAATACAGTATGTACATATTTAACTCTTTAGATATCACATATAAATATTATTCTTCTTCTCCTTCTCAAAATTAATTACATTATCAATGCATGTAGCGCCATTGATGCATTGGTGCCCAGTGCACTCATCGATGTTGTGTTCACACAGAGTTCCATTAAATCCCGCCAAGCATTCACACATGAATTCAGCACTGTCACTGCTCCCTAAGCATGTAGCACCATTCATACATGGGTTTGCTGGGTAGCACTGTGGGGCCTGTACCACCTGACATGTAGCTCCGATGAATCCTGGTGAACAGATACACTTGAAAGTATTCACTTCATCCAGGCAGGTCGCTCCATTATTGCAGGGCTGAGACATACATTCATTTGTATTAGTCTGAAAAAAAAACAACCAAGATACATTAAAGGGAGGAATGAATTGATAAAGGCTAACATGAACTATATATCACAATAAGACAGAGGTAGCCTAGCGCTAGCTCCTTATTCCGATGCAAAATTAAAAACACATTGTTATTGCTCATCTTTATAGTCAGTACTCTAAAGACAGGTTCTATCATTGAAAAAAAAAATAGTTACATAATAATAAATTTAGATCACTTTGTTCAAATTACTGGTTGTCTATTAATAAACTGTTACTGTAAAGGGACTCTACGATAATAATTCTACATCTTTGAGAGTAGCACCCTAAAAAAATCTGCTAATGAAAGAAAAGGCTACTAGCTGGCCGGGATTTTGTCACTTTCGGCGTCTTAAGTCCATCATGAATCCAAATACACACTTGAGTAACAGGCCATTACTCATACATTTATTTCATATATATATGTATATATTTCTTTGTCATTAAAAATCAGGAAGAAATTGGGAAAGTCTTAGATCGAGTTACATCCCGATCACTGTTGAATTACGAATAAACTTACTTCACATAGCATCCCTTCAAAGCCAGGCAAACACTCGCAAGAGAAATTACCAGGACGGTTAACGCAAGTAGCATTACTCTGGCAAGGAGAGGATGCGCATTCGTTAACATCTATTTCACAGTGTGGACCACTAAAACCTATCTTGCAGACACACGAATAACCGTTTTGGCCGTCAAGGCAATCCAACGCATTGAAGCATGGGAAGCTGCTACATTCGTTGATATCTATTTCACAATTCTCTCCAGTATAACCTTCAGGGCAATAACATCTTAAAGGAAATAAGAACATAGAATACAAATACTTAATTTATAACAACTACGTTGATCTCTCTATCAAAGCAAATGAATTATCATGATTGATGTTAATTTATAAATAAACATTGGTAAGTATGCTTACTTTCCGCCAATTTAATTAAAGTATTTGAATAACATATCAGACTCTTGTGTCGACAGGAATAATTTTAGATGAAATTTGACTTGCTCCCTTGTCAAGTTTGTTAGTTTGATATCAACTTTTACAAAATATATCCATCCTCTAATGGTTAAATGTTTCCTTGTAGTTTTGCAATAAAATTGTTTTAAAATTCTATTTTTGTTTAATAGTTCTGCGCCATTAAATACTGAAAATTCTTACAGTCCTAAAACGAACCTGTGTTTAAGTGCATGTCACATTGTCAAATTCATCTCTCAGCAGTGTCGTATTATGTATTTATTTTCATTTCGTACAAAATCTACATTCTAAAACTCAATGCAAATATACCTGAATAATCCAGGTGCTAGATGTGAACATGTTCCTCCATTATCACAAGGGGAATCAAGGCAAGGATTGATGATCTGTTCACATTGAGTGCCGGTGTATCCCATCAAACACGTGCATCGGTATGAGGCCACTTCATCAATACATGCTCCATTGTTCAAACAAGGCCTTTAAAGTATTTTTAAATTAACGAAATAAAAAAGTTATGATATCTATTTCAAAATTTTCCTTTTTAACACCTAGTCACTGTAGGATGCTACTGTTTTTGCAAAATAAAGATAAACAAAATCAGCAGCGTAGTCATGCATTAATTCATAAATTTTGTTAGTTGGGAGATGATTCTATTCACCATACCCCCCCCCCCCCAGGTCCAGGTCTGAGCTGGTGCACAAAATGTTTCCAAAAATAATATTGATATTCGGCTTAAAGTTTCTTCATGCACCTACTATCACGGAACTAACAGCTTTAGAATAAGTTTACCATAAAATTTACTAATTCATTATTCAGGCAATGAATAATACAAATTGAATTTAGCATCAAGCTGATTTACAAAAGACTTTACATGTAAAATTAACTGGCAAAATGTTATCAAATTAAAGTTGCTTGCTTAGTATCTTGATCAATTTCTATTGACCTATCGTTCCATCTTAAACCAGGGCCCTTTTGGATGAAGAGTTTAGATTCTACAAAACTCAAAAAAATTGAACACAAGTCCTAAATAAGCGATCCTGAAGGGTTAAAAATTTAGTAGGGTTGATTCACTGGGTTGGGTATAATCCAAACTTTTTATGAAAGAAGGCCCAATGCATGTATGATTCTGAATTTCAGATGTTACTCACATTGAGATGCATTCGTTTGTATTGATTTCACAGTAATCACCGCTGTATCCCATTGGGCACTGGCAATGGACTACACCTTGACTTTCTTGACAAGTTGCTCCGTTGTAGCATGGTCCCGAAGAGCACAGCGGGACATCCAAGTCACAATCAACCCCTTAAAAGTAAGAGAGATAATAGAATATCTCATAAATATTATTTTGTAAGTTGATTCAACATCAGGAACATTATTAATGGACTTAAATGTTAGCCACTGTAGGGCTACAGAACCTTTTTTTTTTGTCATTAACAGTCTGAATTTTTGAACAACTAGAACATGACCGACGTATGATTCACTCACTCATGCCCCCTCCGTGTCTGAAAGCAGACAAAAATGGTCATCCAACCTGCTGGGGAACTGATAAACACCCCAGTAACAATATACAAATGATACACAGATGTGAGTGTCGGTACTCGGCTTAGACTAGTTTCCATAGTTACTGCATGCTCACTAGTCCTACCGATGCACAAACAAACCTGTTTATCATTTGTTTTATAGAATGGTAAAATTTTTTGGTGAAAAAAAAAAAAAATCTTTTTTTTTTTACAACCATGCATAAGCAATAACCGGACATATGGCTAGCCATGCATCATGCATAGTAATTACCAACACATGGAAAATTTACCGGAGGCATGGCTAGCCATGCGTCAATTACTAATGCTTTGCAAATTTACCAGATGCATGGCTAGCCATTCTATAATTGCTCCTGGCTTTCTTTCGTTGAAGATGAACGGTTATAGGGTAAGGATTGCAATCAGTTTTATGTTAGGTTCAGGGTTATGGTGATGGTTAAGTAAGAAGCAAAGTGATTTACTTCAGCGCAATTATCGCCAAACCAAATGTCATAGACCCAACCTGATACAACCCTCTTGTACAGGGTCTGATTATAAAGAATATCTTATCAAGGAATTTACTAATCTGAAAATTTTTAATTACCTTTGAACCCAGGAGGGCAAATACAGACATAACCATCCGCTAGATTATTGCAAGTGCCTCCATGATCACAGGGGTTCTCTTCACAGAAGTCTGTTTTTACTTCGCAGTTTGGACCTTGCCAACCATACGGACAATGGCACTCGTAAGATGCAATCTTGTCGATGCATGTTGCATTACCACCACAAGGCTGTGACAGGCATTCGTTGATTTCATCTTGGCAAAAAGAACCTGATGTGAAATAATTTAAAGATATGTGGATAATCATTTGGAGATATCAGAGTTTGTTCCCTGCAGCTCTGTCATAATATTTTCACAAAAAGAAAAAGAAAAAAAAAGTGACGTAAACTATTAAACAAGGAAACTAAACGCAACAGACTAATAAAAATAAATATTCTAAAATTGTTTTACAATATTATACAGATATTGACTGATGGGGTGAGTAATATAACATTCTTTGGACCACTGGATTAAAATTTGATCACGAGGGAAAATATAATTACTTTCGGCGGTCCAAAGAATGTTTGTTTTACACACCCCATCAGTCAATATATGTTATATTAGATAGCCCTTTTTATCTAATAAAAAAAAGGGCCCCCAAATTTTTTGGCCTGCCCCCCCCCCCCATTTCTTCTTCCTTTTTTTTTTAAATGTGAAATCAATTGAAAAGTAAAGAAGAAAAAAAAAAGAAAAAAAAAATCGGCCCTAAATTTTTTTGGCGGCCCCCAACTAGGGGGAGGGGGGCGTTTAAAAGTAAAGAATGAAAAAAAAAAAGTAGCCCCCCCAACCAAAAAAACCCCAAAAACTCAAAATGAATCCTTGACCATATGCGGTCGAAATATATGCCTCCGCCATTTCCAGATCAGAAATCTATGGCACATTCATCTATAGATTCATTTTCCTTTATCTTAAGATATTAAGACATCTTTGACCTTGACCTTTGACCTTGTGACCCCAAACCTTATTAGATCATAGCCCTTCCTTCCTTCCTTTCTGACCTACACATTTAAAAATGATAACTAACTCAATACATGGAATTTTTAAATTTTACCTGTGACCCTTGACCTTTGACCTACAAACTCTAAAATCTAATCAGATCATCTTTATATGGTGATACATACTACCCATAAGTTTGAAGCTCATATCTCAAATGGATCAAGAGATATCGCGATAACGAACTAAATACATGGAATTTCACAATTTGACACCTGTGACAAGAGGGCACCATACACTTAAAAAATATATTCATGGACCGGCTGGTCAACATTTTCTTCGAAGGTGACCGTCCAGGAAAATATACAGATTTCAATCATATCACATGACGCGCTATAGACCAATCACGCTTGGCTATACTATTATTATAGTTATCAAAGCCCACTCCAACATTGTAAAAAATTATTCAAATTAAAAAAAATGAAAAAAGGAGACTTTATAGAGCATTATAATTAGTGTCACAATACATATGAACCACAATAACTATGTGCAAAGTTTTGTTACTATATTTCTTCATACTGTTTTGAGGAGCAGAGTGGATTTTCTTGAATTAGATTGCAGCCTCCTCCGATAATTACCCTGTCTAGGTGTGTTGCCTTACCAGTGTAACCAGGTGTACATGAGCATAGCGGGAGTCCTGTAGTACCAGTGCTGCACAATGCATCATTAGAACAAGGACTCGTAGAGCAAGCATCTATAACGATCTCACAGTACTGGCCTGCAAGTCCTGGACTGCAGTCACAGCTGAACTCATTCCCGCCAAGGATTATGCAAGTTCCACCACTTCGACACGGATCGTCATCACAAATGGTTTTATTTCTCTCACAAAATGTACCAGCATACGTAGAGGCGCAAAAGCAATCTGAATAGGTACCAAAGTCAATGCACGTGCCATTGTTTTCACATGTTATATTTGCACACAGATCGATGTCAATCTCGCATCTATCCCCTTGGAATCCGTAAAGACACTCACATGTGTATCGATCAACTTCATCTCGACATCCACCTTCATTCAAACAAGGATTACTATTACATTCATTAATGTCACGCGAACAGTTGGAATTCGAAAAACCTGGCAGACAAATGCATTTATAGCCAAGCACATCACCAGGGAAGATTTCACAGGTCGCTCCATTATGACAAGGGTTTGGCGAACAGGCGCTGATTTCGCAGTGCTGTCCTCGGAAGTCTTCAGAACAACTGCATTCATAGAATCCTAAATAATTCACACATGTTCCATTGTTCTGGCAGGGTGTCATGAGACACTCGTCAATGTCTTGCTCACAACCATTCCCTGTAAAAAAAAAAAACGAATACAAACATCATTGTCATTTTTTATTGAAACGATATTAAAAAAAAAAAACATTTACAGAATAGCATAAACCGGGGGTCCTGGCTAAGGCAATAATCAACCCAGCCAATTTTAGCCTTATAACATCCAATATGACTTGCCTCTTTGAAATGTTAAAAAATTTAATGGTAAATTGCCACTTGGTCTATACCAACATTGACTAATGTCCATTTGGCCTCATCCCACATAGTCTCATTCCATTTGGTTTCAACCAGTCTGTCTAATTACCATTTGGTCTATGTCGCACTTCGCCTCTTTACCATTTCGTCTAATTCCTATTTTTATATAATGTCTAGTTCTTCTAATGTCTACTTGGTCTTTGCAATTAAGTCATTTAACTATTAGACTTAGAATTGGCAATTATACTGAGTGGTCACTAGACCAAGTGAGAATTAGACCATGTATGTATTTAGACCAATTGTAACTCAGACCAATTTGTCAGTAGACCAAGCGGGTTTAGCCCATGTGGTATTAGACAAAAAACTGAGAATTAGACCAATAACTGCTGTTAGACCAAATGTGATACGTCACGTCGAAATGAGAGACTAGTCGCGATTTTTGAAATCCATTTTATTTGATATTATTGATTCCTGATTCATTGCCTTGAATTTGATATATAACCCGACTGCAAAGAGTAAATAGAAGTGGAGATATTAGCCTCTGAACGCGAGGAGAATTGTGCTCTTGGAAATCAAAATCAAGAGAAAAACGTCTGCGAAGTTTGACTTCCGTTTGACTCCGCGCCAGAAAAATAAGAACATTTTGTCACCGCTGAACTCACCGAAATGCCCTAGCAACCACTTGTTACAAAAGTGAAACGATTGACCAATGAGGAGGCTGCATTCGCCACGCATGATCGAGGCAAGCGCGGTAAGCGGAAACAACGGCGATGATGTCTATTTAACATGTTTAACATTCAATCTTCTCAAAAAAAAAGCTGAATTTGGCTAGTTTGTTTATATCTTCGTCAAATAAATAAAAACGCCATGCTCTTTCTAATTGTTTAAGAAAAAGTCCGCTCTTTAAATTAAAGTGTTTACCAATCCTGGCGCTAAATTAGTTAGAAACAAAACTCATTTAAAACCTTTTTGGGTGTTTTATTCCGATGTTTGCGTGCGTTGTTTGAATGTCAATCGCGTATACTCTTACTCATAATAAAGCGAGTCATTTTGATCTGAACTCTGTTGGAAATTTTGGACATAATAATGGTCTATAGACTAAATTATTCTTGTACAGGGGCTTATGCATTTTGTTTATATTCTTTGAATAAGTATATGATAGAGATAAGCCTCCAAAAATGTTTTAATAAATATTTGCGCCTCATGAATGTATTTAGAATTTCTCTGATCACGTTTTATGAGTGGCTAGGTTAGCTTAAGACAATGAAAATAAAAACGTAAATAATTTGCTCGATCTCGTCTTTTATTGATCAAACTTGTTACCAGTAATTAGAAGATATTAATAATTTTTAGAAATGAATCATTTTAAGAGTAAATCGTATCATGATCTTTGCTCCATTACACTAATGCATAGTGTCAAAACAATTAACTGATTAGAAATATTAAGCTTAGGGTGGAACTCCTTTGCAGAGACGTCTTCGCGACTAATATTTTATTCCGTCATGACGACGTCTCCGAAATGTCTCCGCGCCAATTTTCAACATGTCTCAAAGCAGTTTCAAAGAACCGTGTCAAATTAGTTTCCCCAGCTTATGAAACTTCGCGGGGACTGAGGAGACGTCTCCGCGAAAAGCTTCAAAACCGTCTCAAAGTAGTTTAAAAGTAGTTTCCGTGAAGTGAGTTACTACCCTTCTGTAGTTTCGTCGTGTTTATTTTGTTTCGTCGTGTTTAGTAAAACGCTACTTTTTTAAACACGTTACTTTGTAAAATAAACTGCAGAAATTTGCTAGTAGCTATGGGTGCTATCTCACTTCGCGGAGACGTCTCCGCGACAGAATAGAAATTTCGTCTCCGCGACGGATAAATAGTATTAGAGACGTCTCTGAGACGTCTCCGCGGCAATTTATGAAGAGAAATCCGTCTCCGTAATTCAGGAGACGTCTCTAATACTATTTATCCTTCGCAGAAACAAAATTTCTATTCTTTTTGCGGAGACGTCTCCGCGACTCATGGAACACTTTATCTTTTGAAAGCTTTTTCTCGAGTTTGACCCCTCAAAGTAATGTAAACTTTTGATCCTTTTTAATAGATTCTTTTTCCGTCTTTATTCTGTCGAGGAGAATTCTCCGAGATGTCTCCACGACAATTTTCAAAATCTGTTTCAAAGCAGTTTCAGAGAAATGTCTCAAAGTAGTATCCGCGATTCATGAAACGTCTCTGAGACGTCTCCGCGACGTCTCAACAACCCGTCTCAAACTTGTTTCAAAGCCGTCTTAAAGTTGTTTCAAAGTAGTTCCCGAAAAGGGAGATACCAGCCGAAGTTATAAACTAGATTCATTCGATTTGCCACTCCCCCCCCCCCCCCCCCCCCACTTAGCTCATTGGTTTCCACATAAAGCAATATCAACCAATTTTAAAACCATACTTTTACCATACTTAAAATTATTATTTATCGGAAGAACTTAAAGTCGATAATGTTTCGAATTAAATCCTGTATGATATAAAGTCGGAGCGGGTACAATTACGTAATTGATTATTTAGTTATGGGATGATATCGTCCCATTTTAAGTAGGGAAAATATATTATTTATCGGGAGAACTTGAAATCGATAATGTTTTGAAATAAATCTTTCATGAAATAAAGTCGGAGCGGGTACAATTACGTAATTAATTATTTAATTATGGAATGAGAACGTCCAGTTTTAAGTAGCAAAATTATTATTTTTTCGGAAGAACTTAAAGTCGATAATGTTACATATTACATCTAACTCGGTCATTTTCATGATTTGTAGTAAATGTATAAACATAAAAGAGCAGACATTTTTCTATCTAACACTGTAAGGCATAGTCATCAAAACCAAATATAAGACGCGATATTTTGTAACGAAAAAAAAATTGGCAAAAGTTTAGCTTTCTTCCTTTCCAGTACACACACAATACAAAGTGCGCAATGCATGTGCAGCACCCACGATTCGATCAATGAGCCTACTAAATAGCACTTGAAAAGAGGTCCTGTTTCTTTCAAATCATTTCCTTAAAATATGGATTAAAGATCATAGCGGCCGGCTTCGCACCTCTGGACAATGGCACCTTTGACTTATTACCATTCATTAAAAGCGGAGGTGTAAGTTTTGAAATAAAAGCGGGACTTTTAACTTATAATATACTACATTTGGCATACTTTACATTTCATTACGTCATTATAGTTACAACACCCGATTGCTAGATTTGACTTTCGTTTGCGTGCTCCGCTATCCCCGATGAAACAGCTTCTTTTTTTTCATAGCAGGTAGCATCGCACGCAAAATTTCTGAGTTTAGTTAGCTATTCGCTCACAAACACAAAACAAAAAGCCAGTTGAAATCACACATCACATGACCGTGAACGTCCAATAAACAAAGCCATGCGTTGCTAAGGGCGGAGCTAAACGGAGAGGGGAAATGAGTGTGGACGTGCGCTTGTGTGTCCGGGAAAAAAAATTATGACCGAAAAAAACACCCGCCGAAAAACTGCTTTTTACCACCTTCCCGTTATTATTTTCAATCATTTTTTTAACAGAGCAAAGATGAAGCATGGAAGAACCAGAAAATCAAAAAACATTTTTTCCTCAAAATTTTGAGTTTTTTTATTAGTTTGTCGATTTACTCGGATCTTTGATCTGCGACTTCTCTCTCATTTTGACAAGACGAATCACAAATGGATATAAATCTTTTTTATTACCTTCGTATCCTGAAGCACATTGACATTCATAGAGGTTGATGTCATCCATGCAGGTTGCTCCATTAAGACAGGGGTTGGATGCGCACTCGTCAACATTTATTTCGCAATTATCACCAGTGTAGCCTTCAACACACAGGCATTTGTAGTTGTCTATTCGATTCAAACAGGTTGCGTTATTCATGCACGGTTGACTCATGCATTCATCAATATCTTTAAAAAAAATCATACAAAAGTCTAGTTTATATTAAAGTGTTCTAACCTTTATGATTTAAATCAGGTTGAAAAGGATTTTCAAAAAGCTGAGCAGCAGAAGAAATTTTTTCAGAAACATACTGATAATTAATAAGATTTTTATATATTTTTTTAAAAGTAAAACAACACCAAAATTTTTTTTGGGTTGAAATGTTTAATCCTTAAAAATTAAGTCTTATTTTACTCTTTGAAATTATCGATTTTTTTTTTTCTTCATAATTTGGGGTTTTCTTTTATGCCCTCCTCTGATTAGCTAAAGTCACATTGACTCTTAATTTGTCATAATGCATTACAACTATATGATGACAAAATAAGTTGTATGTTGTTTTCTTTACAGAGCTCTGACTTTCCCAAAAACATGTAAAAAGATGATTACATTTTACTACAATCACAATCCTGGCATATCCTTGGACCCATCAAACTACCAAAGTATATCTTCAGCAAATTTTAACATTTACAAACAATAAAAATATTAAAAATCCTCAATGACAAAATATTATAAATGTTGTCCTGCGTGAGGATCCCAAACAGCTTCCTCCCTTAGGATACTTATGCACACGAACCTTGACACTGTTCACTTTGTGTGGCGCCCTCAGCGAGAGTGGTGGTGTTTATGGGACATTCAATGCAAAATGTCATTTGTTGAGAGGGTTGGTATTTTCCTATAAGACATGGAGTACATGGTGCAACTCCTGACCCAGAGTAATATCCTGGGTCGCAGGCAGCTAAAGAGGAAGACATAATAAGTTTCAAATTAAACATATTGGTTATTGTTTGTACAAATTTGCATGTCAGTGGTTGTGCTTTATGGCTTATACCAAAAGGGTGGGTAGCGTCATGTCATGTTAAGGGGACCCAACACTTCGTCCAAATCCCCACGGTTTTGCCAAAAGGAATGTTGTGTCACATCGTGTTGACTGGAACCCCACCCTTTGTCCAAATCCCCCCCCCCCCCCCGGTTTTGCCTAGAGGGTGCGTTGGGAATTATCTTTAAAAGACGCCATTCTGATTAGTTTCACCAAGTTTTGAATCTATTTTTAACCTTCAAACAGCCATTTCGGTATAGGCCGTGCTTTATAGTACTCTCTATGGACTGTAATAATTTTAATTATAGGTCTCACCCCATTCAAACATATTGCATATCATGACGGTTATTCAAAGGCTTTCATAACCCTGACTATAATTCCATCAGTACCCATTATAACCGGACAATAAGATTTTGAATGTACATTGCCCTCCAAAAGTTTGGGTACACCTGATGTCAGCTCTGTTTTGGATCATTTTGAGGCATTTTATGTCCAGTATTTCAGTCCAAATGATGTTTAAGTCCAAGAAATACATTATGCAACCAATATACTTCATGATTACCATGCCAAGTCTCCTTGGAATTTAGAAATTACTCAAAAATATGCAAAAAGTGCAAAAACGTGATTTTGCACTAATTTTTTCAATTATTGAAAAAAGAAGATATCTCGGCTAATAATGGTCCGATCAATGTAAAATAAATGTATAGATGTTGAGGCATATTTAAAAAATAACCCTGTACTCTTTGTTTTGTATTTTGAAAATAACTCTGTACTGTTTGTTTGTATTTTGAGACAACACTTTTTTTTATTATGCAGGTTTATTCAAATTACAGGTCTATTGTTAGAAATCTATCAATATTTTGTTTTAAAAATTGCTATGAAGCCCAATATTTTGTTAAAAGTTGCTGAGTATAATAGTCAACAACATTTTGATTAAAAATTTGGACTTTCTCATGAATTCCTTTGTATTCTTTTGTTTTATCACTTTCTATTGTCTTCGATTATTTTTAGTTTTATGTATTTCTTCTCTTTTTTGTTGTTGCTCTTTTCTGTTTCTGAAATGAAAGCAAAATATTATCTTACATTCTATTTAGGTCTGACATGCAATAATGCAATGTTGTATCACCAAACGACACAATGGTGCAGTGTATTTCTAATGGGATTTGATACCCAGACCGTTACACATTTTAAAATTAAACGTTACTCAATTTTTCACCTTTACACTGGGCAGATGAGACGGAACCCCTATTTACGGTTGTCGAATCATTTGGGCATTTCCTGCAGTTGGTACTCAATTCCTTGTTCTCATAAAATCTAAAGTCACAGCGGTAACATGGTGCAACTCCTGTGCTAGAATATGTACCGGGCAAGCATTTATCTGTTAATTAAAGTCACAGTTATGGCCAATTTTAATACTATAGTTTGATGTTCAGTAAATGGTAAATCAATTCAAATTTAGGGGTATTTTTGAAGAGGCGTTGACGGCGGTGAAATATGCATTTACCTGTTAGACGTATTATATTTCAATGGTCATAATGCAATCTGCATACTATGTCAGACAGGGCCAGGAGTATCTTTTTCAACTTGAATTAATCGCTTTATTCTAAATGCAGTACATTTTATATTTGAGTATACATTAGCCTTTATACAGGGAAATAACATTATTTTTTAAGGAGAGAAGTAATCATTTTGTTACATAGTATGAAACATAATTATTGCTGTATACATTATCATACAAGGGGACCGATATTATAAAACCACACTGCTCAGAATGTTATTGAAGACTTTAGCTGGTGCCATATGCTCCTCACTTATATTTGCTTTAAATCATCTTGTGATTGACTACTTTTATAAATCTCTTGCTAACCTCTGCATTCGGTTGAGTTAGTTGATCCTTCGTCAGCAGTCCACTGATCTTGAGGACATGTCTTGCAGAACATCATGGCTTGTTCATCTTGGAATGTCCCCCGTGGACATGGAAGGCATTCCTTGGTGGAATTTCTGTAGTAAGTCCCTGAGGTGCAGGCAGCTGTGGGAGAAAGTTTATGCCATTACAAGCTACTTAAAGGGATTGAGTAACTTTCAAACTTCCATTATTGTCCAACCAATCACTTCTACTCACTCCTTATACTTGATTAAAACTTATCCTTATTATTATTAGATCTATTTAAAGTACGCAATCTGCTTTCCAGTTTCCAAGTCAATCTTCTTCCCATCCCAACACCATTTTATGTCTCTACCTGTTCTTTTCATTTCACCTTTATATGCAAAAATAAATTTTTATTCTTAGATTTTTTAGTGTTATTCTGTTCTTTTATGTTTTTATATGATTAAATGATAAAAACTGCATTCTGGCTTGAACTTTACTTACAACAGTGTAGATCAATGTTGTCAGCAACATATCCACCAGAACATTCCACCTCTGAATACCCATATGTCAAAGAATCATTTTGCAAATCTAGGATGATACCAGGTACTGATGGGGATGGAAAAGTCCCGTTCTTGATTTCCTCTTCTATCAGACCACTCATTTTAATCATGAGATCCTCGGCTTCCAATGCAGCATCAAAGTTGCTGATGGAAGGATCCTGGTCAACGGTGACCATGAACTCAAAGTAGATGGTATATTGTTGCTGATTAGTGTTGACATCTCTTTTGACCGCTCTTCTAGCCAATTTGTCTTCAATGGGTTCTCGTTCATTTTGCTTTTGTCTCCGTAAAAGCATTCGCCTGCTCACCGGGGAAGGATCACTGATGGGGCCACATGTTACTTTTACGTTTTGGACAGAACACTCTGACTGATTTGTGCAAATTGCGCTGAACTGAGAGCCCATGATGATAATAAGAAAATTTTCGGCTATCTCCTGATTGGTATCCACATCACCACAGGTTCCTGAGTAATATAGCAGTTCATTGGGCAAATTGCTCCAGCCTGCTCGCCGAACCTCTGGGAAAGTTTAAATCAACATCAATGATTTGATTTAAAAAATTAAAACTTACTGCTCTAACATGCGTTCATTTCTATCCCATGAATATTATATGAAATATTTATTAATGAGTTGAACAAAAGTTCTTTATAGCATATGTGAATTATTTCAGTCATTATAAAAAGTTTGTTTATTTATAGGGTGTTTCCATTAACTGCTACCCTGCTACACTTGCAACTTCTGCTATACACCTTTTTCCCATTCAATTTGGACTCGACCATTTTTCCCTTTCTGTGATTGGCTATTTTGCTCATGAATATATATCGCCACCTTTCCTGATTTACATGAAAAAGGGCTTGGTCCGATTCCGTTTCTGTGATTGGAGGATTGGATGCTGTAATTGTGTGTGTGTGTGTGTGTACTGTGTGTGGTGATCTAACGTTTACGCTATACGTGAACCCGTAGGATTTTGACTGCCAAATCCTTGATCTGTACACGTCTTTCTTCTCTTTATTCTATATTTCTTATCATTTTCACCATTATCTGTTAATAATAAGGGCAGTCGGGTGCTTGTGATCGTTCTTAGATGTTGATTTGGAAGACGTACATATCTGTATACTAAATACCACATTTTCACGAATAGTGGGCGGCAGCGCAGTCAGATGCGTCATTGTCTGCCAACGTGAACGGGAAGGTTTTGAGTTCAATTCCTCGGGAGCAATTTTTTTTTTTTTATAAATTTATTTCTTCATTTTTTTTTAAATAATTTATTTTTCTTTTTTTTTTTTAATAATTTATTTCTTCTTTTTTTTGGGGGGGGGGGGATGGGTGTTGAAAAAAATAGTGGTTCCCATAGGGCTAACTCTCTAGAAAATCTTGTATCTGCACTTTAGGCTACACTGATTATCTTTAAGAAAAAAATAATCTTATTTTTAGGTTTGTTTTCTGTTTTTCAATAAGTGAATGACAGTCAATGACTGTCAGAAAATCAAACTCAAGAAGAAGAAGAAGAAGAAGAAGAAAAAAAAATCCGTCGGTTTTCGGATTTGAACTCACGACTTTCAAATGAAGAGCTCGTGACGCTGCTGACTGCGCTGTCGCTTCTCAGACAACAAAACTTGGTATTTTGTAGTACCATATGTACGTCTCCCGAAATCAACATTTAAGAACGATCGAAAGCATCTAGACGGCCCTTATTATTAACAGATAATGATGAAAATGATAAATATAGAATAAAGAGAAGAAAGCGTTTACAGATCAAGGATTTGGCAGTAAAAATCCTACGAGTTCGTATCGTATTTTTCGCGTGACGTTTATCGCCACACAGAGTACACGCACACAAACTTACATTCCTTCTAATGCAAATACATTTATCAGGAAAGGTGGCGATATTATATATTCATGAGCAAAATAGCCAATCACCAGAAACGCGGAAAAGTCGAGTCCAAATTGAAAAAGGTGTATAGCAGAAATTGGAAGTGTAGCAGGGTAGCAGTTAATGGAAACACCCTTATTTATAACAATCCATTCATTCTATAAAACAGATGTCAAAGATAACATTACATAGGAATATATGTGTTATAAAAATGTACATCCAAACAAGAAAGCATCATTTGACAAGAGCAAATGAAAATAATCCTTGATGCAGCTCAACCTCATTATTGCAAAATGTCTATGAAACTTTTTTTTTTGTTGACATTCATTAGGAAAAGGGAACTAAAATTCTACAGCGTTCCCCACCTGAGCAATCTGGTACGTTCGAATGCGGACTCCAAATGCCTGATGCTCCGCACACGTAAAGCTCAGGAGGTTCTAAAGCAGAACTTTGACGGGGTATATCATATTTTGTGTTGCAAAACATGCTACAATATTGGCCATATATCCATGTATCGCACACAAGGGATCCGTTTCCTGGTGGATCTAGACTCTGGCAAGGTACAGCTGATTTTATTCAAAATACAGGACAAGACAAAGAAACAGAAGTTCATTAGCACACAAGATGAAATTGAAATTTTCGGTGGATTGTGTGTAAAGATTGCATATACAATTCCGATTACAATCAGCATATTTAATTCAATTTCATCATTAGATAAAAGAAAAAGAATTTAGGCATAGATGCAACACCTTAACAAGAACAAATAATATAAATCTTTTGTTGCAGCATCTGAACTATAGGCTCATGAAGATATGGACAATTTTATTCCTAAACATTATCTGTAATAGGAATGATAAAATAGGGAAGATGACATTTGGTGTGTATTCTTAATCATACCAGGAACACCAACCACAATAAATGGTTATGTCAAACACTTTCTTTATGAATGTGTTTGCTGATCTCATTTCTTAGGTCTACCTTGAACTTCACCTTACCCCAGAATTTTCACTTACGTCTAACATCGACGGTAAATTGGCAGATGGCAACCTTTCCATTGTCTGTATTAATAGCTGTATAGACAATAACTGCTGTACCCCATGGCAGGTAGGTCGGGTTTTCATAGTTACTTGTGATATCTAGTTGGTCACCCGTCGGCTCAGAGAACGCTGGATTGGTCCAGTCTACTTTAGTTAGGCTTTTAGTAGCAGTTACGTTCATGTCATCAGGACAGAATACAACAATTGGCGATAGCTCATCTGTGCGTATAACAAAAAGGAAATTTGAGATTGATATAAAAGAATTTAGTACAGGGAAGTTCACAGGAGCATGCAAAAGCTCACTCCCACTTCATTTTCAAGATTTGTTGATCCTTAAAATTATGGAATATTAATTACACCATTTGTAGAAGCCTTTTGTAAAAACAAGGGATGTTTGTGTTATCCTGGAGATAATTACTATATTCTTATCATAACATAAATACCCCAAAACTACTTTGTTTTTGGACTTAGTGATGAATGACTAAAAAAATTGAAAATATTAAATAAGACGAAGAAATTAACATTAAATATATATGAATGTAGTGGAAATAAATGAAGCTCGTCAAACATGGTCTTGTAAAGTAATACCAGACATACAAAGAACTATAGACCAAACAATTAAAAAAAGTTGCAGAAGTGTTATAGAAATCTTTTTGACAAACGAACCAAGATAAAAAAGAAAACATGGGCTTTACAAATTGGTCAGCTAGTTGACTGCATATGAGTGAGTAAAACATATATTTGGGGATTTAGGATGTAATACAATGATGAAGAATGAGATAGGATGTGGTATTCTTATTTCATCGTACCTCCAACAGAAACTTGAAAGATACAGGACACACTGTTACCGCTGTAGTCATAAAACTCATAAACACACAGGGTATCCTCAGTGAAATTGTAGGGTGAAGATATATTATCAGGGGTTGTTACTATTTCAAGGCTACTAGCGTAGTTGTCGTATGCCTCAGGAATCTTGAACGGAACTTCCACTCCCCAAATCTTGGTTCGCGTGACTGATATCGGCCCAGGGCAGTAGCTGATGGTCGGCGAAATCCGATCTTTCAGGGAGAAAAATATAATCAGAAAAAGAAGCTTGTGAAAAAAAACCCTTGCCTGCATATTGGTGGGAATTTTACTTTCTCCTTACTTACAGATAAGAAATAAATCCTTGCTAGGAAATAGTGAAAAGATGTAGTTTAGTAGGCATAAGATATTATGTCTTCCACGTTCAGTCTATGGATTTAACATCGTTCCAGTTGGCTATCATCCAAAAGACAAACATTCATTAATTTCATGATAAGGAATGATGATCCCATGCATCTTACCTACACACGTGACGGTTGAATTTTCATCCACTATCTGATCCCAGGTCCCATCGCTAAGGCAACTGACATGTGTGATGACGCCTTCTAATGTGAGTCCACGACTGCAGAAGAAAGAGCAGGTTGTGCCGTAGTAGAGCTTGATTCCAATACCAGAACATAAAGTGGGATGGACGTACACGTTTGCAGGAATATTCAGATTTGGACATGATGTAACTGTAGAGAGAAATAAGTTAAAAGGTAAACCAAAGTTCTGGTAGTAGCAAAATCAATGTTATAAAGCATGTTCAATGCTTCAATAAAAGGTTTTGTTACGATTTTGATGCAAAAAGCACCATGAGTAGAGAAAGAAAAAATCACAGTACGACTGATTCTTCCTGATTACAGTGAGCTTTTCATTTTTCGGGTTTTCTGTTGTTCCTCTTTAGCAGGTTTGATTTTTCATATGATTCGTTTATAACGATCAACCCACTACATCAAGATTGACAATCAAAACTTTTTAAAACTTTATGAGTATCTTAAATTTTATTTTTATGGAAAGTTTGGGAGTAGATTATATTTTTTAGAAAGAGCAATTTTACGTATAATGAATATTTTCGGTTCCAGAAAAAAATATAAATTTACCAAATCCTTGAAGGCTATGAAGACGAAACCTTTTTTGTATCCATGTTCCACAGTCGTTGGAGATATATAATGTGATAATTTAAAAAGGAGTTACCTTCACAATATGGTATGGATTCTCGATCCCAGTACATTCTTAAACCATCGTACTCGCAAGTGGTATCACTTGGTCCAATTAAGGTGTGACCCACAGAGCATGCAACCGTACAGAGGCTACCCAATGTGTTGTCGCATAGAGTCGGTCCCTCAAATCTTCCATAGACGGGAGGTGACAGAGGAACACAACGTCGGACTGAAAGAAAAAATCATGTACATTCAATGTCATTACAAAAAAAAATAATCACGTCATCTATGGCTATATAACTAATTTGAAGACCCATATTCTTCAGATTAATAATAAATGATAATAATAATGGTGGCTCCTCATGGCTCTTTACAAAGATTTTTTTACACTTTAATTACACTGCTTTAATTGAGTAAGAGACAAAGCTATTTCTTCAAATGTGAACAAAATCAAAATTATACCTTTTGAAGATTCCTGTTATATTTCAGACATCATACACTAAATTGAATGAAAGTAGTAAATATTCTTTTCAGTGGCAATTTTCCCTCACTGTAGCATGCGTTAATTCTCTTATTTAACTCTTTCTTCTATTGAGTATTAAAGAACTATTGTCAACTTTATCATTATCTCTAAGAGTTTAAAGACTGTTTAAAAATATGTATGTTTCCCTCACAAGCATATTGAAATGGCAATACAAAAGCCCTTTTAAGGACGTTGCACAGTTGAAACGAAGTCCATGTCATTTTCACCAAATTTTGCAGAGTTACTTTGGTATCTATGTATGCCAAAAATGCAAAAAATAATATAGGTTCATGTGCTTGATTTTTTGCTACGAGACTTTGAAGTTGCCATATTTGGATGGCATGTAAAGTACGCATAATTTAAGAAATTGGCCTCTGTTAGACCTCGCGATTGCAACAAACGAGTTAAAATCGCCATTACTTTGTCAAAACCGTATCAAACTTTTTCAAACCTTCCCAATTTGTTACGAAGTTTATACTAAAGATGGGGACATTGTTTAAACTGGCACATTTGTTCCTATTTTCAAGCACGCAGCGCCCTCAGATGGCGAAAATGGTGCGTAAAATGGCAAAACCATATCTTAGAGGCTTGGAATTTACAAGAAAATAAAATAAGGTGCACTTTATTTAAAACCCATGACAGTTTCATCAAAATTTGCCAAGTTGTAGACGTATTCATCATAAATGTGTAGAAACTTTAAAATAAGGGAGGTCCATGTGCTCGTTTTCGAACTAACGGCGCTGTAATAATGGCGAGTCCACTTGAAAACCACCAAAACGCGCCCAAAATAAGCAAAATTAAATTTTGACTTATTCAAAATCCTGCTCCCAAACAATTACAATTCATTTTATTTCCATCGCAATCTCTAGAATAACACGAACATGCACCAACATAAATGCTTTACATATTTCTGCAAGTAGGTAAATAATTAACAAAAAGAAGGAATAAATAACATATTTATAAAGATGCGCCGTCAAGACGCGCAGAAACATAACTGTGCAACGTCCTTAAAGGTTATTCCCATTTTTATACAAAAATTGGATATCAAGAACCCTTTCTTCACATCCATAATTCTTGATAAGTACCGATAAAAAAAAAAAAAAAAAAAACCTTCT
>CALNVZ010003428.1:7364777-7396857 GCA_940671915.1 Paracentrotus lividus | reverse complement strand
AAAAAAAAAAAAAAAAAAAAACCTTCTGATATCAAGAGTTTGTGTTAAAAATAAACAAAACTTTAAAAAAAACAACATATCATTACTTTTCACGGATACGTCAAAAGAGCATCTGGCGGAATTTCCAGTTGTGTCATGGGCAACACACGTGACTGGGTAGTCACCCTCTCCCATAATTCCTTGTTGTATGTTGCAGTTGATCAATGGCGGGATTCCCTCATTATCAGTTGCTGAAACAGACCATGTGATGTTAGCTGAGTATTCCCCACGAGATGCGTACAAGTCAAAGTCAAAGGGGCAATCGGTAAATGTAGGTGGCTGAAAATCTGAAACAATACAAAGAAAATTTCTTATAACCACAAAACTCTCTCTCTCAAAATAAAAAAAGTTGCTAGTCTGATATAATTAATTTCAAACTACTTGCGTAACGTCAGTTAACAAAGGACATCCTAATAGTCCATGGGCCGATACACTGCATTGCCTACAAACATCGTAACCATATAATAGGGTCATCGTGACCAGTTGTCCTTGGAGTCAGGGCATCCAGCATAATGTAAACCTAGGATATTGTGACCCGGTGTCTTAGGTAAGGGTCATATTTGCCTTGCAGTCTGTATCCCCCCGGTCTATCGGGCTGTAACCTGATTTATAAACCTACAAAAGCCCCATACAGTCTATAACATACCTTTGCATGTTGCCAAGGAAATATCACGTGACCACTGTCCATTCCCAAGGCATGATGTGTAGGAATAATCTCTTGGATCCACGGCGTATCCGACTGCGTTACATCCAATCAGACATGTGTCCTCGAAAGCAGGTAGGAGCGTGCACTCTGCGGGAGTGATAGCCATTCGAGATGTGGGACTCAAGGCATTGCATCTAGTAGCTGGAAGGAATATCATTTAACAAGGAAAGATTGAAATCAATTGATGAGAAAAAATTAAAGGTTTTGTCAGAGGAAATCTGCTGATGTCCATGTCCACAAACATATTTCCCATTCAAATAATTATTTACTGGGTTGTCAAAAGGTCAAAGAAAAAGTTATGGAGGCCTCCTTCATCACAAAGAATAATGCTGCATATGCTGAGATTTGAATGATTGATTTTCTTTTTTTACAGTTGTCTGATCTAAGCTAGAGAATGAGGAATTACATTGGATTTGCCATAATATTCACAACAAAACTTTAAAATTGTGTTTACAGGAACGAATTTCAATACGTCTGGAAGACCAAGGAATCGATCAGCGCTTACGTTCACAAGTGAAGTTGGTACTACTCCAAGATCCATCAGCCTGGCACCTCTTCTGACTTTCATCAAGACTACTATAGCCGTATGGACAGTAGAATGAGCAGAGTGTACCATAAGGCTCCTTGTCTGGCGGTACAGCAATGCAGCCAGACTTTATGACATTGGGCGAGGTGGGTAGAGCATCGCAAGTTTTCACTGAGAGATAAGGGATTTAAAGAAAAATTAATGCAAGAATGAGTAATTGGAAATATCAGAGAAAAGTGCAATATTATTCAAATTTGGGCAATACATGATTGTGTCATCCCTAGGCCCTCAAGCAAATGCATAGCAATATACCATCATTTGCAAAAGTTTTAGATCACTGGAAGTTTCCTGATATTTCTTAATATTTGATAACTTTTATCATTGAAGATTAACGTAAAGTGTTTACTATATTATTATCACTACTATAAGAGTCATAATTTTAGCCTGTATGAATGGATTGTTTTTGTCAATGCAGAAATCAGTGTTAGTGGAGCCAAAACAACCCCCTCATATTGTCAGCTTCCTACATTAGCCTATAAGCTGACTCTTATCGGTTCCAGGTTCAAGTCCCTGTCACTTCTTTTGGATGGCAACGTAAAATGTCATTAAAGGTCGGTCCCAGACGTAAATAATCATGTTATTGTCCAAACCAAATCAACCAAGAAGGCAACTTTTAGAAGGATACTCTGCAAAGAGGCTTTGAACTGTAAAATCATCAAGATAAATGGTTACTGCAAGACTCTTATGCAACATGCCATTCCAAAAGATGCATTGGCAAAAATCCTCATTCACATGGGCTATTGATCACATTTAATGAGTCAATACAGTTATTCCAACTTCTGGATCCTTACAAAAATGTCCTGTGGTAATCCTGTGGTAATTACCACAGGACATTTTACCACACGAATCCTGTGGTAATATTTGGACATTTTTACCGTACAAATCCTGTGGTAAAATTGGGACAATTACCACATGAATTACCACACGAATCCTGTGGTAAAATTGGGACATTTACCACATGAATTACCAAACGAATCCTGTGGTAAAATTCGAACATTACCGTGGATTACCACACGAATCCTGTAGTAACATTGGGACATTTACCACATGAATTACCAAACGAATCCTGTGGTAAGATTCGAACATTACCACATGGATTACCACACGAATCCTGTGGTAAAACTGGGACATTTACCACCTGAATTACCACACAAATCCTGTGGTAAAATTGGGACATTACCACATGAATTACCACTTGAGGCCTGTGGTAAAATTGGGAAATTACCACACAAATTCATGTGGTAAAAAAAATTATTACCACACACCCATTACCACACAAAGTTACCACAGGATTACCACACACCATTACCACAGGATTACCACATGATTACCACACGGCGTTACCACAGGATTACCACACGGCGTTACCACAGGATACCACACGCCGCCACCACAGGATTACCACACGCCGTTACCACATGAATACCGCACACACTAAAGAATACCACATGCTGATATATATACCAATATTTTGCAAAAATATTTTGGGTCACAGTTAGTTATTTCTATATTTCTTGATGATAATGCAAATTTCATAATTATCGCTCTTGATGTTACTCTGCGTGTAGGAAATACATTTCTCTAAAAGAAAATACATCAATATGCAGTGAATTACTGTTTATTAAGGTAAACTTCACAAAATACTGATTTGTGCATACCAAATCATTTTATGCAAATGAGCTAATTACCATAATACCACATGAAAATACCACAGGAATAGCACACGACTTCTACACTTAAACAGAAAAACTAACAATTGGTGTAAATCCACTTTGACTAATGCCCATTCGGTCTAATCCCTCTTGGTTGTTTGTCGACAATCAGTTGGTCAAATTAGCATTTGGTCTAATTAATTCCCATTTTGTCTAATGTCCCTTCCTGTAAAGCGAGTAGGCCTAAAAGAGAATCCTTAGAAGACTCTTAGACCACAAGGGAAACTAGACCAAAATATTGTTCAAGAACTACTGTCACACTCATGCACATACATCCACATACACACACACACACACACACACACACACACACACGCACGCACACATGCACACACACACACACACACATACACAAATTATATAATAGTGAGTGGTATTTTGATCCTGTGGTAACAAGTGTGTGGTATTCCTGTGGTATTATACCACACGACTCTGGTATATTACCACATATTTCCTGTGGTATGACTACCTTTCACACACACACACACACACCTACACATATTGCGGCATATTCCTGTTATACATTCATGTGGTATCAGTATGTGGTAGGTACTGCGTGGTGATGTGTGGTACTCATGTGTGATACTGGCGTGCGGTAATCTGCTCTGGTCGTGTTGTTGATTAACACATGACTATATGGAATGTTACCACATATTTACTGTGGTATGAAATATATTCCTGTTGTATTTTGTGTTCTTATTTAGGTACCACAGGAATACCACAGACACCCATTTTAATTATCACACACCTGTATGGTATATTACCACACATTTCCTGTGGTATAAGATTTTTCTGTGGTATTTTATGTGGTAATATAGGTAAGTACTACAGTCTGTGTCAAATAAAATGGTACAGTTGTAAAATATTTTTTATGTATGAAAATTAATCACATTCTTAAAGTGTTTGATATTTCAATTAACTAGGAAAATCAGGCTTTCTTCTGCAATTTATTTCATTCCATTTGGTGCTCTAGATCTTGAGATATGACAAGTTTTCTATAATCAAGAAAAAATGTTCTTATTGCGCAGGCTTCTCTATGGGTTTCGCACATAATAGCCATGAATTCAGCGCACTGAGACAAAAGATGTGTGCTATTTCGATTAGCTCATCGCCGCTCAAAATTTAAGATAACTTTTGTTTTACAAAACAAAATGCATCAGTGAGATCAGAATCTTTTGGCTTTAAGTTGGTACCACATTCACATATCACTTGAGATGATTTGATACCTAAATATTTTTTTCCGGGACGTTTACATTTTTTTTTTTTTAGACAGACTGTACAGGAAATACCACAGACAACCATTTTCATTTCCACACGACTCCATGATATATTACCCATATTTCCGGCTTATGCTAAAGTGTAGCGTTGTGGCGCGGCGCGGCGCGTTGAAAAGTTGAAATAATCGACGAAAAAAAAATAAGGTGCTTGAAAGCGTCCTGCGAAAAAAGGAAAGATTCAGGATCGATTTTTGTGAAATTTTGGAAATGGAAATGATTATCATTTCGGACTCGAGACTTTAGCATAAGCCCTTTTGTGGGATTAGTGTGCATGTGTGTGTGTGAAAATTGTGTGACTAATAGTTCCAAAACGATGAAAAGTTCGGTCGATCCTGTTTACGGCCATCGACAGCTATCGACATCGGCAGCAATCAGAAAATCGCGATGGGCTAGTCCTGGGGTGTATTTCATCAAAGACTTGTCGGCCGTTTTATCCGACAAACTGTTATAAGCTACTGAAATGCTTGCATCTGATGGCTGAGAGCAAATTTGTTGGATAAAATTTGTTGGTATGACAATCATTTGATGAATAAATATTATAGAACAGAATTGATTAGATATCAATACTTTGTAACTAGTGAATATTGTTATCAGTTTATGTTACCTGCTGTTGGCAGCCCCCTTGGCTTCACCTCCGCCATCTTGACCTTGTAGACTCTAGTCTAGGACGATCACACATTGCACATCGGACATCGAACACACTCGATAACCCGAATTTGCTAATTAAATTGGCAACTAGTATTTTTAGTAAAAACATGGGCGCACCCAGGACTTGACGACCCGGGGCAAATAGCTTTATATACTTTGCGCCCCTCTGCAATTTTTGGCGCCCCCCCTCCCAGGAGCTGACAATAATTAAGCCCCCCCCAAAAAAAAAGTCATCAGCTCAAATTTGGCGCCCCTTAATCTCCCACCCCAATGAATGTGGGGCTTATTTTACCAGCTTTAATAATGAATAGGCAAATTAAGACATGCTAAATTAGATGTCATCTTTAAAAAGATTGTGTGAACACATACTTAGGTCGATATGGGTCTGTATTAATTTGCCATTGCCCCGTATTATAATGTTGAAGCTTATATTATCAGTTAAATATTATTTCTAATAGTAAGCAATAATATAATAACAATAATAATAATAATAATAATAATAATAATAATAATAATAATAATAATAATAATAGTAATAATAATAATAAAAATTTATCATTATTATTATTATCATTATTATTATAATAATAATAATAATAATAATAATAATAATAATAATAATAAAAATTTATCATTATTATTATTATCATTATTATTATTATTATTATTATTATTATTATTATCCGGCCTTTGTACTCACACAATGCCAGCTCCTAAATTCTTTTGTCTGGAAAGAACTTGAATTTCCAAAAATTTCACAAAAATCGATCCAGAATCTTTTTCTTTTTTCGTAGGACGCTTTCAAGACACCTTATTTTTTTTTTCGTCGATTATTTCAACTTTTCAACGCGCCGCGCCGCGCCACAACGCTACACTTTAGCATAAGCCATATTTCCTGTGGTATGAGATATTCCTGTTGTATTTTGTGTTGCAATTTAGGTACCACAGAAATACCACAGGTACCCATTTTAATTACCACACAACTTTATATTACCACACTCATTTCCTGTAGTATTAGATATTCATGTGGTACTTTGTGTGGTTCTCTAGGTACGACAAGAATACCACAGACACCCATTATCATTACCACATAACTCTGTGTTATATTACCACACATTTCCTATGGTGTGAGATCTTCCTATGGTATTTGTGTGGTAATTTAGGTACCACAGAAATACCACAAACACCCATTTTAATTACCACACAAATCCATGTTATTACAACACATTACCTGTGGTATGAGATCTTCCTGTGGTATTTTGTGTGGTAATATAGGTACTACAGGAATACCACAGACACCCATTTTCATTTCCACACTCAATGATATATTACCCCACATTTCCTGTGATATGAGATATTCCTGTTGTATTTTGTGTGGTAGTTTTGGTACATCTGGAACACCATAGGTACCCATTTTTATTACCACACAATTCTATGGTATATTACCATACATTTCCTGTAGTTTTAGATATTCATGTGGTACTTTGTGTGGTACTCTGGGTACCACAGGAATACCACACGAACCTAAAGTATATTACCACACATTTCCTGTGGTATAAGATATTCCTGTGGTATTTTGTATGGTAATTTAGGTACCACAAGAATACAACATACACCCATTTTCATTTTCTACACAACTCTATGTTATATTACCACACACTTCCTGTGGTATGAGATATTCCTGTGGTATTTTGTGTGGTAATTTGGGTACCACAGGAATACCACACGAATCTAAAGTATATTACCACACATTTCCTGTGGTAAGATATTCCTGTGGTATTTTGTGTGGTAATTTTTGTACCACAGGAATATCACAGGCACCAATTCTCGTTACCACACGACTCTATGGTATATTACCACACATATTCCTGTGGAATGAGGTATTCCTGTGGTAATTTGTGTGGTTAAACCAGTTACCACAGGAATTACCACAGGACATTTTTGTAAGGGGAAATATCCCCTTATAACCTTAACCTTACGCTAGCATTGTGGGAAAATTTCTTTAAAAAAAATTATGGGCCTTTATGTTTCAATGTGGATTTTAATGGAGGACTTAAAAATATACCTTGACAGATAGGTTGGGTACCATCCCACGAAGCAGGAGCCTGTCCGTTATGGAGTTCACACACACGGGACGCTGGACCAATCAACTCATAGCCCTGGTTACAACTGAAGGTGCACTCCGCCCCAAAGATAGGATCGTTACAATTTGCTATGGAACCACTGGCTGGAGCTTGCAGCCTGGGACATCGGAAAACTGGTAAAATCAATCGTAAAGAAAGGTGCTAATTCCTATTTCTATTCTCAAGTTTTGATACTTAAGTGTCTGTGCTTTTCAGAAATTTTCACTCAAAATCGATTTGATATACAAGTACATATGTTACGAATGTCTTTCAGTTAAATGTTCATTATATTTTCTTTGAAATGTTGAATGAATAAGAATCAAATTCAAATGAAAATGTACTATACTTTTTGTTGAAACAGATTGTATATAATTTTCTAGGTTGCTGAAATTGTATTACAACATTTGCATTCTTAATTACATAATTTTCTTTTTGTTTTGTGGTATTGTGAAATATGAGATAGAATAATATTCAAAATGTATGAAACCATAAAAGTTTGAATGAGTTACCAACATTATATTTACCTACGACTGTCACAGTGACTTCACATTTCTGTGAATTTCCAAAGACGTCCGTTGCGATGTAAGGAATTGTTGTGGAACCTTCGCTAAATCTGCTTCCTGATCCTACATTGTTTATTACCCTGCAGTATTGAGAACCCAAAGATAATAGGAATCTTTACCTAATTTCAGTATTTGAAGATGCAATATGCATTAGCATTGCTTTCTTTTACAATTCAATGCAAAGGGGATATTGCTCCCCATGTATTTCTGTATATTTTGAGGGGTGACAGCACATCAATCACGATACATACTGTAATCGGGGAAATATTCGTGGTACACTAATTTTCCTGGATTTCGCGCGAAGATCGGCAGCCGCAAATTTTAAAAAAACGCAAATATGGGAGCATGCTTTTGTATGCATGTAATGGGATGGTTTAATTGCGTGCTTACGAACATGCAGCGCGAATTCAAGAACCTGTGAACTTTCTCTGAGGCCGCTCAGGGCGAAAAATTAGTCGCACTAAAATTACAGCACATACAGTATGACATAGCCCATCTGTATCTATTTCAAATCTAACTTTATATTAATCTATATCTCCTGTAAATTAATTTAAATGATAATTGTATGAATTTTATAGTGAATAATGGAAATTTATATGTAACAAAATGATACACAAAACAATGACTGTAATAAAGATAATGGGTTCCTCCTAGTATCGTAATTACATTTGAATGTCTAGTAATAATATAGTCTTACTTAATAACTGTGACGTTTCCAGAGTTGTCAGAAGCTGTTATATTATCATACAGCACCGTTTCAAAGGTTTTACTTCTCCCAGCATTTGCATAAACATACATTGGGCATGTTATGTCAAAGATTGGCGACTGCACATCTGCGACAAAACATAATAAACATAAATATGTTTGATATCAAGCAACTTGCCAAATAGGCATATATATATTCCCCATTTCCCTTAAGATGTTCATAGGTATTTAGTCTACAGCTTATCTTGTGTTTTGTTTTGTTTTTCTCAGATAAGGTATATTATATCTTTTGAGAGTAGAGACATTTTGATGGTGGAAATTTACCTTGTCTTAACTACTTTACTGCTGCATGGTGCTAAATGAACAGTACTGGTATATGAAAGAACTGTATTGTCAACTCTATCATTATGGCTAAGATTTAAAGACTGTTTAAAAATATTCATGTTTCCCTCACAAGCATTTTGAAATGGCAATACAAAAGCCGTTTTAAAGGTTATTGGATATCAAGAACCCTTTTTCACATTAATAATTCTTGATAAGTTCTTGATACAGCTTATCTTGTGTGTTTTTTTTTCTCTCAGATAAGGTATGTTATATCTTTTAAAAGTAGAGACATTTTGATGGTGGAAATTTACCTGCATGGTGCTAATTGAACAGTACTGGTATGACTAGCGTGGTGCTGGTGTATCAAAACAGACAAAGCTCAGACAATAGTATGAGCACGTAATATTATGTGGTCCGTGCACAGTGTACAAACGCCAAGCACGTAATACTGCGTGGTCCGCATCCAAGTGGTTAAGGTGCGTAAATCTTTGTTCAAAGAAAATGTACTAATTTCTTAAGCTTCTTTTTTACTAATTGTGCTCAAAATCCTGATGTAATCATTGACCTAAATTTAAAAAAAGTTTACCCTCGCATCCGACTCGTCTTTGGTCATTCCAGGTTCCATCTGACGTGCATATCTTTGTATAAGGGCCATACATCCGGAATCCATTCTCACACTGAAAGTTACATTTAGTGTTGAAGGGAACAGGGTCAGGCTGGGTACAGATGATGGGGGTAACACTTCCGTACCTGACGTTAATGTTCGCAGGACATGTTATGTTGACTGTGGTGAAAAAAATATTAGATTAAATAACTCCATAGGGAATGAATACATATCATTTCTCACGAAATGCATGTAATATACAAATAAATTAAATAGATTTGAAAACAGGCTTGAATGTTGAAGTAAATTGGTTAATATGCAGAATGGAGTGAGGGAGGGATGCATCCTCTCCCCCATATCTTTTTATTGTAAGCCTATATGGTGAGTATTGCAGCGTGAGGAGAAATGATCAAGTAGGGATACAACCTTACTTGCAGAGAATGGGGGAGCCTTTTAATATTAAAGAAGAGTGTAGGAATGTCAAAATCAACCTGAACATCATGAAAACAAATTAAATTATCGCTTGACCATTTCATGACTTCAAGCAATGTGAAGAAAATATTGAAGAGGCAAATAGTTTGTCTCTTCCAGAGCAAAAAAAAAAAGGAGAAATGCACTCGTTTTTCAGAAGAAATGATATGTTGTGTGGAACTGGGCTTAATATAAATTAATAATGGATATAAAGGTCAGTAAAAAAAAACCCAGATGAGGATAACATCTCATAACACCTAGGCCTACTCAAGTGAACCAATAGAAAACTTCAAACTTACTGTCACAAAGTGGTTCAATATTACTCCAGGTTCCATTAGCTTGGCAAGATCTCGAGACGACACTCTCACTGTTACTTGACATATATCCATCATCGCATGCAAAGTCACATTGGTCTTGATACAGTGCTTCCATTGGTGGACAACCCGTCACATGTCCATTAATGATATCAGGTACGGTGCAGGTTACAGCTTGAAAAAAAGACACCCAAAATTTTCAGTTAAAATAACATATAACATCATTTTTTATAGCCGAACTAAACAACTGAGACAAATAGCAAAAAAAAAAAAAAAAAAAAAAGTCTAGTATAATAAATCGTTTGGTATGTTTTCGTGTTTTATTTTTCATCTTTACTAATATTTCAAAAGAAATGGCCTGAGTCATAATACCTGCTAATATAAAACACTTATTTGAAGCATGACCTTCCATTTTCTTTATACCATTTAATTGATTATTCATGTTTCGTGTAGTATCTTTTTGAAGTTAATAGGAAAATTTTTACTCAATGAAATATATCATTAATAACAAACATACTTTTATTTGTTTTGGTGATACCTATTAGTTACCCTGGTATGTAGTACATTTGAAGGAATGAATCGTTTTCAAATAGTTACCACGACACTCAGGCTGCGTTCCATTCCAATATCCCATCGTGCTTGTGTTTGACATTCTCAAACAATATCGTTCCGTTGTAGAATTGGCATTTGTTACTTCATATCCAGGGTCACATGTAAAAAGACAGCAAGATCCAAAAACGGTGCCACTTTCGCATGAACCTTGACCATGGTTAAGTGAGACATCACCATTTGAGGGTGCGTATAGAGGATTACAGCGAGTAACTTTAAAAACGAATAAAAAATAATTAATGGTTAGTGGTCTCTTTACATTTATTTTACTGTGCTCATTGTACCTTTACAGTGAAATACTTGATGAAGATGGAGGTCATCGCCCTTGATAATTTGTAAAAAAAAAACACAATAAAATATATGATTGGCCACAACAATGCATTTACTGAATGCTACAAAAAAAATCCCTAAAGTTCAAACATTGCAATTTTAGGAAAACTTGGACATGATCCAAAAATATTTTCTTTGTTCCTGGCAATAGAACGTTATAAAACTATTCAAACATTAGCTTTGCAGGGGCATTGTATGTTGTCATAAGATCATTAATGTAAATACATGGATATTTATTACCCATGAAAACTAAACCGCTTGGTTCAGTCTGCCCTTGTATTCTAACATTCCTTGAGCTAAGGCGCTCCTAAAAACAACTTTTATATCATTATATATCCCTCTTCTAATAATCATTTGAATCCCCTTTACAGGGAATCTATAGTGTAGTGGGAATGTGATGGAAAGATGAAGAAAATTATTGTGAGCTTTCATGTTATTTTCATACTATTTGGGAAGAATATCATGTTAAAAAGCTCCACAAAAATAGATTGCTCTTCACTTGCCCTAATAGTCATAATATCGGGTCCTGAACATTTTGTCTTGCCAAATACATGCATTTCTGTGTAAGTGCATGTGACTCAAAGCTGAATTGGGTTGATTTTTTTTTTTATCATTTTGGTGATTCCAAAACCTCATTGCACAAAATAATGCTTAGGTTAATTGTTATCAACCTTTCCAAATCACTTTAAGACAGTGCTTTGCACATTTCAATGTCATGACCAGAACACTAGTTTCACTTTAACCCTAAAAAGACTGGGGGGGCATCATGGCCCCCCCCCCCTCAACATTTTCCGCGACCATTTTGCCCCGCGAAATCTTTTGATCGTGCTGCTCGCTGATTTTATACTTTCAAGTCTTACGCATCTTTTGAAACCATTTTCGCGAAAATCGGTCATACCGTTACGACGCTGCACGATTTTCAAAAATATCCGTCAGACCGAAAAACGGCTCAAAGACGTGATTTTGTGTACAAAGTCAATGCAAATGGAGTTTTCTCACCTTATTCATAAAGATATGATTATTTTCACTCTCATTGGCTGAAATCAATTTATTTTAGCATTATTATGCTTCAAAATGGTTCTTCAATAATTTTTAAAAACAAAGAAAAACAAAAGGTCGAAAAAACAAAGAAATACATAAGAAATTCATAAAACAATAAAATACATAAGAAATTAACAAGAATTTTTTCGGAGTGCAATTGTTAGGAATGCTATAAGGAATAATAATACACAAAATTAGCATTCTAGGAGCTTTATTTTTTTCAATTAGAGCAAAAAGTATGATTTTTATGCATTAATTAGCATAATTAATTCATATAAAATAAATTGATATTATTTTGCAAAAATTAATAGTGCAATCTTGTAGATTACATGACACACTACCATTGTGCCAATTTTCAGCACGGTCGCGCGATCGGCGGCCGAGATCTTAGGGGGGGCCATCATGGCCCCCCCCCCCCCCCAGTCTTGACAGCTCCAAAAACACCCCAGTCTTATTAGGGTTAAACAATAAACAGTATAAAATGCATGTCTCTACAGTTAATTTGCCAAATTATTAAGGCATATACAAAGAGCCATATTTCAATGCATAGATCGATGCATCTTACACATGTGTAGAGATTTCTTGCAATGGCCTAGGGGGACAAGATGAATTTCTCCCATATTTGATGTACAAAATTCATACCTCCTGGATTTCCGCCCATGCATGTAATAATTAAGTTTATTAAATCAATTCCTCCAGTGTATGGTATATAATGTACAGCCTAGGCATATTTTGGAATAGATATTGACTTTATACTCTGTATAAGGGGTAATCTTTACCTTTGACATCTATTTCCAATGAACATGTATCTGTGAATCCAGCCGCATCGGTCGCACGATAGGTAACTGTGTGAGATCCTTCATTGAAGAAAGCAGGTCTGCTGTTTCCAGAGACTGACTTGAAGTCTATAGCAGCTAGAATTGCTGTAATTTCAATAAGCCCATCAGCGGCCTATTGCAATATAAGCATGATAAGTTGTAACAAGGTGGTTCGCGAACCACAAGTCTTGCCTAATTTCGCTAGCAACAAAACATGCAATATGACTTTTTGACCCCAAGATGGCCTTTGATGTAACCTTTCTCGGTATCATATGTGACAATACCTAATAAACATTTGTTCAAAGTTTAAACAATTAAATCTATGAATAAATTAAGAAATCACAACATTTTAAAGAAAAGTCGACCTTTGATTTGACCTTTTAACCCCTATATGACCTTTGATTTCATCATCCTCATCAACACACATATGGTATTACCCAATAATCATTTGTACCAAGTGTGAACACAATTGATAGAGAAATAAGAAGACAAAAAGTTAAAGAAAAGTTTACCTTTAAATTGACATTTTGACCACTATTTTTGTAACGGTTGGCCTCATATCATTTGACCTTTTGACCCCTAGATGACCTTTGACCCCATCGTCCTTATCAGCAGATATGTGGTATTACCCAAGTATAAGTTTACCAAGTGTGAACACAAATGATGCAGAAATAAATAAATGAGAGCAAGTTAAACAAAAAACTAAGAGCTTTAAGTTTTGCAACAGACCAACTAGTAGAGGACCAATGTGTAGACCCCATGGGTATTTTTTGGGAACAAAGGTTTGAAAGTGGTTTCGAGTTGGTTAGAGGTCACTAATCAAAATTAGCTTGGTTAGTCCCCTACTAACCCCCGGCAACTCTCGTAGGGGTCAAAATAAGGTCAAACTGGGGCCAATTTTTACCCTAATTGATCGATTGACCCTTTGACCATATCGTGACCCCTCACATTTATTTAATGCGGTTCTGGATTAGAAATACAATCTGTAAGTTTTAATAATCTATTTATACATAATTTGACTATAATACACAAAATGGAGCTGCTTTAACTCCTTATTCGTATTTCAATCCTAAATTAACTAATTTGACCCCAAATGACCTTACTTTGACCCCTTATATGTACTGAACATGATTTTCTTATGTAGAAATAGTGTCAATTAATTTCCTTAACAATCTAAAATATTAATAGACACAAAAAACACAAAAAATTTTCGTTCTAAACAATTTTAGCTTGTGTAGGCCTCATATGCCTTCATGTGAAAGTTGGTTGACCTTTTGACATTTCCCGCCATAACTTCTTACTGGGAGGTAAGGGGTGTCTGATCTTGTACACTTTTCTGTTCAGTAGAAAGAGACAAATAATTTGCCGTGTCTTTTGATACTATTTGGGCATTCTAAAATTTTTGACCCCCTATTGGCCCCAGTTTAACCTTATTTTGACCCCTACGAGAGTTGCCGGGGGTTAGCAGGGGACTAACCAAGCTAATTTTGATTAGTGACCTCTAACCAACTCAAAACCACTTTCAAACCTTTGTTCCCCCCAAAATACCCACGGGGTCTACACATTAGTCCTCTACTAAACAGACTAACAGATCAACAGACCAACAGGAAAGGTGATTACTAGGTCTCTGCTGAACTTCATTCAGGCGAGACAAAAACAGAACTGATCAGAGCTGCATCAACAGAACAAAATTTATGCAAAAATAAAGAAATCAAGACATGTTTAAAGGGGACCAATACCCAAGGAAATAGTCACTTTTATTTGAAAGAGCACAATCAGAGGAGCAAATTAATAAAGGTTTCATCAAAATCGGTTATAAAATAAGAAAGTTATGGAAGTTTGAAAAGTCTCGTTTTACCTTCTATGGGGATCCTCAAACTGGCAACATCGGCTTCAAAATGGCCGATTTTATGGACAACTCTCCATTTGTTTTGTACACAAATTTTCAGATTTTCCCCATTTTCTTTCAAAATATGTCTTATTTACTTCTGAACTCAAAATATGTCATGGAAAAATATATTTCACACAACATATGTTGAGCTCAGGAGGAGGTAAGACATATTTTGAAAGAAAATGGGGAAACTCTGAAAATTTGTGTACAAAACCAATGGAGAGTTGTCCATAAAATCGGCCATTTTGAAGCTGATGTTGCCAATTTGAGGATCCCCATAGAAGGTAAAACGAGACTTTTTAAACTTCCATAACTCATATTTTATAACCGATTTTGATGAAACTTTTTTTTTAATTGCTCCTCTCATTATGCTCTTTCCTATGAAAGTGATTATTTCCTTGGGTATTGGTTTCCTTTAAGAAAAGTCAACCCTTAATTTCACCTTTTGACCCCTATATGACCTTTGATCTCATCATCCTCATCAACACACATGTGGTATCACCCAATAATCATTTGTACCAAGTGTGAACACAATCGATAGAGAAATAAGAAGACAAAAAGTTAAAGAAAAGTTTACCTTTAAAATGAACTTTTGACCTCTATTATTGTAACCGTTGGCCTCACATCATTATAATTATAATAATAATAACCAGTATAATTTTCCGAAGTGTGAACACAAGTGATGCAGAAATAAAGAAATGAGAGCAAGTTAAACAAAAAACTTAAACATTTTCGTAACAGACCAATAGACTAACAAACTAACAGACCAGGAGACCAACAGGAAGAGTGATTACTAGGTCTCTGCTGAACTTCATTCAGGCGAGACCAGCAGCGTAAATTTGTGTCAAGGAGTGGGGGATGATCAAAATAATTTGCCAACTTGTCGCGATCTTGTTTGTCGATGTTGGTTGGAGCACACTGGTGTGTAGCTCACCACTTCAGCTCTGCCTACTTCTGCTTTTTATATGTTCCAGTTCTGTTTGTTTTGCTCATCCTGTTGACAATTTTATTTATTGAGACCTAAAGGACCTGCAGGACAATTTTTGAGGTTTTTATGGACTGCTCCATCAAGGAATTTTGTGATGATTTTCTTTGCCATGGGAGTATACGTTTGGACATGAGAGAAGCCATTATACAGCACATGCATGCTGCATGTACTACCCCTACCAGCCACAGCCTTTTGATATCCAACCAGCCGTGAACCTGAGTACTGAATAGCTTTTGTTCTACACAAAGGGAGTTTAGTGTACTTACAATGATGTTCTATAAAACTCTTTCACTGCTGTGTTTGCTACTTCTTTGCAATCATATGAATGGGAGTGAATATGCAGATTCACACAGTGATGGCATCTCTTTTCCCAAAATTGAATCTTGGAAAACACACAAATACTGTGGGAGAAGACTGTGCTTTTACCCCAACTCCAACGCTACATTTCAACTGCTATTATTACTTGCTGGAGATGTCAGCTTAAACCCAGGTCCAAATGACAGCGATAACGAGGAGCAAAGAAATGTCCTGGGTGAGCTCCGGTCTAACCTGTCCACAGAGGGTGCAACTTATGTATACGACAGGGCATCCCTGTTGGCACTGAACACAGTTCATCTACATCAACAGCGACTTAACCCTGTATTATGGAGAACACTAACAAATCTTGGTATATCTCGGAGAAAGAAGACCAGACGGAGTTGACGACATGTGTTAAGAAAGACTTACCATGACAACTCAACATCTAACTCAGATCCTTCCAGTTTGCTTCAATCTGAGGCTGAAGCTAACATCTCGGATGACAACAGTGCAACGCATGACGATACTTACCCGATCAACGTGACAACCAGAGGACTTCGTGTTGCTCACCTGAACATCCACAGTCTTCTCGCCAAATACGATCATCCGAAGGAAAAGCTGGTGAGAAAACCTTTTGATATCTTGACATTTTCAGAAACCTTGTTAGATGGCACGGTGTCAGACGGTGAACTTCGACTGGATGGCTACTCACTCGAAAGACTGGGTCGTACTCGCAGAGGTGGGGGAGTCGCTATGTATATATCTCATTCTCTGTCATATACGCGTAAACATGACCTAGAACTTGATGGCCTAGAAGCCATATGGATTGAGATCAGACTGCAAAACTCTACCACAATAATGATAGGTACATTCTATAGGCCACCTAGTGCCGATGCGGTATATCAAAGACTTGTAGAGGATTCAATTAACAGGGCAATGAGTTTAAATGGAGAATTATGTATCTTGGGAGATTTCAATTGTGATATGCTCTGTAAAAGAAAATCACAGTTAATTTTGTCACTCTGTAGAACTCATAAGTCGAAACAAGTTATTCAGCATCCAACTAGAATTACTGAGACAAGTACGAGTTTGATCGATATTGTCTTAACCAATACCTCTCATAACATTGTACAGAGTTGTGTTCTTTCTGAGGGGCTCAGTGACCACAGCCTTGTGTATTTTGTAAGGAAACTACATAGACCAAAGATTGAACTTAAATCTGTAACATTCCAAAATTTTAAGAGATTTCACACACAACACTTTTTGGAAGATCTTGGCGGGTCTCAATTAGGGAGACATTTCCATGCACAGGATGTTAATCTGATGTGGGATGCATGGAAACAGATGTTTGTAGAATCTTGTGATAGAAATGCCCCAGTAGTAACAATGAGAGTAAGGGGGCAGATTACGCCTTGGGTTACTGAAGAGTATATCCAATTGTCCTACGAACGTGATAGGCTAAAAAGAAGGGCGGAAGTTAGTGGATTGAGTATTTATTGGCAACAATACCGGTTTTGTAGGAATCATGTCAATAATTATCGACATGGTTTAAAGAAAGATTACTATGTGACAAATAAAATTGAACATAAACGAAATCCTGCCCAACTATGGAAAATCTTGAAAGGTCTCAGTGGCACTAATGCCCAACCTTCCGTTGACAGACTTAGAGTAAATGATGAGTACATTCATGAACCACTTGATATAGCAAATGAACTTAATCATTCATTTGCAAATTTTGGTGTTATACCTGAGGGTGCCCCAAGACATGATAATGGTAACATGCACCATGTGTCCTGCAACCAAAGTTTTGCCTTCATGGATATTGATTCTCAGCGCGTATTAGAGATTCTGAAAATGCTAGACATTAAAAAGGCAACAGGCATTGATGGACTGCACTCCAAATTGCTCAGAGAAGCTGCCCCAATTGTCTCTGAACAATTGACTCAGATTTTTAATGTTTCGCTTCAGACAGGGCAAATACCACATGAGTGGAAGACCGCTAAAGTCACACCCATCTTCAAAAGTGGTGATAAACACGATCCAAATAACTATCGACCGATATCGGTTATTCCCATCATAATGAAGGTTCTTGAAAGAGTGGTTCATGATCAACTCCATGCCTATTTTAATGAAAATGATTTATTTGTAAAGCAACAATCTGGCTTTAGGAAAAATCACTCGACAAATACTGTACTCACCTATTTTTCTGATTATCTGCTGAAGCAAATAGACCATGGCCGCTTGACAGGTGTTGTTTATCTTGACCTAAGGAAGGCTTTTGATTCTGTCAATCACGAAATTGTTGTTAAAGAAACTTCCTTTTTATGGAGTTAAAGATGGAGAACTTACTTGGATTCAATCATTGTTATCCGGAAGAACCCAACAAACTTTTGTCAATGGGACCTTGTCTGAAACCACCAATGTCAGAACAGGTGTCCTGCAAGGCTCAATTATTGGGCCTCTTCTGTTTTCGGTTATGGTAAATGACTTACCAGGGATTCTAGAAAAGTGTCACATTATGATGTATGCTGACGATACAATATTGTATTACAGTGGGGATGATATCAAAGAAATTGAATCAGTATTGAACAGGGAGCTTGAGATAGTCAATAAATGGTTAACACAAACTCATCTCAGGTTGAATCTGTCAAAAACTCAATACATGGTGTTTGGCTCTCATAGGAAACTCTCAAATTGTTGTGACATAAATCTTACTGTTAACAACCATGCCCTAGAAAGAGTGAAGATCTTGGGGTTTGGATGGATGAGACACTGACCTGGCAAAAAAATGTAGAAGAAACAATGAAGAAGATTGGCTCACGGCTGGCGCTTTTCAGTAGACTCAGAAAATATCTCACAATTGACAGCTCAAAGGTCCTAACTAATTCTCTCATACTACCCTACTTTGATTACTGTAGTAGCACTTGGAGCATGTGTGCTCAGTATTTTAAGGATGGCTTAATAAGGCAGCATAAGAAAATGGCCCGTTTGATCTTACAGGTAAATTTCTCTACGCCTATTGAGCAAGTCTTCCACAGATTGAAATGGAACTCAATCGATGAAAGGTGGAAATTTCACAAATGTAAAACTGTGTTTAACATACTAAATGGGGAAGCACCTGTCTATCTATCTGAATTGGTGGTACGTCCAAGTAATGTACATTCCTACAGAACGAGAAATTCTGTGCAAAATGGTGTAGTAGTACCTCTTGTACGCAAGCAGTCTGGAAAAAAGTCTTTCTCTCATAGTGCTGCCATTCTCTGGAATCAGCTGGATACTGGTACCCGTTGTACTGTTTCAAAGCACTCCTTTGTAACATCTTACTGGAGAAACAGAATTCTTTAGAATGAAACAGCAAACCCTACCCAGCTGATTCCAGAGAATGGAAGCAAGCAAAAACCAAAATAATAACTCATGCATAATGTTAAAAAGAAATATATATGTGCATAAATGTGTACAATATATGTGCTGTACTCTGATTGTACACTTATACATGTACATGTAATATATATAAGTCTTGCAGGCCTATTGTCATTATGAATATTGTTGTTTTCTCTTTGTTCAGATGTTCATTTGTAATAATTTTCTGTAATTTTCATATATGTTTATGTCTTCTTTTGCAGGGCCCCAAGTATAACAGTATTTAATTTACTGAAGGGGTTACCCTGGGTAAATAAAACGAAATAAATAAATGAATAAATAAATAAAGGAACGTTTTTAATTATTATTCGGAAAAATTGAGCTATTACTGCCTGATCGAATGGATTAAGAATGTTGAGGACTGTGTTTTGGTCACCCATGAATACCCTCCAGATAAGGGGGAATTTTTTTTTCGGGGGGAGGCGTGTCATTATTCAGCATCTGCTGTAAATTTTGATTTTCGGAGAATTTATTTCACAAAATTCTGCTGAAGTTTCCCTTCTGAAATCGGGCCGTTTAACAGTCCATAACTAAATAATTTATTCCGCCATTGTTTTCGTTCCGTCTTTATTTAATGAAGAATTTATCTCCCAACGTTATCGACGGCGACTTCTCTCAAAAAAGAATAAGTTTCGCTACTTAAATCGGGCCGTTCTCACGCCACAGCTAAATAATTATTTTTGCAACTATTTTTTCCTGCCGTTTATATTTTATAAAGAAATTATTTCAAAACATTATCAGCGGCGACTTCTTCCGGTAAAGAAGAAGTTATCACTCAATAAATTAAAAATTAATTCTGCGATTGTATCCATTCCGTATTCATTTATGAAAGAAATTATTTTAAAACATCATCAGCAAAACTTATTCTTTATCGGAAGAACTCGCCACCGATACTTTTTTCGACATAACTTCTTCACGAAAATAAAGACGGGGTGGATATTATTGCGGAATCATTTATTTAGTTGCCGTTTCGATTTTCCTGGCTTCGCCACAGATTATTTCAGTTTGGCACTAACGATCCTTATGCATTTTTGTAATAACGGACCTTCGGAATAACGAACCTTATTCTTTTTTCTGAATAACGAACCTTATTCTATTTTCGCAATAAGAAACTTCATTCTATTTTCGGAATAAGGAACCTTATTCTATTTTCGGAACATCACCCCCCCCCCCTCCCCCTGGACTAATGGACCCGCGGAGTATCGGGATGACCCCGAAAATTCTGTGGGCTGCAGGCCCGAAGCCCTCAAACAACCTAGCCCGCACACAACTATGTTTTTGATTGTCAACAACACCCTTTCGTAAGGTTGTCCCCAGATAAGGGCATTAGATCCAACCTTTTTATATTTAGGCTACTGTTTGTAACATAGTGTGAGGTCGCATAGCGACTGAGCAGGAAATTTTTTGGGCTTTTGGAGTTAAAAAGAGGCACTTGTTAGTATTGAAAGCGCTATTTTAACCAATAACACAATTATCTTTTCTTTTTTTTTTTCATTTCTTGAAAAGTGGGGGGACGTATCCCCCCATCTCCTCGGGATGATCAGAACCAATTCAATTATTAGCAAAAAAATCTTTCCTTTTCTCTTTTTTTTTAAATGAATGTACTACAAGCCAACAACTTAAATCAATCAAGTCTAGCAATAATTTGTATACTTATACTTATAAAGATCATTACCTTAATTGGTTCCCAGTATTCCCAATGTATCTCCGCTTGAGACTGACCTTCCAGAGCAAATATGACCTGATCAGGTGGGCAATTTAGGACGGGAGGAGAAATATCTATTTTGGTAATAAAAAGAAACACAAACTAAACATCAAATTTGTGAGGAAAACAAATTAGTTTGATGGAAAACAATTATAGCCCTTCAAAGCTACTTTGTGTTGAAAATTTACGATTATCACTTCACGATAACTAACCAAGATTTACGATGCCAAAAACACAACAACTGAACATGCTCAATGATTTGTTTAATTCTTTCTTCTTTTTAACTTTTTTTTTGTTGTAAAGATGACAAAACCACAAAAACTGAATAATTAATTTATTCTTTTTTTATTGATTTTTTAAAACAGGTTTTATTTAAAAGAGATGGATTGAATGAAATTATATTTCAAAAAGTCTTAAGCAGTGCATTTTTAATTCCCAAATACAATGTGTTGTCTTTTTTATTAACACTTTTAAAGGATGAGCCATTTACAGAAATGTTGGAAGTTGTGTTGATTTATTGCCCTACATTATGCGTTCATATGTACTACTCAGCAAGGAAACTGGTTTTGAAGTACTTCAAGATGTAGGAGTATTTATTTTCACAATCAGTCATTTCAAAATAAAAACAGAGCCTCTTTCTTGAATTTATAAAATGTATGTCATACCGATACAGCTTTGTGAGATGCCGTCCCATTGGCCATTCGCCAGGCATCGTCTGGAGGTTGAACCTTGGGCTGTGTATCCTAGGTAACACACAACATTGCATGTAGTTCCATAATCTTGCTTTATGGTTGTATCTGTCTGTCTGCTTGCAAGACGGCATGACTCGATGTATCCATTTGTAGGTACATCGAGTGGGTCGCACTGAACAACTGGCAGACAATACAAATAAGAAAGTATATTTTTATATTTTCTGATAATATTTCAGCACTATGGGAAGATATATCTACAGGCCTACGAATATTCCATAAAATGCCAATATAACCTGCTTTATTACTAATTCACTGTTGAATGTGAACATGAAGAAGTGCTAAAGAAATTTTGTATTACTGAACTTGGACCAAACATTAAGTGGCAGATAACACATTCAACTATCATAAAAGAAAGAATTTAAAGGGACTAGACTGACATTATTAGTATTTGAAAAGAGAAGGGGGAAAAAAACTCTCACAAATTGCTAATTAATCTGAAATCAACTCAACATTACATTATTTCTCTTTTTTATACCTGTGCATGAAACAGGTCCACCATCCCATACTCCATTTCCTTCTCCATTATCTGTACAAGTACGGTTTACAGACCCAGCAGGAAGATATCCAACATTACATACGAATGTACACACCGTTCCGTAGATTTCATGCTCGTTCGGGCATCCACTCTTTATACCATGCTGAGGAGCGGGTATATCGCTGTTGATGCATGTCATAACTGATAGAATAACAAATAAGAAGTATATTGAATGTGAAGTCAATTCTATGGAGGTATAAAAAGAATTTGGAAATTATAGGTTGTAAACTGAACAAGAATGATGGCGCACCCAAATGATTTGTGAGGAGGTGTTTTTGATAAATAGAAGAAGATACTATAAATGAGCATGTCTCTCCATATAGGGATTCGCTATAACATTCTTTTTTAATAGAAAGATTTTTTTTGTTAAAGATGACCAATTATCTCAGTGAAATTGCAATCATGTTTGATATTCTGAATATTTACATTAAACTCCTCAGGCATGTCAAGTGAGCTTTGCAATGGAGGATCCAGGCAAGGGCACAAAAAAATAACAGGCGGCCACAAGAGGAGAAAACTTTTCATGATTGAACTTAACGTTCATTTAAGAAAATTGGCGCCTGCGCCCCATTTCTGCTTTCAGATGTGCCGTTTGCATGTTTTTTTTTTTTCAAAATCCTTGATCCGCTGCTGTAAATACGGGATGGAATTTAACCATATATACCTTTACAAACAGGAGCTTTTTGTAGCCACTCTCCGTTTATTCCACATGTCAGGGTACCTGATCCATCCAAGTTGTAGCCATTGTCGCACACGAACTTACACTTCTCCCCCAGCTCCAATTCGCCCTCTTCTGCGCAGGTTGTGTTCATTCCGGTATCCAAGGGAGGAACTGTGCATGTCTCAACTAATGCCAGTGTTTAAAATTAAGAGTAAGTGGTGAATGAATCATATTTTATTTCGGTGTCATCTTAGAAGATTGGAAGTGAAAGGAAGTAATATGGCAAATAATCATGCATTTTCTTGTATTAAGAAAGACTGTTATTCAAAGGAGATGAAAACTCATCGATGACCACTGTTTAAGAAGGAATTACATTACCTACCTTGTAACCAACTTAATATTAATCTGTCATAGACGAAGATCACTATTCTTAAAATCCTATGGTGTCGTAACCCTAAAAGGTCTGGGGGCAAATTCCGATCCCCCTCAACGTTTCGCACAAGATCTCAGTAACGCATAAAGCTGTCAACTCGCCATTTCATGACTTTTTTCAGGTCTTGCGCAACTTTTAAGACCAAATTTGCAACAACCGGGTAGGCGGTTCTAAAGTTACATAACATTTTATTCAGACTGAAAATTGCTCAAAACATGATTCGTATACAAACCCAATACAAATGTATTTCAAGTCAATATTCATAAATGAATGAATATTTTTTATTTTACTGCTTCAAATCAAATAGTTTGTGGTTCTTTGTGGTCGTGATAATGTTGCCAACAATTCTCATCGAAAAAACATTAGAAAACAAAAAGTTAAAAAACAAAGAAATACATAATTTAAAAAACAATGAAATACATAACAAATGATTTTTTTTTAAATTCCATTTCATCAGAATTTTACAAAGAATCTATACATAAAAAATTAGCAGCTTTATTTAATGAATTAGAGCAATTTGTAAATTTATGCATAAATTAGCATATTGAATTAATATCAACCATTTTTCAAAGTATTTGACTCTGCAATTTTGGAGATTACGTTCTGGGTGATGTGTGTGGCGATTTTCATCGCAATCGCACGGTGGACAGCCGAGATCTCGGGGAGGGGGGGGGCGGAATCCGACCCTCTCTGGTCATAAGATGACCTAAAAACCCCAGCCCTTTTAGGGTTAAAATGTTTTCTTTTAACAAAGCATTACAACTGGGCAATTAGGACTCCTACAATAAACTTGAAAAAACAGTCATTATACCTGTGCAAGTAGGTGGAATGCCCTCCCAAAAGGTCACTTCACTTCCGGAATGAGCGTTGCATCTCAAGACATTGTTGTCGATCATGTAGCCTGAATTGCACACAAAGTAACAGGATGACCCATAACTCCGCTGACAGGGTTGACCGCCGGCATAATCACCATTGTCAGGCGCGTCAATTAATGGGCACTCCAAAACTAAAATGACAAAAAGTGCATCCACATGAATTTTCATAACGTTAAAGGCTTTATGAACTGGGCATACAAAAAAAAAAATTAAACAATTTATATAATTCATGTAGGATGGGGGTTGTGTGTCCAGACACCTAACAAACATTAAGCCTTGTTAATTATCTCAGGAATAAGCCCAAAATATAGATTGAATAATGCTTATCATCATCAACCTCTGTTCAATGTATTTATGCACTTTTATCATGCCCATTGGTCTTCTTTCTACTGAGGCCTCAGGCCTTTAGGATACACTTGTGGTAGGCCTAAGGAATGGATTCCTTCCATGTTCCATGCCATTATGATAATTACTGTTGAATGCAGTGCATCACATAAAAAGTTGCTTTTTCGAAAATGTGAATTTTAATTCATCAAGAATAACATTATATTCCGTTAAGTTATATCAAATTTACCTGTGCTGTCATGGATGACTGCTTTCAAAACCCCAATAGTTTGTTTGCAATAAAAGAGGCGCTATTATTATAGCAGTCCTAAAAGTAGCAGTAACCCTTTTAAAAAAATACTCACTCTGACATTGTGGTGCACTGGCTGTCCATTCTCCAACATTACCAACTTTCTCGCATGTTGTGGAGTTGGTTCCATTGAGACTATACCCAGTTGTACAGGAGAAGGAGCATACAGATCCTCGGATGTTTCCATTGGGACAGCTAATCAGAAGACCAGAGTACACAGGAATACTTTGGCATATTATCACTGTGTTGTGGAACAAATTGTGTTTTTTATTTATTTTTTTTTGTTGTTGATTATTTTGGTTATAAGTGGTCATTGAAGTGACCATTGTATAGTAATATATCACTGTATAGCCATGATAAAGTCACGATAACATACTGTGTTCATATAAGTACAACATAATACATAGGGGACTTAGGTTTAGACAACAAAAGTATTCTCCACTTTTATTGACATGTTAAACGTGTTAATTCTGCAACTTTCCTCTGATTTGTCTAATTTTCACTCATTTCGCAAAAGTTGTATTTAAACTGCGTATTATTCCATTTAAACGTCTCAAATCGTACAGGCGCAGTCCTGATTTACTAAACATCAACTTGACCTGGGTTTACATGTTATATTTATGCAAGAGATCCACCTTGAACAGTGACAGTGAAGGTGCAGGTAGCATTCAAGCCAGAGCTATCAGTTGCAGTGTACTCGATGACATGGTAGTTCTGACTGAATCTTGTACCAGATGGATAACCTGCTGTTTGTGCAATAATCACCGGGTCACCAGAATTGTCTGATGCAGTTGGATCCGCCCAGGTCACTACAGCAGTAGACTCCAGTTCGTCAGCGTAAATGATTCGTGACGCAGGACAGTAGTCGAACACTGGTGCGGTAGAATCTAGATACCAAAGGTCATGTGGATCCAAACAAGTTGAAATAAAATATATTCATCATATTTCTTGGCTTACTTAACCACTTGGCTGCGGACCACATCATATCCGTAATGGTCATATCCGTAATGTGCAATTAGCACCATGCAGCAGTCAAGTGGTTAATTCACTCTTGAATTAAAAATTCAGGCATCATTAGAGATGTGTCCAAAATAGAGAAGGCTAACCTCCAATTTGTATATTACCAGGCGCGGATCCAAGATATCAAAATTGTATACATTTGTCTGCCAATTGTCTGGGGACATTAGTGGCTCTATTATATTGTCTGACGTCAGGCTGCGTCCGCTACTGATTACTGTGTGGATAGTGTCCAGAAAGGAACACAGAAGAGCTTGCAATGGATGGTTGAATTTAGGGCACTTTTTTTAATTTGCTTTTGATTCATTTTCTTTATTAGTTTTCTTATGATAATTTACCTTTCAAAAAGTATTATCTAAAGGCCAAGCTTTGATTATCACCACCTTTGCTGCTATGAATTGCAGTGGCTCTGAATGTTCCTCAACAGTAACACAATAAGGTGAATAAATGCCAGCCATCATTTGTAGATGGCCAAAATCTTAATTCCTATTCAAAGGATAAAAGATCCTTACCTCTGCAGGATGGCTGACTCCCTGTCCATCCTGTTGCCAAGCACACTCGATCACGGCTCTGACCTGATGGTATGGTGTAACCGGCATCACACGAGAACGTGCACACACTTTGGTGATAACGGCCATTTGAACAGGATACGCGACCGTTGGTTGGCGGTCGAATGACGTTAGGGCAGGATATCACTATAAAAAGTTTGAAATCATGCCTTTACAACAGATGAAATTTAATTTTCGAGTTTTTCCTCGTTGTTTGAGACAATTAATATTAAATTGAGTGTAATTCATGTGATCATTCTGAACATTTCAATATGAGAAGATGGGGTGTGTCACAATGGCGTCACTAGAAATATGCTAAAGAATTTGTTAAATATATGACAAATTATCAGTATTATTATTGTCTATTTTTCATGAAATAATAATCTAAACATGGGCGGCGGAGACGGGGGGGGGGGGCGTTGCAGGGGGGCCAGCCCCCCCCCCCCCACTTTTTTGCCAGAAATTTTTATATTTTCTAAGGGAAAAAAGAAAAAGGAAGAAGAACGGAAAACAGAGGCAAAATTCATTTAAAATACCACCTTCAGGTCATTATAAGCCAAATTTTTGGCTTGCGCTTCATGCTCGCAATTTATTTTTGTTAAAATGGAAGTGATTGTTACATAGTAAAAGATTTAAACGAAAAGACATACACTCCCTTAGCACTTGTATTGCAACATAGCTAATTGTGTGTATTTTTCATATTTACAAATATTTTATATGATGTAATATATTATTCATGGCCAAAGATTTAAATTATAGTCGAATATTTTTTTTATATTCTGAATGAGAAGACTTGCCCCTTTTCATTCCTGAGATCAGTACACACCCAGACAGGGGCCCCTTTTAAACAAAGGGGCAACAAATGAAAAGAGGCCCCTATGGAATTTTAAGAGGTGGAGATTATCAGTGAATAAAATTATTAAGGAGTCAAATTTCTCTCTGAAAGGACCATCGACTGATTCCCGACGTCCAAAAGTGGAGAGACGTGATGTAAATTCTCAAAATGTGTCTAGACTACACTATCTTTAGGTCATTATTAGCCATTTTTTTTTTTGCCTCACGCTTTGCGCTCACAAAGTTCTCTAAAAAAGGTCCATTGACTGATCCCTGGCGTCCTAAATAAGTTATGTTATTAAATTTTTCTGCTCGCGCTTCGCAATCACAATTCTTTTTTTTTAAATGGAGATGATCGTTACTTGGTATAATTTATACCAAAAAAATCATAAGAGGGGGAAATGTATGTAAAATATACGACAGTTGCATCATTGTAAGCCAAAATTTTAAACTCTTTCTTTCAGAAAGATTGATTCTTGACGTCCCAAAGTGAAGTGATGGGATGTCAATTTTCAAAATGTGTCTAGAATAAACTACCTTCAGGTCATAAGCCAAAATTTTCAGCTCGCGCTTCGAGCTAGCAGATTTCTTTTTAAAAAAGTTCACTCTACTGATCCCTTAATACTTCCCAAATGAGTCAGTAGGCTAATGTTAATATGTCAAATTTTCTGCTCGCGCTTTGCGCTCGCAATTTGTTTTTGCTTAAATAAAGGGAAGTGATCGTCACCTAGTAGAAAAAGAAGAAAGAAAAACTAGAACTGCAATCGTTGACATGAACGATGTGCGTGCATTGACGCTTTGACTAAAATATATCAAGGATTATAAACATGTAAACGTATATTTTGAAATATATTGGTAAACCGAAATAACCTTCACATGTAGAACAAATGTGTGTTAAGCGATTGCGATTTGAATACGTTGTTGAGTTTTTATCTTTATCCTTTTTCCTCCGTGGCGTTCAATAATAAATCTGAGCACACGTGGCTTTCTCGATTTCGCGATTATGAAGCAAGCTGGTATAATGGTTTCTACAAAAACTGGATTTACTCAAAATTTTCTGTTGCAACCTACATTATATTTGGTATCAATGGAAAGGCAATTTCAATGCGGTCATTGTGATGTCAATTTCAGAAGCAAATATTGAACGACAATGACGTATGCATTGAAAATTCGCTTATTTTTGTCCATAACTTTTTGATGACGTCATCAAATTTTACAAAAATTGACAGATAGTTGTAAAATGTATCGATACATATGCCTGCCAAGTTTCAAGCCCCTAGATTGAATATTCGCAATTTTAGGGGAAGTTAAACATGATTTCCTGGTATCGATAATTTTTTTACATTCTACAACATTTTTGAGCAATTTGGTCAATGAATCGATATATTTTTCTTTACATTGCTGGAAAGGGCATAGTCTGAACTACCTAAATCCAAAAAAGGGTACGGTTTTAACAAGGCACAACGCATATGCAGCGTCTTGGATTTTAGCCAAATTTTGAAACTTTAGAGGGCGCTATTTGCATTTTTGCGTGTTTTCTGGAGCGTGAAACATGTGGAGTGTGTGCACATTTATTAGAATAACATGCCCTGAAAATTTGAAGCGAAATGGAATTGATTTAATGAAGTTATAGCCATTTTTGTGTGTTTTTAGTCACAATTTTTTATTTCAAAACGGAGTTGATTTTTGAAAATAATCTAAAATATGAAGATATTTTTAAAATGAAAAGTGATTGGATACATATGAAAGGCAAACTAATAGACTATTTAATGAATTTTGTTAGAAGTCTGTAGCGTTTATAACAAAATAGATATGGAGGCTGGAGAAATGGCTTTCAGATGGCCCAAAATTGACAAAATGGCGGATGGACGGTCATGGATGAGTGATTTTTGAAAATGAAATGTATGGGGATCAATAATGGAGCATAGAGGTTGTGTGTATGAAGTTTGAATGAATTTGGTTGAGCGATATGACCTGGGGAGGGATAACAAGGTTCATGTGTTAAATGAATAGGTTTTTGTGGAAGAAAAAGAAAAAGAAGAAGAAGATGGCGGAATAGGAATATTGAACGATAACATAGCATTGTCGCTGGAGCGTCAATGCAAAAAGAAAACGTAATATAATTCAGAAAGGTCCACTTTTTCACATTTCGAACCGGCCCCCCTTCTCCGCAATAATGAATTATTCGGGCCTAATTATGTTCACATGAATTCTTCTTGAACTTAGCCCGCCCCCCCGCCCTCCTCACTTTGAAAACGCTTCGCCAACTCTGCTAAATATTATTAGGTCATTATAAGCCAAAATTTTCGGCTCGTGCTTCACGCTCGCAAATTTATGTCTGAAAGTACCATTGACTGATTCCTGACATCCAAAAGTGGAGAGACGTGATGTAAATATGTTTAGAATACACTACCTTTACGTCATCATAAGCCAAATTTTTCAGCTCGCGCTTCGCGCTCACAAAATTCTATCAAAAATGTACATTAACTGATCCCTGGCATCCCTTAATGAGTAGGTAATGTCATGTAAATTTTACTGCTTGCGCTTCGCACTCGGGAATTATTTTTGTTAAAATGGAGATGATCGTTTATAGAATTTTTTTTTTTTTAAATACATAAGAGGGGAAAAAGCCAAAATTTTCAGCTCGACTTCGCAGTCGCAAAGTTCTCTCAGAAGGCTGATTCCTGACGTCCCAAAGTGAAGTGATGGGATATCAATTTTCAAAATGTGTCTAAAATACACTATCTTCAGGTCATTTTAAGCCAAAATTTTCGCTTCGTGCTCGCAGATTTCTTTTAAAAAAAGTTCACTTTACTGATCTCTGACTTCCCAAATGAGTAGGCTAATGTTAATATTCAAATTTTCTGCTCGCGTTTGCGCTTGCAATTCATTTTTGCTTAAATAGAGGGAAGCAATCGTCACCTAGTAGAAAAAAAAAGAAGAAAAAAATTCAGAAAGGTCCACTTTTTCACATTTCTAACCGGCCCCCCCCCCTCCCCGCATATATAAATTATTCGGGCTAATTATGTTCACATGAATTCTTCTTGAACTTGCCCCGCCCCCCCCCCCCCCCCCCCCCCCCACTTTGAAAACGCTTCGCCAACTCTGGCTAAATATTATACATACCTGTACAATAGCACTACTTCGCGGACCATTGACCAAACTACTTTGACGCATTGCTGATACATTGACGAGGCGCTACTGTGCTCAGAGCATAACCCTCATTACAGCGGTAACGGCAAGTAGAACCCACAGCTACACCATTGGAGCATATGATGAAACCGTTACTCGGATTTGAGAGAGACGTACATCTAATAACTGTGCAGAGTATGAGAACATTACAAGAACGATAATTAAATAAATAAAAATCAGAGGATGTTGCTTCTGTAATTAAGAATAGAAGATGTTTCAAATGTCACGTTGACCAGGGAATAGGGTTTTTTGCCCACTAACCTCAACGTTGAAAGATTGACTCTGCCTTAAATGGTAAATCCTATGGTGTGCATTTGATGCCAATAGATATTTTTTTTTATCTGGGTTTTTTTTTTAAATCCTTATAAAGCATCAACTGCATTGAACAAAAACCAAAACTTTCCAACTGCAGATTGTACGGATTGTCGAACTGCATATTAACGAAAACAAAGTTAACAAGAATCTGGAACCCTTAGAGATTCGAACCAGCAACATCCATTACGTCAACCCCTCGTTTGCAAGCAGACCTGAGCTGACCCTCCGTATTCAGGTCCCATACCCCCTTATCAAAAAACCTCGTTTGAAACTATTTCCAAGCACCATCGACCCTGCATGGCCAACTCCACAGGCCAGCTTGAGCGTTGAGCCAGGGGTAAATGATAAACAACAGCTGGGATGTTACGTAATAGTAACTCTGCCTATGAGTAGGCCCTTTAAAATAAAATGATTGTATTTGATATATTTCAAGTTTTCACAGGCATATTATATTTAGAAATCAAATGTTAATTCGTTTTCAATTTCAAACGAAGAAAATCGACCTCGGAATAAGGAAAGTACAAGAATAAAAAACTAATAAAAATGTATCGATACAGACATCTTGATCGTTTAAAGGCAGTAGGTCGGGAGCTCCCATGGGTAATTTGACACCATGGATGTTTACCCTGTAACAGCTGTTTTGCATCATCTGACCACTGCCAGTCTTATGTAATGCATTGTTTATTCCACCCATCGCTTCATCTGGTAAAGTCGTTAAATCTCCCTTTCCCTGGCCCGATGATACCCGAAGTTGTCCAGGGTAGGACAGATTGTTTTGCTGTGGTCCAAAAATTTAGCTTCAAGACAGGTATTTCAAGTGCTTTTCACAAATTCTGGGATCAGCAAATTATGATCCACTCCCCATGAAATCTGAAGACCCTAGTTCTTTAATGTAAACAATATTGGTCCCCAGCTGTGACCTTGGGTGACCACTGTTTGGACCAAGGTCAAGGAACAGATGTTTTTTAGATAGATATCTGGTTGAGGTGTTTGTCATACCAGGGTCTCCTCTCACGTCCCTGGTCACGGGTACAGCCCACAAGACCGACACCCACGAGACCGACGACCCACGAGTCCGACAGTAGAGTAAATAGGCCAACGAGATCGGGTACA
>CALNVZ010003428.1:7344993-7362489 GCA_940671915.1 Paracentrotus lividus | reverse complement strand
CCCCCCCCCCCTCCTGAAAATCTTCCAAAGCCTATCGATATTTCGAACCTGCCGTTGGTCACCTGCCTCCTTAGTTTTTTTTATTTCATTATCTCTCTGTTGCCTTTCCACCCATTTATTTTTTTGCCGACTTCTCGGCCCTTGCCATGTCTCTCTCTCCCTCTTCCACCCCTCTCTTGCCTTTTAGACGTCCGTTTTCTGACTCGTGGGTATACTTCATGTAATGTCGGTCTCGTGGGCTGTTTTGCTCTACCGTCGGTGTCGTGGGCCTTCATTGCGAATTTTCTGTCTCGTGGGTCATATCGTTGTAGTGTCGGTCTCGTGGGCCTGTTTGTTCTAGTGTCGGTCTTGTGGGTCTTTATTTGCTAGCGTCGGTCTAATAGCCCTTTTTTCTAGTGTCGGACTAATGGGCCGTCGGTCTCGTGGGTGTCGGTTACACTTGGAAAAGAGAACTAATAGAGTTGCAAGTAGGGGTATACAGTCCTCAAACAGACTGCGTTCGTCATGCTACATCTATCTGAGAAGTGAGTTTTGAAAATCCTCCCATGAAGCCGATTAACATTCATAGCCTGTTAGGCCTACTACTATTAACCTTTATAGAACTTTAAATTTTGTATTGCTTTTCTGACATAGCAACAACTAATGTATGCAAACTGGATTTCTGTTGTGATTCATTCTTTAAAAACCTATATGTAAATTTTAAAGGCCTGTGAGAAAAATGGCCTATGTGTTCCTAAGAGACTGGTTTTCTTATAATTTAAGCATACCTTTTCAAACAAAATTTGTTCTCGACAACCCAAAAACTTCCCCGGTGTTTGCCCGATATAGCAACAACACATTAAATAAACAAGTTAATTGCTTGTTTTACATAGCAAAAACCAGTATATGAAAATCATATTGTTGTGAAATCTGAAAAAATACCAGGCCATATTTATCTATCGTGTTTTCTACACAGAGCAAAAATAAACACATTGCTGTTTTTCTGATTTTTTTTCTTCATTCTTCCACTTGCAGATGGAGAATCTGATCTAATACAATGAACATTATAGTAAAAGTTCTTTCCTAAGAATGGATTAATCCTTAATCATTCAAGTGAGCATGCTTTTAAGACTACAACATCATGAGAATGTTGCAGTCTGATGGTGATTTTATGGTTACTTCTAAGTGCCGTTCAATATTAAAAGTTGTAATAGGCCTAGTTATTTTGCCATCTGTGGTGACTACCATGGTAACGTTCATTCTTCCACCGTCAATCAAAAACCAGTATTTCATGAAAGTTACAACTGCTGGCAAAGTTATAATAGTTTGTTTTTTTTTAATTATTTTTAGATGATGCCATTGCAGGGCTGTTGGGTTGTAGGCCTATACTGGCCTTTATAGTCTGACCATGGTTGCATCTTCTCTCTACCGATCCACTTCATTTATTTATTTTCATTTTATTTTATTTTTTTTGTTGTTAATATAGGCTGTAAGATCTTGAGATTAATTGAATTGATTTGAGCTATTCTTACTATCTACTTTCACTAGAAAGGTGCAGTCTGCTTTGTTTCCATCCGAATCAGCTGCAGTATATGTAATGTAGTAACTTCCTTCGCTAAAACGAGAACCGGGTCCTGGATTTTGATTGCTGAAAAAGGAGGCAAATATTATTATTTCTTTTTAATGTACAATATAATTGTGTATTTCTCTTCATGAAAATACTATAATGATATTTCTTGTGACCTGATCGAATTGACCTTTAATTAGGCTATACAGAGCGAGTCATTAAAAATTTCCCATCATTTTGAAGTTGTCTTGTAAAAAGCATGAAGATTTAATCATGGGTTTGATGACATATTTGTAGAGTCATTCTCCTAGCATATGTTTTTATTTGGATCTTTGCACTCATGACTGAATAACAGACAATCTTCAGAAAACAGTAAAATCTCACCTGCACCAAGTGGCTGGGTGAAGAATAAACAAATTGAGAATTTATTACTTCTGAGTTCTGTGCACACACATATGGACACGCACCCACTCGTACCCTCACTCAAGCCCTGATCACACCTTTGTGTTTGCAGCTGTGTTTTACCTCATTAGCCGAACGCAGCCTTAAAGTATACACACGGAGAAAATACACAATATTAGCTAATAATGGCCAAATTACATGTTGCTGAATAGATTTTCCTTCGTTTATACGATTGACATGCTGAAAATGACTTAAATCTCTCAGAAATAGCTGTAAATGGTTTTTAGTGTTTTTGTTGAATCCGCCCCCAAATGGGCCGCTCGGCGAGCGGAGGAGCTACTGGCTTGTGACGTCACACCTTGGACAGCTCGAACAACAGCTAGCCAGCTGATCTGAGCTTGCGCGCGCAGCTTGATGCATGTGCATGCAATGCATGCATACGTAAACACAGCACTGTACTAGCCTGCAATATAGCTGCTGTGTCTCGGGATTAATATGGCTCTTTTATCACAACTGACTACACCATTGGACAAATCATACAGGGTTGTATATCCTTAGAATATCGTGTTTTGAGATATTGTTAACGATTGTGATTATTTTGTAGATTTGAACTTGCTGCGATAGATTTTTGAAGAGTTTGCAATCATGGTAAAAGCACGAATTGCCTTGCTCATCTCTCACTGAGGGGTCGTGAACGGTGCGGCCCGTGGCGTTGGTTGTTGGTGAAGCGTTTAATTTGCCCATTGACATTCGGAGATATAATGCTTAAAATTCCACGTAAATTTAGAGTGACTTCATTCTTAAGAAGACTTATTCTGTGTTGAATCTATACACAACAAAAAAAGTAAGTCCCCCCCCCCTAATCAAAATGATTTAACTTTTGAACGAGCTTGTTTTGAGTACAATAATTTGGAGGGAAGTTTTATCCATTTACTGAGTACCTTTTGTTAAAAAAATGACATCGATCCCTTGAGACATGCATTAGTGATCAACGTTTAAAGCAAAAATTGACATTTTCAAAAGTCACAACGGTCATTTGGGAGGCTGTAAAAATAACAGTTTTGTAAAATTTTCTTTTTACCTTGTCTTCAATTGTTTTGGTCGATTTATCATCCAAAATTTGATCATCCAACACCAATCCCGATACATTTCACTATTTTTCATGGATGAGTGAGCACAATTTTAAGAATTATGTTCAGGCCTCCAAAAATGGTAAAATCCAACAATTTTATTCAAAGAATTGACATCAGATATTATCATCAACATTATCAACACATTTTGTGAGAAAATGAGCTCTGTTCGTCTTTTCATGGACGAGTGATCACACTTTAAAGGTGACTTTTGTGACTTTCGTAATGACAATTTTGCCTTTAACGTGTGTTTATTCATGCATGACGCAAAGGTTTTATCTCATTTTCGCCCATAAGTTAGTCGATGAGTTTATAGACATAATCTCCAAACAATATTACTCAACACCTTTTTGTTAAAAAGTTCCAGCATGTTGATTTGGGGCATGTTTTTTCTTCGAAATTGTACACAATGTCAATGGAGAGGAAATCAAAATTAAAAAAAAAAAATGAAATTCGGCGTAATTTCATTGATGATTTTTGTTAATTCTACTGGGAGTTTTTTCACGAAACTTGGCACAAAACTTCAGGGTGGTGTTAACTAACAGGAAAAAACGCTAAAGTAATAATAGTAATAAGGTACGGGGTGGGACCAAAGCTCTGAAATTCTTTCTTATTTTCATATTTTTCTAATAACTTCTGCTCACTGAAGCATAAAACACTGGAATTTTCGCCAAACTCAAATCAAATGAACTATCCAAGAAGGTCTGTGACAATTATCCAAAGTAAGCGATTTAATTTTGGTCCACAAACGAAAAAATGGCTTTTCACGTATCACGTGTTCATTGAAGCGTGAATTCTTAATAAAATGCCATAGCATCATTTGAAAAAAAAATTATTTGACATACATATCACAATTTTTTTTTTGAAAAAATGATTTTATTACACAAAACGGAACAATACTTACCTAAGAAATGTGAAAATATATTTTTTTTATTCTTATTAGGTGTTCATTCAACCGTGAATTGATGGATATTGTTTAAAACAATCTTCCAGATTGCATATTCCGTCATAATCAATAATTTTTAAAAGTAAAAATGTGTAAAAAAAATGCAGTTTTTACAAATTTTTCTTCATGTTCATCCAACCGTGAAATTTAATGCAAAAGTCGTTTGATGTGTTATAAATTATGTGCAACAACCCTTCTGAACAAATCTTTTGTTAAAAAGTTTCAATTTGTTCCAATATTATTGATTTAAAGTTATGAAACTGACCTTGTGACTTTTGAAAAGTGACATTTTTGCCTTTTAACTGTGCTCATTGAAGCATGACTTCACTAATTTCAGTAAGATTCTCTAAAATGGAAGCTGATAAAATAACCTACAAGCACATGTAATCAAATTCGTAAAACTCCTCTTGGATCAAAAGTTACATCATTTTGATTAAGGGGGGACTTACTTTTTTTGTTGTGTATATATTGATTTTAATATAATTTTTTTCTTTTTCATCTGAATCCCTCCAAATAAGGTTTTAGAGAAAAATATAATCATTCCACCGTCATGACTTTGCCAACTAACTTACACGGATTAACCCTACCATCATTATTTTGACAAGGTGGCCATGTCACATTTTCTCCGAAATTCCTTATTTATCGAAATTCAATGGCTAAAAGACCAGAAACGTCCTTAAAATAAAATCAATACATATTGAAGAGACAGAATATTTAAGAATCAATTATGTAAGCATTGATTTGTTTGCAGTATTTACGGTCTACTAATTTAGCGGGATGGGGTAGTACATACCAGTCCGCCATACAATCGTTTCTCGTAAGACTGCTGCTTTTATCACGAATGCAAAATCTGTCAAATTCATTACAACAAGGTCGAATCTACAAAATAATGCTATTTCATTCTGAACAGTATCTAAAACCATCATGAAAAAGTTCACATATACTGTAACTGAAGAACTAAGGAGCTATTCCATCCGAAGTTTGGGACGAATTATGTTATAGCTAACGGATGAAAGTATCTCGGATTTGCACAATAATATAAAGACTTACAAAGCCAAATGAACAATTTCAAGATTATGATAACCTTACAATAAAGATATAGGATTACTTGTTATAATTTGTCACGACAACAAAACTAAAAGTGTGATTTGAACAGTCCACAATGAAACAATGTCACTTTGTTTTTATATTCTTTTTTCCCACTCACCCTCGTGCTAAGGATAGACCTATTTTAATTATGTTTTAATAATGAAAAAAGAATACATTATTGGAACGGATTAGCTTAAATAAATAGACAAATAATGATAGAGAAAAGTCGGCAAGATATATCACTTTTTTTTTTTTTTTTAGTTATCTATTTATTTTATTTACAATATTTTAGCAGGACACCACAATCAACAGAAGTTGCTCTTCCCTTGGGTCCTGCAATATATACACATAAAAAATACAAAAATCATACATTAAACATCGTTACGTATATCAACATATAAGTATAAATATGTACACATTCATAGTCACCAATATAATTATCAAAAATGAAATTACAGACTACAAGTTGGGTAAAAAGAAATAAGAACTTTAACTTATGAAGAATAATTTTGGCTAGAATGAAAATAAATTATTAATCAAGTATTGTCGGAAAGATGCAAGAGTTTGATATTTTGGCATGATGGTTCTAAATTGTTCCAAGAGTGGACGGCTAAAAAATGAAAAGAATGCTTAAAAGATTTTACAATTACATTTAGGGAATGTAATTTATTTTGAGACGATGATCTAGTTCCATACGTGTGTAGGTCTTTTCTAAACTTAAACTTTTATTCAAACATGAGGGGGCCATACCTTTCATACATTAAACATCAACAAATATCGGAAATAAAGAACTCTATGTTCAAAGCGCATCAAATTTAAAGAAGTGAATAATGTATCAGAAGGAGTCATAAAATCTGCTTTTAAAATTATTCTAGCAGCCCTTTTCTGTAACTTGTTAATCTATCTGTTCCATTTACACTAACTCGTTGTGTTCTATCAAATAAATAAGAATGAAACCACTTAATGGCATTTGCAGAAAACCATGGTGTTTTAACTTATATAATAACAATTCTAAATCGACGAGGTCAACGCTTTTCTCAAATCAATAAACATAACACCAATTATTTTGCCATTATTAATACTTGCATACCAATCATTGACCATATAAACTAAGGCTGTTTCAGTAGAATGATTTTTTCTAAATCCGAATTGATTTTCTGATAGTACATCAGATTCATTAAAAATGATTCTAATTCTTTGTTAACAATCTTTTCAATAATTTTAGAGATTACACTCAAGAACATATAGGTCGGAATTGTTCATTTCTTCAAAACTTCCTTTTTTATGAAGAGGTAAATTTTAGCTTCTTTCAATTCACGAGGAAAACAACAAGATAGAAATGATATATTTATCAAACTCACAAGTGAGGGAATTACACATTCACCACATAATTTAAGTATTGTATAGCTTATGCCATCTAGTCCACAAGAAGCTTTTGTATTTACACTTTTTAGGGCATTTAAAACAATATCATAATTTACAATAGGTAAGTTAAAAGTTACACTTCCTTGAGGTAAATTGTGTTGAGGAACACCTGACTGTCGCATGTTCCTATGTTATCAGAATTATTATCAAGTCCTTTGTAACTGATATGAAATAATTATTAAAGTGATTTGCATAAGAAACCGGTCAATTAATTTCATTGTTTTCGACTACTATTTTATTTAAAGGAGGTTTACCTTTGGCCGGTAATATTTCTTTGATACATTTCCATAGTTCACCACTGTTATTTTTACATTCAAAATTTTCTTATGGAAATATTTCTTTTTTACTGATTTAACTGCATTGTTGACTTTATTTTCTTAGTTTTTATACATACTCCAATCAACTTCAGAATTTGATTTCATAAACTTCTTAATTTCTTGTCCCGCTGTATCATTATATTCCGTATGTCACTTGTTATCCAAGGTGAATGTTTTTCTCTAATTCTCCTTGTTTTCAGCGTTAAGTGAGTATCAATAATTTTAATATAGAATTCTTCCAGTTTTCCCATAAAACGTCAAATATGGTTATTTTGATTCAGAAAGCTCCAATCAATACTACAAAATCCGTTTAAAACCATTCTCATTGAACCGTTTAAAACACCTGTATCTTATACATTTGGATTCCTTCGTTATCTTTTTACTATTCAAATTTTACTATTCAAATTTTCCAAAAATCATGAAACTTTTGACCAGTTAGTCAGGGCCTGGGATGAAGCATGAGATGAGAAGAGAGAAAGAAAGTTTTCAAGAATCAGAATGTGCAACGCACGCAATATAGCACAGTACAGGATACGTGCATACAGTAGACACAGTACGGGTGCCCACGCTGTGACGTCATAATCTCGACGCCCTTGCGGGGTACCGCTGAAGCCTGAAAATGGGGGCCCTTCTTTGAAAGGTGATAACTCCCGATCTAAAACAGTTATTGACAAGAGGGTTTAGATATTCTGAATCAGTAAAGATTTTTCGTTTCAGTGGTATAAGTTTGGTTGTTATTAAAAGCAGTTTTGACTCTCCAGGTGTCTACTTTAACACAGCCAGAAGAAACTAAATATTCGGTAGCGCTGCCACTGTTGCGTATGAGCTTGATGTAGCTCATACATGGTTTGCTTGTCTTTTACCTCGCTCTAGCTTGCCTTTGCTCATAACAGTAGGCCTACGATTCAGTACGAATTTTGCTTGCAATGCTGTGTGTGAACCTGCGTTTGAGCTTGTCAAGTTGAGGATTAAAAAAAAAAAATTCAAACAAGCAAGCTAGAACGCAAGGCCTAGCTGCATTCGCCTGCTTATTTACCTTGTTATAGCTCGATCATTCTAGCTCGTTGTGTAATTGCCTTTAATTACGTTTGTCTGCGTTCGTGCAATCCGCAGTCGAACGCAAGCCTCTAACGCAAAGGTATGAGCCCGGCTTTAAACATACACCACACACACACCCACAAACACCCTCCACACACATGCAAATACCCTATCTCATCCACACCAGCACACACGCACATTCACACCTAGACCGGGATTGCATTGGTTTAACACTGAATGCTCAAGGTCGATGGGAATAGGAAAAATTCCGAATATTCAATTAATATCCCGAGAACGGTGGAATATTTCGGCCTAATTCACACCCACATCCTCAACAAATACTAGACCGGGTGCCAACGGGGGTCACCCCATCAAAAAAGGAAACCAATTTTCTTGTGTATAGATATAAAGATTGCATCGTCTCATATGAGGAATCGGTCGTCTGGCAGGTTCTATGTGGTAGGTATGGCCAGGGGGAGGCCCCAAAGTGGTAAAAAAAATGAGCTAGATCATCAAAAAGGAAACCCTAAGAAACCTATATGAAAAGGTTCGCCATAGTCCACAAGTAAAGGAATGAACAATGCCAGACGTTTTAAGGGGTGGAAAGTGCCTGCCAGACGCCCCCAAAGGGCCCTAAAAAATGAGCTAGATCATCAAAAAAGGAAACCCTAGCTAAGAAACCTATATGAAAAGATTTGCCATAGTCCACAGGTAAAGGAATGAATAATGCCAGACGATTTAAGTGGTGGAAAGTGCCCACCAGACGCCACCAAAAATGAGCTAGATCATCAAAAAAGGAAACCCTAAAAAACCTATATGAAAAGATTCGCCATAGTCCAGAGGTAAAAGAATGAATAATGCCAGACGATTTAAGTGGTGGAAAGTGCCCGCCAGACGCCCCTAAAGTGCCAAAATTCAAAAAATGAGCTAAATCATCAAAAAAGGAAACCTTAAGAAACTTATATGAAAATATTCGTCATAGTCCAGAGGTAAAGGAATGAACAATGCCAGACGATTTAAGTGGTGGAAAGTGCCCGCCAGACGCCCCTAAAGTGCCAAAATTCAAAAAATGAGCTAAATCATCAAAAAAGGAAACCCTAAGAATCCTATATGAAAAGATTCGCCATAGTCAACAGGTAAAGGAATGAAAATGCCAGACGTTTTAAGTGGTGGAAATTGCCCGCCAGACGCCCCCAAATGGCCCCAATAATGAGCAAAAATTGAGCAAACCCTAAAACACCTATACAGGGTGTTTCCGAAAAAAGGAAACCCAACTTTGATCAACAATAATTTCAAAAATATTCCAATGGTGATTATGAAATTTATATCACTGTAAAGTGCAACTCATTGCCATTCTAATGATACCTCGCTCACCTCACCAATGTCACGCATCACTAAACCCCATTGTTTTGAAAAGGTCTTGTAAAATTGTGCGTGGTTCACTTTCATGCCCCTTGAGATGGTTTGTGTGAATGTGTCTGGAAAGGAAACCCAACTTTGATCATCAATAACTTCAAGAATATTTCAGTGGTGATTAAGAATTTAATATCACTGGAAAGTAAAACTCATTACCATTCTAATGATACCTCTTTCAACTCACCAATATCATGCATCACTGAACCCCATTGTTTTGAAAATTGTCTCGCAAAATTGTGATAGGTTCCTTGAGATGAGTTGCTTCAAAGATTCCTTACAAATCTAAGTAAAGCATTCCAGTGACTTAGAATAAATGAGTTTGATAAATGGGTTGGAAATTTTTACTTATTTAGTCCTTTAATCTTACCATCCAAGTAATTTCAACATGTTACTGGTCACGACAACCCAGAGAACCTTCAGTTCCCCATGGATAATGTAAGAAGCATGACAGTGCATCAATCACAATTTTGCAAGATATTTTCAGAACAATGGGGTTCAGTGATGCGTGACATTGGTGAGCTGAAAGAGATATCAATACAATGATAATGAGTGGCACTTTCCAGTGATATAAACGTCATAATCACTTCTGTCATGTTTTAAAATGATTGATGATGAAAGTTGGGTTCCCTTTTTAGGCACATTGCAGCAACCCATCTCAATGAGCGTGAAAGTGAACCACTCACAATTTTGCAAGACATTTTCAAAACAATGAGGTTCAGTGATGCGTGACATTGGTGAGCTGAGCGGGGTATCATTAAAATGGTAATGAGTGGCAATTTCCAGTGATATAAATTTTATAATCACCATGGTAATATTTTTGAAATTATTGATGATCAAACTTGGGTTTCCTTTTTTCTGGGTCACCCTGTATGAACAGATTTGTCATAGTCCAGAAGTAAAGGAATGAACAATACCAGACGTTAAAGTTTTGGAAAGTGCCCGCCAGACACTCCCAAAGGGGCCCAAAAATTTAGCTAGCGGTGGAAAGTGCCAGCCAGATGCCATTAAAGTGCCAAAATGCAGAATACTGAGCTACATCAGTTGGAAGGGAAAGCCTACGAAACATACTTGAACAGATTCTCCATATATCCCAGATACAAATGAGTAATGCCACACGATTTAAGTGGTGGTGAGTGCCTGCATGACACCCCAAAGAGGGTCCAGAAATTGAACTAGATCAGCTGGAAATGAAATCCCGTAAAACTAACGCGTACGTGAAATTGTTCGGCAAAGTCCAAATAGGCCTATAAATGACCAATGCCAGACAGTTTAAGTGGACGGGAGTGCCCGCCAGATGCCCCAGAAATTAACCGATGCAGGCGCTTATAAAGATATTCTTAATTGTGAAAAATTGAAGGAAAAAAAAGGAGTAAAAGCCCCATTTATATTAATAATGATAGGCCTACATCCGATTTTATATGATCTAGCCTCAATTATAATGCAAAATTATTTTGCCCATTATAATTGTAGTATTGCCAAAATCCAAAAATAATTTGCGAAAACGGACACTTTCCTATCACAGATCAAATGGCCTACCACTTAATTTCAATAACTTTTATTCATTTCATGTATAAATGACTTTTTACTGATGGTAGTAATAATGGTATCCAATAATAACGTCAGTTCTGATAACTTGCCTTCTATTAATTATAGAATTATTTAAAAACATCTTTTTCGTAAACATATACAAGCGTGAAGCGCCCGTTGTGATAACCACTGGCATAGCCGCACCCGCCCCCCCCGCCCCCAACTAACAAAAGAATTGCGTCCCGCTCGACAGATTATGAATGCTCCACCCCCCACCCCCCCCTTTATAAAAGAAAGGAATTTGTGACTACGCCAGTCCAGTGCTGATAACTATTCTAAAACAGTGGACCATCTACAACATGACAATATCATCGAAAAGGGGGTAATCTATTTTTAGAGGGGCCATGTTCTGGGCTCCTTTATTTGGGCTATAAATAGTATGTATCAAATCAGAGGGGGGTAGCGTAGTATGTAGAGATAAAAGGAATTTCGAAGAGATGGCATCTGGACTAACCAGACGCCAATAATAGGGCCTATCCCCATAATGCAGGGGTCGCAAATCTGTTTTGAACAAGGGGCCGGGCGGGGGAGTATGCGAACTTATATTTTATGTGACGTGCCTACAAAAACGTCCGGGCCCTTGCTTTTATTTACAGTAAGTACTGTAATCAGGTCAGTGATGTAACAACTCAATTATTTATTATGAAAATATTAGAAGCTTACGTTCATTACGAGGTATAAATAACTATAGACAGACACTACGTCATTCCCTCTCAACTGCTTTAAAGATAAAACTTTGCTAGGTTTTAAATTATACAGTGCGTCCCAGAAAAAATAGTAAACCCAACTTTAAAAGCCTCATATTAAAATTTGGTAATTTATGTGACCTTTCATATTTATTTCATACTAAAGAGTAACCTTCATTCTTTTCAATGATAATAAACTTATAGCTTTGTTGTAACGAATGATTGAGCACTTGGGATATAAAAATCAAGGGTAGAAATTGGTTTGTACCGAATTTTAGTCCCGAAGTTGAGTAAAGATAAAAACATGAGATGTGATATGTTAGGGTTTGCGTAAAATTAGCCCCGGACTTGGTCAAAAGCCAAGTCAGAGCCAGAAAGAGATCAATGTCTATAGAAGTTTACACTGTGGCGCTCGAACAATATAAGGGGTACACGAATGGCCTGATGCTTTTGTGATCAGAGCAAAATTTGTAATTTTTCAGGATAGTGTGTCCATTCTTGCCCAACTTCCGGACAATGTGACACGGGCTTTGCGCCTGATGTATTATAAGCACAAACAGAAATGAGAAAGTTCTTGATAAGATAAACCAAAAATATGTACTCTCAAAGAACCTCCTGTGTGTCCTGTGTTAAAATTTATGTTTCAAGAGTCTGTTAACTTCAATGGGAGAACTGCCAAACAACTGGTTATGTGCAAACTTAGAACAAATCCTGTATCAGGACAACTTACCCCGGCCCTCCAGAATTACCCTATGAAAATACCCCAAGAAATATGGTTAAGGTTAAATGTAGAGTTGGGGATATATATTTGGTGGAGATAGTTGTCCTGGGGTTATTTCTGTCCATAAAGCGAGATCAACAGAGTCACAGTTGATGATTACGAGTTACGACCCATGGTATTCTCACTAGACAATCGGAAATAGTTGACTTGGACATGGCCATGCTATGGACCTGTCGGAAACATTTCATCGTATCCTTCAACGGTTTCTTCCAAAAAAGGAGCAATATTGGGTGTAATAGGGACACACTTTATACCTCCCCTTGTACCTTGTACCTAGTGTTCATCACTTCCGAAAAGGTTCTCTGGGAGCTTTAACTGGAAGTATAGCAAGGTGCTTCGATCACCAGAGTTAGCGTTGTGTATAGTTTTAAATTAAGGGGGTAAACATGTTGTTTGATACAAGCCTTTAAGGCTGTGCTGGATTTGATGTCTACTTTAGATTGGGGTAGACCATTCCACGGTTTTAGAGATTCTGGGAAGAATTACTCGGCGAAGGGCTTTGAAGAACAATAGAATGATCTATTGCCTATCATGTGTTTGCCTACCACTTTGATTTTGGGGTTGTATGAAGTCTTGGTCAGGTTGGTAGGGGATGTCAAGTTCACCGTGGAGGATCTGATGGAGTGTAGTTATACTTTGTGTTTGGCACCTACTCTTTATTTCACCCCCACTTGAGTGTGTTCAGCATTATATTGCCGTTACACTGGATCGGGGTTTGAAGTCCTCAAGGACAAACCTTGCGGGTCTTTTTTTGGGGGGGGGGGTACTTTTTGTAGGAGGTTTATATTCTTCTTGGTTCATATGCGGCTGTACGATGGCATTGTACAGGTTCTCTCTCACAGTCCTCGAGCAGTAGTAGTAATTCCTTTGGATAAAATTGAGCATCTTGGATCGTTTACCTGCTCCAAATTTTTATTGTCCGAAACGCATATTTATTTTGCCCCTTTTCTCGTGGGCCCGGCAGCCGCTGAGCAGCGCGAGAAGGACATTGCTCTTTCCCCCTCTTGTTGAACGCCAAACAGGGAAGCAGCAACTACCATTTTTTAACGTCTTTTGGTATGACGCGGCCGGGGCTCGAACCCATGACCTCCCGATTATGAGGCGGACGCTCTATCCACTGAGCCAACACACCTGCAGCAATACTTGACTGCAAATCCCATTTCAGGTTGTTTTGGATGATGATTGCTAGGTATTTGCTCTATTTCACTTCTCCGAGGAGGTGTTCCCATCATCTGGTAGTTCGTTTTGCCAACATTGCGCTTTCTGGAGATTCTCATTACTTTGCACCTTGGATGGGTTGAAATTCATGCCCCAACCAATCTAGCAGGTTATCCAGATAGTTTTATGAAGTTTTGAGGTTGAATTGACTGATTGTGTAATGTACAGAATAACCGCCAAATAACCAGGTGCGGACAGAGCATGTTCCCTTGCAGGACGCAGCTTACTACTTGTAACCAGGGAGATGTACTTCCGTTCACTGCGACTCTGCTTTTGACTCTGCCGATGAGGAAGGCCTCGACCCACGCTAGTGTTTTGCCTCTGATACCGTATAGTAGAGCAGCTTCTGGAGTAGTCGTCTGTGCGGAAATACATCAGACGCTTTACTAAAATGTAATATAGCTACATGTATATCAGTTTTTTGGTGCTTATTATGGCAAGTCGTGGTTACCAATTGAGTATATGAATATAAAAAAGGCCTAAGTCCATAGGAGGCCATTTCGAGATAATCGAAAAAAAACTGAATATTTTTTTAATTTGGCCAATTAAAGTATATTTTGCCAAAAGACATCAGAGAACATCATAAAACAAATTTAAGTGTAAATTTTTTATGAACATAAATTTTCAAATTACTTGTGGGCGGGGCCTTTTGTCTGGTGGACTTGGGTCGTTTTTAGAATCATATGGACTTAGGTCGTTCTTACATTCATATACATGGTAGACTTCTGTAGTACTAAATGTATAAAAATGATACACAAGAGATTTCTTTTATTTATCAGACAAAAAGGGCCCCTTATCTTTTTGTATTTTAGGTTTTTTTTATATTTTTTTATAGCTGATGTGTTTTGGGATGAGTGAGCGGGTGTGGGTGTGGGTGTGTGGGTTTTAAATGTGGGGACATGTGTAGGTTTTCAAATACTGGAAAAAAAAGTTTGCAAAATGATGTATTATTCACGTTTAACAGTTCACTGTTCTTCCATCCATGAAACCAAGAAGTCTTAAGCACACAAACAACAGTTCAAGAATGGGAGGGGGTGGGTATGGTCCCTCCCTTTTATTTTATTAAATAGAAAAACAACAAATACAGAGGGCGTCCCCACTTAAGCTAAGGTTGGGGGTGTAAATGGAGTGAGAACTTTTCCTTAGCAAGGACCTTTATTTCATGTTTGCTAGAGATCTTGGGGTAAAATGCTTTAGTAATAGGCAGAATTTTTTATTTTATTGATTATCAGTGAATTTTGGGGTAAAATTCTAAAAAAAACAAAAAACTTTAATTGTGTTGTGAGCGAATTTTGTAAGAAAACATCAATCCTGAATCCACCCTGCATGCCTCACATCCACACACTCACATCAGCATAGGAATTACTTCTTTCTTTTTTTTTGAGTAGCTATTTTTTTAAATATATATATTGACACACACCCACCCAAACACCCCTCACACACCCTCTGACACACACACACACACACAGAAAAGCACAAACATCTGCAAGTGAACTTCAACTTCAATTTTGAGGTACTCAAGGTTAAACAAGAAGTAATGAGAGAGGGCCTGAGAGAAGTCCTGGACTTGGGCTTTTCTTACATTCATACCAGATTTTCATCCTTTATTTAAGGCATTTCTGAGATGATTTCAGATTCATCATTTATGCACAAGATGGGTCAATGTATAAGGAACAATTTCCCATATATAACTCAATTTCGCCAAAAATTGGACTTAGGCCTTTTTTATATTCATATACTCAATTGAGACTCCCAAAACCTGGATTTCCCAAATGCATATTGGGCATTTATAATAAGGATCAGAGACTTAGTTATGTGTTTTTAAGGACCACATGTCATGTTAAAAAAGTGGGATTCCTCATCATTTGTTCCAATACTCAGATACCTGTTCTCGTTCATTTTGATTTTGAAAATGATGGTTGCTGATATTTAGAGATGTTTTGTAGAAATTTCTTGTTTCTGCCTTTGCTGTTTATTGTTTGTTTGTTTGTTTTATTTTCATTATTCTATTTTTTTACATTTAGTTCCCCCCGTTTTTTTTTTGTAGCCCCTAAATCAGAATGTGTGAAAATCACCCATATGCTTCATAGGGTCTCATTTCCAATATCAGTTAGAGACATCCGGAGGGCATTTTTTTATGTTCCTTTGGACTAAAGTGAATATCTTGTACATAGGTTTCTAAATTTGTCCTTTCAAGCTAATTTAGCTAAATATTGCGAATTTTGGAACTTTACGGACCTTTAGCAGACACTCCGCAATCCCCAATGCTTTATGTTTGGGCATTGTGTTACATGGACTACGTCGAGAAATTTCCCTATGGTATCACGGTGCGTCCTTTCTGGCTGATCTAGCTCTTTTTTTGGGGGGGGGGCCTTATGGGGCGTCTGGCAGGCACTTTCGACCGCTTAAAACGTCTGGCATTGTTCATTCCTTTACCTCTGGACTATGGCGAATCTTTTCATATAGGTTTCTTAGGGTTTCCTTTTTTGATGATTTAGCTCATATTTTGAATTTTGGCACTTTAGGGGCGTCTGGCGGGCACTTTCCACCACTTAAATCGTCTGGCATTGTTCATTCCTTTACCTCTGGACTATGGCGAATCTTTTCATATAGGTTTCTTAGGGTTTCCTTTTTTGATGATCTAGCTCATTTTTGGGGGCCCTTTGGGGGCGTCTGGCGGGCACTTTCCACCACTTAAAGATGCACGTTCCTCATAGTGTAGAGGGTGTTCAAAATACGTACGCGGTAACGGACTTTGCAAGCTGCCCATTCATACCAACGATGTGCGACTCTTACGCAGTGGTCCAAAAACCGAAAGCTAGAACGCCCGAACGATTGCCGAAGTCATGAGCCAATTTGTTATCGGCATTGATTCGACTGCTCGCATGCTCGGATGCATATGAGAGAACAGCTTGTCCCCGCCTGTGCAAGCGAGAAGGTAGCGATGCATATACATCTCAAGATCCGAACACTGATACATTGCTCTATACACACACTCACACACACACACACACACACACACACACACACAGACGCTTGTACGCTAATCGGACTCACATGTACAGCGCGATCGCGATTAGCTGGCGTGTGTTTGCATAAAACTGTATGCAAATTAAGTCATGCTCTTCGCGAATACTTCGTGGAACAATGGCGGCTTGCACACAGATCGCATCTTCAGTCCTCGTTTTAGCTAAGCGATGCTCGTGCAGGATCGCCTTTAAAACATCTGGCATTGTTTATTCCTTTACCTGTGGACTATGGCGAATCTTTTCATATAGGTTTCTTAGGGTTTCCTTTTTGATGATCTAGCTCATTTTTTTTAATTTTGGCACTTTAGGGGCATCTGGCGGGCACTTTCCACCACTTAAATCGTCTTGCATTGTTCATTCCTTTATCTCTGGACTATGGCGAATCTTTGCATATAGGTTTCTTAGGGACCGGTGTGAAGTTGGTTACTTATTCCCAGTTACTTATTCAAAGTGTGAAGTTGGTTACTTATTCAGTTACTTATTCAAAAAAATTTAACGGCTCGTTTTCAAAAAACAAAAGGTACCATAAGGACGAGTAGATCAAGGGCAATTCAAAAAAATATGTCTCGACTCGGGCAAGTGGGGCTAATGACCTTGAAACTCGCAAAATAGTAAATAACACACAGTAAGCCTATGGTTACTTATTCAAAAAATTTTAACGACTCGTTTTCAAAAAACAAAAGGTACCACAAGGACGACTAGATCATGGGCAATTCAAAAAAATATGTTTCGACTCGGGCAAGTGGGGCTAATGACCTTGAAAATCGAAAAATAGGAAATAAAGCATGCACTTATCCAAATTTTACAACGACCTTTTCCAAATAAACAAAACGTGCCTCAAGGCCAAGTTGGTCACGGGCGAGTCAAAAAAATATGTCTCGACTCG
>CALNVZ010003428.1:7321396-7337470 GCA_940671915.1 Paracentrotus lividus | reverse complement strand
GCCATTTTATATTTGGTACTTGCCAGGATCAAGTTCTTTCGGAATCCGTTCAAAACAATCTAAAAAATCACTTGTCCCAGTTTCAAGTGGACTGAGAGGTTCTCAAAACGATTTTGCCTGGGCAAGCTAGATATTTACAGGTGGCCCAGACCCTCCTTGACCTTGTGGGACCAGTCCCTGCCCGGCCATTTTATATCTGGTACTTGCCAGGGGCAAGTGTTGTCAAAATTCGTTAGAACCGATTTCAAAAATCAGTAGGGCCTGTTTCCAGTGGCCTGAGAGGTCCTCAAAACGATTTTGCCAGGGCAAGCAAGGTATTTTTGGGTTGCCCAGACCCTCCATGACCTTGTGGGACCAGTCCTTGCCCGGCCATTTTTATATTTGGTACTTGCCAGGATCAAGTTCTTTCGGAATCCGTTCAAAACAATCTAAAAAATCACTTGTCCCAGTTTCAAGTGGCCTGAGAGGTTCTCAAAACGATTTTACCTGGGCAAGCTAGATATTTACAGGTGGCCCAGACCCTCCTTGACCTTGTGGGACCAGTCCCTGCCCGGCCATTTTATATCTGGTACTTGCCAGGGGCAAGTGTTGTCAAAATTCGTTAGAAGCAATGTCAAAAATTAATAGTGCCTGTTTCAAGTGGCCTTACAGGTCCTCAAAACGATTTTGCCAGGGCAAGCAAGGTATTTTTGGGTTGCCCAGACCCTCCATGACCTTGTGGGACCAGTCTTTGCCCGGCTATTTTATATCTGGTACTTGCCAGGAGCAAGTGTTGTCAAAAATCGTTAGAACCGATTTCAAAAATCAGTATAGGGCCTGTTTCCAGTGGCCTGAGAGGTCCTAAAAACGATTTTGCCAGGGCAAGCAAGGTATTTTTGGGTTGCCCAGACCCTCCATGACCTTGTGGGACCAGACCTTGCCCGGCCATTTTTATATCTGGTACTTGCCAGGAGCAAGTACTTTCGGAATCCGTTTACAATAATCTGAAAAAAATCACTTGTCGATGTTTCAAGTGGCCTTAGAGGTCCTGAAAACGATTTTGCCTGGGCAAGCTGGGTATTTTTAGGTTGCCCATACCTCCCGACCTTGTTTGGACATCACTTGCGCCACCATTTTAATCTGGTACTTGCCAGGCAGTGTTGTTGTCAAAATTCCGTTAGAGCATTTTAGAAATCACCTTGTCGAGTTTAGTGCCTGAGAGGTTCTCCAAATCGATGCCGCAGCTGGACTTTGGGTGCCAGACCACTTTGCCTCGAACGATCCCCCAGAGCTTTCGCTCTTCATCGGCTTTCACCGTTTCTGGCTAGATATTTACAGGTGCCCAGACCCTCCTTGACCTTGTGGGACCAGTCCCTCCGGCATTTTATATCTGGTACTTGTCCGCGGGCACAGTGTTGTCAAAATCGTTAGAACCGATTTCAAAAAATCAGTAGGCCTGTTTCCAGTGGCCACTGAGAGGTCCTCAAAACGATTTTGCCAAGGCAAGCAAACGGTATTTTTGGGTTGCCAGACCCTCCAAATGCTTGCGCCATGCTCTTGCCCGGCCATTTTATATTTCTGTACTTGCCAGGATCAAGTCTTCTTCGGAATCCGTTCCAAACAATCTAAAAAATCACTTGTCCCAGTTTCAAGTGGCCTGAGAGGTTCTCAAAACGATTTACCCTGGGGCAAGCCTAGATATTTACAGGTGGCCCAGACCCTCCTTGACCTTGTGGGACCAGTCCCTGCCGGCATTTTATATCTGGTCGTATTGCCAGGGGCAAGTGTTGTCAAATTCGTTAGAAGCAATGTCAAAATATTAATAGTGCCTGCTTCAAGTGCCTTAGAGGTCCTCAAAACGATTTTGCCAGGGCAAACGCAACGGTATTTTTGGCGTTGCCCCAGAACCCTAGCCATGACCTTGTCGGGACAAGTCCTTTGCCCGGCCTATTTATATCTGGTACTTACAGCAGAAAGTGTGTCACAAATCGTTAGAACACTTTCAAAAACAGTATAGGGCCTGTTTCCAGGGCGCTGAGAGGTCCCTAAAACGTTTTGCAGGGCAAGAAATTTTTGGGTTGCCCAGCCCCCGGACTTGGGACCGACCTTGCCCGGCCCATTTTATCTGGTACTTGAGGAGCAAGTACTTTCGTCCGTTTCAAAACATCTAAAATCAGCTTGTCCCAGTTTCAAGGGCCTGAGAGGTCTAAACGATTGCTGGCAGCTAGATATTTACAGGTGGCCCAGACCCTCTCTTGACCATTGTGGACCATCCTGCCGGCATTTTATATCTTGGTACTGCCAGGGCAAGTGTTCGTCAAAAAATCGTTAGAAGCGATTTGTTCAAACAGATAGTGGGCTGTTTTCCGGCCTGAAGGTCCTCAACGATTTTGCGTGCAGCGAAGGTTATTTTGGGTTGCCCGGACCCTCCTGCCTTTGGGACCGTCTTGCCGGCCATGTTTATATCTGGTACTTTGCGGAGGCAGGTACTTTCGGTCGTTTCTTAAAATCACTTGTCCCAGTTTCGAGTGGCCTGAGAGGTCCTCAAAACGATTTTGCCAGGGCAAGCAAGGTATTTTTGGGTTGCCCAGACCCTCCTTGACCTTGTGGGACCAGTCTCTGCCCGGCCATTTTATATCTGGTACCGCCAGAGGGATAAATTATTGAAACATTTGAACAAGTTTGTGTTTTTTTTTTCTTATTTAGGGTGTTTCAAGGTCATTAGCCCCACTTGCCCGGGCCATGACCAACATTTAATGGCCCGTGTCCCACTCGTCCTTGAGGCATCTTTTGCTCTTTGATAAAATTCATTCTGAAATTTTGGATAAGAAACCATAAGCCTACTGTGGAAAAGGTCGTTATAAAATTTGAATAAGTGCATGTTTTATTTCCTATTTTTCGAGTTTCAAGGTCATTAGCCCCACTTGCCCGAGTCGAAACATATTTTTTTGAATTGCCCGTGATCTAGCCGTCCATGTGGTATCTTTTGTTTTTTGAAAACGAGCCGTTAAAATTTTTTGAATAAGTAACCATAGGCTTACTGTGTGTTATTTCCTATTTTGCGTGTTTCAAGGTCATTAGCCCCACTTGCCCGAGTCGAGACATATTTTTTTGAATTGCCCGTGATCTACTCGTCCTCATGGTACCTTTTTTTTTTTTTGAAAACGAGCCGTTAAAAAAATTTGAATAAGTAACTGAATAAGTAACCAACTTCACACTTTGAATAAGTAACCGGGAATAAGTAACCAACTTCACACCGGTTTCTTAGGGTTTCCTTTTTTATGATCTACCTCATTTTTTAGGGCCCTTTGGGGGCGTCTGGCGGGCACTTTCCATCCCTTAAAACGTCTGGCATTGTTCATTCCTTTACCTGTGGACTATGGCGAGTTTTTTAGGCTTTCCTTTTTTGATGATCTAGCTCATTTTTTTGACCACTTTGGGGCCTCCCCCTGGCCATACCCACCACATAGAACCTGCCAGACGACCGATTCCTCATATGAGACGATGCAATCTTTATATCTATACACAAGAAAATTGGTTTCCTTTTTTGATGGCGTGACCCCCGTGGGCACCTGGTCTATACATCCTTACTCATCAAACTCACAAACAGTAAAGTAGGAATTACTACGTCCCCAGATGGTCTTGGTAAACGAAAGATTACTGTTGTGAAAATTGTTTGTTGTGTGTGTTAATTGGTGCCACTGGCGGCGATCCGGGGGGGGGGGGACGTGTCCCCCCCCCCCCTCGATTTTTAAAACTTAACATATATTTTTATGTAGTGATTGGCTTGTGAAGCTAATAAAGAGGTAAAACGTATGTCAAATGCAATGGCATGCTAAGTGTTATTATAAGGCAAAATTTTAGGCTCGTCACGCTTCGTGCTCGCAAACATTTTCAGTAGTTTCTGTATAATGTGCGAAGTATGAGAATTTTGAGTGTATTATTTTTCACTTTCGGGTGAAGAGAGTGGTGTATGTGTTCTATAAATTTGTTTTACTTACCTAACCGTACATGAAGATCTGTCATCTGTGCACGTCGGAGCTGACCAAAACACTCTAGCAGTAGCAGTAGTTGTACTTATGTACTGCTGTATATTAGAAGGGCAGTTATGGAGTGTAGGAGCAGTGGTGTCTTTGAAGAAAAAAATGGTATACAATAAAGATTAGAGGCTTATAAAGTTGAGATCAATGGCGAATTATTTTTTTATTCCAATGAAATTTCCATTAAAAATTCACAGAAATATAATCTGCCAATTGAAATGGAAAAAAGACAAATGTGTAAAGTACTTTAATCTATCCTATTTTTATTCTGCCCTGTTTTGACACCCCATTATAGCTCCTTTAAATTGATACATGTATAGGCCTTCTATAGGGTACATGCAGGTAATATGGACCCCCTAAGCTCATTTGCCTAATTTGCATAAAATTACAAAATGACACACAGTCTAATCTTTGTTTATATGAATCAATATCTACTGCTCTAACTTTTATTGTGAAGAAAAACAATTATCACCAACCCTCCTGTCTGCAATATTCAAATGTTGACGTCATCACCAAAGTGCCCACATTACCTGCATGTGCAGGTAATATGGGCACATGTATTTAATGTATTTTTAAAAAAAAACTACAATGACTCTACTATGTCTGGAATTTGCTTAAAATGTGAAAATCATTAATTTCAGATATTACTTGAAATTATAAGACTCTTAAGTAAATACTTTGACTATGAATTTCATTGTTTTGTATTTTGTATATTATTTCTTTTTTTTTATAATATTATTTAAATATAATTTTCATTATACAAATCAATATAGCTAGGCTTACAATAAGTTATTTATATTCATTAGATACTGTGAATATACCCCGAAAAAAATCGTAGCAAAGAGATTGATGCCTCATCCCAATACTAAGTACCAGAATCCTTTCCGCCATTTTGGACGGCCCATCCCTGCTGGAAAGAACACACTCATTCACAATGTGAAACACAGTGAATCACACTGTGTTTCACATTGTGAATCATAGTCTGCTCCACAATGTTAAATTGGGGCGTTTTCACTTTGTGGTCACACTGTGAACCACACTATGGTCACAGCGCGGATAACCGGGGATTCACACTGTGGCCACACTGTGGCCACACTGTGAAACACGCTGATTCACAGTGTGGATAACCGGAGATTCACACTGTGAAACGAGCTAATTCACAGTGTGGATAACCAGAGAATCACACTGTGAACCACAGTGTGGAACAACGCGACCACACTGTGAAAACGCCCCAATTTTACATTGTGGAAGTTCACATTGTGAAACTTCCACACTGTGAAACACTCACACTGTGAAACACCACACTGTGAAACCCATCAACAATGTGAAGCAAAAATCACACTGTGAAACTCCAATCAAACTGTAGAAACGCTCTAATTTAACACTCTCCACATTGTGAAATACCAATAATGAACTATAAATGGATGCACCCAAGATAACACATAGCATTTTAATCTTTGCTATGGCTCATGAGTCATCACTTTCTCCTCCAGCTCTACGGGCTAAATGCCCAGAGCACATTGAGGAAAATTTCAATTTAACGTATGATGTTTTCCCATATTATTATATTTTTGATAAAACATTTGTGTCATGGTTTATATTTCGTTAAATTCTTTTTTGATAAATTGCACGCTTATTTCTTTATTGCACTTTTTAATTCTAGTGTTTTCAAATTATTTTGTTAAAAAAAAAACTTGTGAAAGTAATTAATACTATTTTAGAAAAGAAGCATGATTAAAACTCGGCTAATTACCAAAAATCATTATTATCCGTTTATGATCGATTACAAAATTGAACCACATTATCACATTGTGAGCGCGTAAATTCACAGTGTGAAACCGCACACCCCACATGTGAATATTATGTGGAAAACCATACACAATGTGAAATCATCAACACACTTGTAAATTCGAGCATTTTAACATAGTCGACTATGTGAACACACTGTGCGACACTGTGTTCTTTCCAGCAGGGCAGGTTTGTACTAACAAAGAAAAAAAAAAGAAAAAGAGGAAAAAAGAGGAAATAAAACAGGGTTTACATAATAATTCGTTTTCAAAGGGGAGAGGAGGTACATTTCTATCAATTATATCGTGCTCGATAATCACTATATTGTCATCTTGTGATCCCGATGAAGTACCTTCATCATCCTGTAATCGACGTCACTGGGTAGTTGATTCTTTATTGAAGAGTGGACTAGTGTCTGTTGCAAGGTTGAGTACACTGCAACAGTAATAACTGCCACAATTAAGCGTTATCTCCTCAAAAGTCAACGGTTTGTCCGCATTACAAAACATTTGAAGGACAATGTGAGTACAAAATGAGTCTGACTACTCTGAGACTCTTTTTAAGTAAGTCTTCAATACCCACTTGAATATCTTCATGACTCACTTGGAGTGAGGACTCAGACATAAAGGCCTAATTTTATTTCTGACGAGTCATGGTGGCTCACTTGATCAATCAAGTGTTTCGTTATACAGCGCGTCTCCCAAAAAAAAATCCCTCTGATTGGGCGCTAAATAAATTCTAACGTAAAGTATTATTGATTTTTTTTTTCCAAGACCAAACTTGGAATGGGCCAAAAATGACAACTATTACAAAAGAGCCTGTGTTTTCAAAACCAATGAAGCATTTGAAATTTTTCACAGCAATCGCAGAATAATGCAAGCTTTTTAAGTACATAATCTTAATTGAGTATAAAGCTTAATGTTGGTAATAATTTTTTCATAAATTAGAGTTTTAAAAAAAAAAATTAAAAAATTTGGGACGCGCTGTACGGACAAACCCGTGCCTAATTTGTAATGGGTCTGAATGCTGAAAGACTGACTTCAAATGAGTCTTTAAGACTCACTAAGTGAGAAGACTCCCTTAGAGAATCTTTAATAATTGAGTCTTTAAGACTCACTTTAGTGCGTGAGCAGTAAAATGAAGTTAAGTTGTCGCACAGCATCCTCCTTTTACTCATTATTATCAACATTATTATCATTATTTTTATCACTATAATTATAAGAATTTTTTCATATTATATATACAAAAATATAAAAAATAAATTCAAATGCACCCTTCTGCAGAACCGATGGGGTTATCCCTGCTGGGAAGAATACACTCATTCACAATGTAAAACACAGTGTGAATCACACTGTGTTTCACATTGTAAAGTCTGCTCCACAATGTTAAATTGGGGCTTTTTCACATTGTGGTCACACTGTGAACCACACTGTGGTCACAGTGTGGATAATTGGATATTCACACAGTGGCCACACTGTGAAACACGCTGATTCACAGTGTGGATAACCGGATATTCACACTGTGGCCACACTGTGAACTATAAGCCTACTGTTCACACTGTGAAATATAAGTCCTAAGGTATTCACACTGTGAAAATCTGTTTCTCACAGTGTGAAATTATTTTCATAGTTTGGCCACACTGTGAAATCAATTTCACACTGTGAGCTGGTATATTCACACTGTGAAAATCTGTTTCTCACAGTGTGAATTTTTTTCATGGTTTGGCCACACTGTGAAATCAATTTCACACTGTGAGCTGGTATATTCACACTGTGAAATCAATTTTCACATTGTGAACAATGTGTAGTTTTCCACATTGTGGTGGTGTTCACACTGTGAAATCACCTTTTCACAGTGTGGATAGTGTTTTCACACTGTGTTCACAGTGTGAACTATGTTTTCACACTGTGTTCACAATGTGAATGAGTGTGTTCTTTCCAGCAGGGATATTACCTGCACTGATGTTGCTATGTCAGGTGAGCATTCAATGCCACATAACACCCCTTCACTACAACAAATTGACCTGTACACGCAAGTATGATCAAAATTAAACTATAAGCTTACTAAATATACAAACAATTGAGGTTACCCCCTCAAACACTCTTTCACCATCACATTCTGTGAAATATCAAATTTTACATCAGGGTTAAAAATTGCCGTAAGTTTTACCTACCTTGTTGGTTTTCAGCAATTTTCTCAGAGAAATTTCGGCATTAGATGCTCTCACGATGATAGATTTTCGTATACAGTTCATATGAACAATATTGTGACGCTCACACCGGTCACCGGTCACGACATGATTTGCTTCAGGTGGCCCATATTACCTGCTGGCCCATATTACCTGCATGTACCCTACCTTGAATTGTTTCCCTTTTTTAAATGGGCACTCAATATATTCCTAAGATCAATGATCGTGAGATTTCGCGAAAAATCAGGCATTATATTACTAAGTAAGTATTTACAAGGTTGCGTTCTTAAGTCTCGAGTGTAGGCCTACTTTAAAAATAATAACGGAATTATATATATATATGCAATACCATTAACGGGCAATTATTGTATTTTGTAAATCAATTAAACTGTTAGCTATGATAAATAAACTAGAAGAACTATTAGAAAAAATAAAGCCGGGACCCATCTGACATAACATACTTGGGTGTCGATTGTGAGGGGGGATGGGGGGATGCATCCCTACCCCCCCCCCCAATAATTTCTGGTGGGGATGCGTGTTGTACAATCATCCCCCCACGCCCCCCCAATATTTTATATCAAGAAAATAAAAAAATATCATATTATATGCATATAAATCTACCCATTACAAATTCTTTATCATAAAAACCCTTTTATGACATTATAATATTATTTGCAGTCTAAAATGCAAATTTCTGACATTCAAAAATCCAAAATTTTCTCACTCTTTCGTTTATCTTCCTCGTGTGTGCCTGATATACTTTAGTAATCATGTAATACACAATAAATACACTGTGTAGAATATGGAAAGCGCAAATGTTTCACTACTCACAATTGAAAGAAAAAAAAAACACATTCTAATCGATGATAATCAGGGGCACCGATCCCAAGGTGCAAAGGACAGGTGCCTCGATAAGTAAAATATGAAGGCATAAGTATTCCCTCTCAAAAATCCACGATGGTTTTGATAAAATAAATAATGAATATTGAAGAGTCTGCAACACTTATCTCGGCTCTTCATCGACAAGAAACATTTTTTTAATTCAGACCATATATAATTCACTTCCACTATTCTCCGGAGGATAAATGCCCTCTTTTCAAATTAGTCGCTACTTTGCTCTCAAATTTCAGATAACTGTTTAAAAATTCCCTGAAAATTTCAGCTCGTGCTTCGCGCTCGCAATATAAAAGATAGTCCAAACTGCATTTTACTTTGTTCATCTGCTATGCATGTATTAACGTCACGATGGTACGTTTAAAAACACCTGCAACTCCCTCCCAGTTTCGTGCTCCCATGAGGCTAATATATCTTGTTTTATTAGGTCACTATTATTGAGAAAATTTTCAGCTCGCGCTTCGCGCTCGCACAATATTGCCCTAACTGAATTCATCCCATATTTATTAGATATGTGTTTTGTTGACATTACGTCATGATGTTCCGCTTCTAATCACCAGTTAAAGTCCCCTAGCCCTCCATCAATTTCGCGCTTATAGTTCATGTAACGCTACAATACCATGTTCAGTTCAATATTATTGAGAAAATGTTAAGCTTGCGCTTCGCGCTCACTTTACAGCCATGAATATCGACGATATACTAGTACTCATATGCATATTAATGTGCATGTGTGTATATCTATAGACATTAAATCATGATGGCCCCCTTTAATAAACCAGATAAAGCCCCTTCCCAGTTTCTCGTTAGCATTGTTCTACAATATATTATGTCCCAAGTCATGTCACTATTATTGAGAAAATTTTCGCTCGCGCTTCGCGCTCGCATAATGAATTTGAAATGTGTACTAGTAGATGACTCACATCATGCATGTGTGTATTATCTGTAGCCATTACATCATAATGGTCACCTTTAACAAACCAGTTAAAGACCCTTCCTCATTTCGCCCTCGCATTATGCTACAAATGGCCCATTTTATGTCACTATTATGAGAAAATTTCAGCTCGCGCTTCGCGCTCGCATTATACAATACATTTTTCATATTTATATGCATGTGTGTATATAAGCATTACCCACACCCCAACAATGGACACTGCGATCAGATACCACCGTATGTGTCACATTGAGGAAAAGAGGAAATATCGACGATCATCCCCCCCCCCCCAACGCCCAAAAATCAGAATCCCGACACCGTTGATAACATAGGTATTTAAATGGTCAAATTAATGAAAATTACTAAAATCATTTAAATATGCTTGGTGTTCTAATAATTTTGATTGTGTGAAACTATGTCATGCTATATTATCAGGCATTATTATGGACATCGCCAGCTACCAAGCTATAATTAAATTGCCTCATGTTAATAATAGTTTATTATTTAAGGAAAAATAATATTTCAGATATAGGGCCTACAGTGTTTCCCAAAAAAATTGTCCCTCCTCTAATTCATCAAAGAATAATTACCAACATTAAGTTTTATTACAAAATAATGCATTTTAGGAAGCCCACATATTTCTGTGATTCTTGTGAAAATTTCAATTTTTTTTTCCTTCATCGGTTTTGAATACAGATCGAGGCTCTTTAATTTGTAACAGTAGTCATTTTTGGCCCATTCAAAGTTCGATAAAAAGAAAAACACTACAAAAAAAGCCATACGTGCTTTGTTTTTTTCTTTCTCAACTTAACAACTATGTTGTTCATGCTTGTGTTTTCAAGTATTAATGCCATATCTCACTGGTCATGAATCTGGACTAATTCGTGATTTGAGTATTTGGAATTGTGGAGACCTGGGTCTCTGGTGAAGTGTGGAGGAAATTAACAAAAGTCCTTAAAAAAAAAAAAAAAAAAAAAAAAAATTCCAGTCACTGGCAAGTCACCCTGACGTTGCGGCGACTCTTTAGTGTACAAAATCAGTTGCCACTGTAGTCTTGGAGACGTCGCCACAATGTCTGCCGGGTCTCCAAGGAGTCAAGCGAATATATCAATTAAAAGTCAGTGAAAAATGGTCAGACATGTTTGATTTTTTATAAAGAATTTCTCCACTTTTTAATACTAGCAATTCGAGGTGACTCTAAAGGCCCTGTCCCAAAGGAGGCGATCGTTGTGGCGACAACCTATGCATGTTAGAAACTGCCAGAATCGTGTCAGAATCGTAGTTGACCGAAGATCATATACGTATCTACGACTCTGTCTACGATAGGCTACGACAACGACTTGCTTCCACTCAAACAATAGACTAACAATAGCTTGTATCCGATACTACAATAGCCTATACCTTCGCGCATCTCGCGGCTCGATTTCGCTTCGTATTGGGCCTTTTAGGGGCGGCATTTTGGCCCAATGTGTAAATTTTGTGTTTTCCTACCTAATTCGCAAATTTTTCTCCAATTTGAGTGGCAAGTAGGAAAAAATGTCAGAGGAATTCACACTAGATAGTACTGCATCATCATTATTTACTTCCTTTACCGTTTAAGGGTCTCAAATTGCACAAGAATTTGGGAAAATGAAGGGCGGATGAATAAAATTCAGAAAAATATTGCGTTTTTATTTCCTTTTGGGCTAGAATGTCAAAATTAATGAGTAAAAATGGTGTTAAACATTGGAATGAATGAGAAATAAATGTCACATACCATTTAAATGGCTATTCAAGCCTATTATAGACTTTTAAAGGTAAAAATATACCCCAATTTAGTGTTTTAAGAGATGTATTTATAAATTTTCCAAACATGCTTTTAAATATCAACTTCAGATCACTATAAATGCATGTATGATCTAAAGTTAATAGAAATTTAGAAATTTAATACTTTTACAAAGAGAGTTTACTAGAACAGTGCGTTTTGATTTTTTTTTTTTTTTTTTTTTTTTTTTTTTTTTTTTTTTTTTTTTTTTTTTTTTTTTTTTTTAACAACTCGATTTGCACTAATCGTCTGCTTGAAATAAAAACAAATGGCGCTGGTATATATTTGTTCACACTTGACACATAACACAACCTTAGTCTAATCTAAAGAATTATTGGTATACAATGTCGGAGTTTTATTTTTTATTTAATGAAATAAATCCAATGAAAAATGAAAAACACATATTTTGTAGCATGATTACAGGGAAAGTTTATAAGACCACCGGGCTGCCGTCTCGATATCAGTAAGAATACTGATGGCAAAGTTTTGTTGGAGTAGCATGACATCATACTTGGTGCCGGAATGCTGACATTTGACTGGAAGACATCGTCTATTTTCCGAACACCATCCATTTCAAAGGAAGAACGTAATTTGCAATTAGTCTTGTATATAGATTGTGAGGTGTAAATTATAATTGCAACTTCGAAGTAACTTATGTAAGTCTATCTCACCAGGTTCTTTGATCAAAACACAGTTTCTATCTGAGCGATAGTTGTTCTTCTCCTGTTCTCCAATGGTTGTTGGCCCTGCAGAACAGTATGTGATATATTTAGTTCCTTCAAAGTTATAGGGTCTCCACTGTACAATTTTGTTGGAAGTGAACCCTTATCAACTTCAGAATGACATCACCATCATCATCACTATCATGAAGTTTAAGTGTAGGCATTGATCGATTCATGTTCAGTTTAAAGTTATTTATGTCTAATTAGAATTCCAAATTAACACCATGAAAAGTGTTTTATTTTGTTCAGAGACTTGAACCGTCTTGACCACATCGTGGGGCACTTTTTCTATAAAAAAAAAAAAAAGCACTTGAGATCAGAGACTTAAAAAGAAAAGTGTTCGGCTATGAAGGGAGTGCACAGAAAATTTGCCTTTAAATTTATGCTTTTTAAGAATTAGGGCTTTGTAATTTATTGATGTTACACAAAATGATTGCAGGCGCGAAGCGCGAACTGTTTTTTTTTTTTTTCTTTTTCTTTGCTGAAAATTTGAGTTAATTTTGCATTATATACCCTATTTAATATCCGCGAGCGTGAAGCGCGAGCCGAAAAATTGGCGTTTTAAAAGACATACATGGAGTAACAAGGGGCTCATTTTAGTATTAAAAATGCCCCTTTTTATGACAAAAATTACATTTTATTAGCTAAGAAAAGGGGCACTTTTAAGGTCACCTTACCATTATAGCTAGAAAAAGGAGGCACTTTTAAGTGCGGATGAACAAATGGAGGTCACAGCTGCCCATCCTAGCCCCCCCCCCGGTGTTTATAGCCGCCCCTCTGACAGTCGAACCTTTAACACGTGGTTAGACGATGAATAACTAGTATTCTTGATTGGGCGATCGTGCAGCTCCTTGTTCTATTAGGTATGACGTTAGTCCCTCTCTATTATGCCGGTTCTTGACCTGAGATGACACTGGCATATCAATTACTAGCAGTATCTACACCTAAGTCAAGAAAGAAAGTGCTAAGAATTAAAACAAACAAACACAACAACAAACAAACAGAACAGAAGCAACAAAAAAGAACGAAGACAAAAAATAAGAAAAAGGAAATTCCAGCCACACAGGGAAGACAGAGATAGAATAAGAGATGAAAATGTTTTATCGTCTTGATAATGCCACTTCGTGGGGTTAGTTGGAGGTCTTTTCGTAAGGTTAAAGCTTATTTTAGTATCTCTGTTAATAAGAAAAAATGTAACGTTTTGAATATAAATTTGTATCGTGATTAATACATGTTAATGTATAATTTCAAAAACTAACAAATCAAAAACAAACAATTCCCTGTTTAAAGATATAATATATGAGCTCTAATCCTTTTGCGGCAATATACTAAGCGTGACGTGCCCAAATTTCATTCCGTATTTCCATGCCCAAATTCATCGTAATTTCCTGCCCCGCGGTCAAAATAAAGCTAAGTTCAGTATTAAACAAAATGTTTTGTTCTGGTTATGCTGATATGGGTATATAATATACAAGAGGGGAAAGGAGCAGCCATACTTGAAATATTGAACAGTCGGCGGCGTGTAACACAAAGACTTACGATTGATCAACAAGTTACGCAATTCGATCTTTTCTTGGTAACCTCATTCCTGAAAATCACAAAGGTTTACAGTCAATGGATTAGGAATTTGGATAATGATTAACGAAAGGATTAGGAGGTAGGCGTTTAAGGATTAAAGAATGATCAACTTATTGAGAGGCACCTGTCCATGATGAGCTACCGAGAAAAATCAATCGTAACTTTTAATCAATTCGATAAGTCTTTACACCCCTAATATACTGTTACAATAATTTGGTGTTCGGAAGAATAATACGGATACCGTGTATGAATTTTTTAATGCTCTGTACCGTCTCTTTGTGTTTTCGGAAATAGGGTAGATAGTAGGAATACGGCACTTAAGACTCATTTGTTTAATAGCAGATGAAAACAATAAAATCACAAAAAGAAAAGATCTCATTGGCTTAGGCTACAATCATTCAACCTTTAATTTTTCCAAAAAAAAATTGAGGCTTAATCAATATTGTTGAGAGCAGCTTATATGCAAATAATAGACGTCATCGTAAATTGTCCGCGCATCACCTTACAGTGTAGGAAAATAACCGGACAGTATGTTATTACCCTTTATTTTGTGATATAAAAATCTGATCTGGAAGGCACTGATATTGAAATGTAAACCCATTCAACTTACATGATTTGTCAATTATTTTATATTATAAACATTATTCTATTATCTAGAACATATATATGCATATTTGAACTACCAAAATTTCAAATACACTCAGAATATACACTATTACTATCTCATGTAGATCATGACATTATCCACAATAAATAATAAAGAAATAGACATTTCAAAATTTCAAACAATAAATAAATAAATTGTAAATCACATTAATCATGCAACTTACTCATCCGATACTAACAGCTCAGCAACTCAACCCGGAAGTAAAACAAAACAACCGTCCATGTGGGCCGGAATTCCACTACACAAAAAAATGAACCGACTAGCACTTTTCAAACACAACTGCCACCCCAATACACAGGCTTTGTAGCAGTGCAAAACACTCCTACACGTTGGACCACAACACATCCCACTGTCCATAATGCATCGAACAATAGAAGGTCATGCACACCATTCTATAGACTACTATCCACACATCTCTCTACAACAAATAGTCAATCATTTTTTTACATACAGGCCCATTTTTACAGAAGCTGCAATTTATCCTTCCTATGACAGGTTGTGGTAGTTTTCTCGAGAGATGTTCTCACTTGCGTGTTGTAGAATTACAGCATTACACAACCTTCCCAGACAACACCACAACCTGACCCAATAGATGCCGGTAATTATAAACTCAGTCAGATCTTATGTGGCTAGCTAGGCTGGACCATAGGTGGTGACCGTCCGACTATTTCACCTAACTGGTCCGGTATTCCTACATCTCCCTTATTGATGTAACAATTCATTCCAATCAGCGACTCGATACTCTGAGGGGGCATGTCATTTTTCTCCGTATTATATAAGTTTCACCATTTCCATAATTAAACGTCCCCTTGCAAGATATATTTCAGGTTTCTATTATCTTTCTATCTAAATTTACCTCTCGCGACAACAGCGCTCTCAATGTGTTGTAGGTTTTTAAAATCGTGAGAGACATCAACAAATAAACGTCTTTTAAAAACTCATTTTTGTTACTCAGCTCCCAATATCATATTGTGCAAAAGGCTTTCTACTTATCGGTAACCCATGAGAGATCAGGCCCTATGGGTTGTGCAATCGACCCTTACCGCAGCTAAACAAACGACCACCTCAAATCTATGTCTACCTACTCACAATAAAACCTCAATGTTGTCTGATAATTGAAAGCAAGCGAATATACACCGCGATGGATCCCCAAACACACCTCAGTAATATTTGGAAACCAATTGATAATATATATATGGTAAGCTTGTTGTCGTTTTTGTGTATGCTTTATGATTGTTGATACATCAGTTATAAATAGCAAAGCGCCGATAAAATATTAAAAAAACAACTAACAACAACATCAGTTCTGTTTTGTCTTATATTATTGGTTCACATCCTCCCCACACACCCCACACCATTTTTAAAATGTTTATATTATCCATCAACATCAATGCATGCTAAACATGTATACATTGTACAAAATACCAATGAAGGAAAGAGTCGAATCCAACGTTCAAATTCTATACAAGCATGCAACAGTATT
>CALNVZ010003428.1:7201795-7316075 GCA_940671915.1 Paracentrotus lividus | reverse complement strand
TCGGTATATATCCTGGTTACTGTGCTGGCACTTTCTCAGTAGATTTTTAGCAGTCTTGACTGCTCCCTCTGCACGACCATTAGACTGAGGATAATACGGACTCGTATACGGACTTGTGTGAACAAAGTCCCAGTCTCTTGCGAAGTGTTTGAATTTTGGACTCGCATATTGTGGACCATTGTCTGTGACTAATTCACAAGGAGTACCATGTCTTGCAAAAATCTCCTTGAGCTTTGTGATTACTGACTTACTACTTGTTGTTGACATTTGACCTGGTTCTATGAACTGCGAATAGTAATCTACTACTACTAGATAGTCCCTACCATTGAACGAAAATAAGTCTGAACCTACTTTTTCCCACGGTCTATCTGGAGTCTCGTGTTGATGTAGACTCTCTTGTTGTTGTTTTGGTTTATACAACTGACATGCTACACAGTCTTGGACCATGTTTGTTACATCTTGGTTTATTTGCGGCCAATATAGAACTTCCCGGGCCTTCTCTTGCATTTCTCTATTCCCAAATGCCCTTCATGAATACTCTTTAGCATTTGCTTTCTCATTGACATTGGTACTACCAACCTATTGCCCTTCAAAATGAAGCCCTGAGCTTCTGAAAGCTCACTCCTAGAATTCCAATATTCTCTAACACCTAACTGACATTGGTGCTTTTCAGCTGACCGCCCATCTCTGATTACTTGTAGCAATTGTTGTAATGTTTCATCTTTCTTTGTTTCTTCAATGAATTGTTTCTTCCTATTACTACTTACAGGTAATGTCTCTATTACTACATTTACATGTATTCCTATGTCTTCTTCTCGTTCATTCTGATCTGCCTCAGGATCAACCGCTCTCGAGAGCGTGTCTGCTGTGTACATGAATTTACCAGGTGTATAGGATACTTTCAAGTGATATCTCTGAACCCTCATCATGAGACGTTGAATCCTTATCGGACAGTCACTCAATGCTTTTGTGAACAATGGAACGAGAGGTTTATGGTCAGTTTCTACTTCGACTACTCGACCATATATGTACTGACCAGGGGCGTAGACATAAACCCTTCTGGTACGGCACGTTTGTTTAATTTCTTATTTTGTTAAACACCTCTCGTTTACCTCAAAATTTTCCGCTCGCGCTACGCGCTCGCCTGGAATTGTATATTTGCTAAGGAAATTCGGCGCGCAACCCCCTAATCGGCCCCTTTTTGCCCTTTGTGTATTAATACCAAAAAAAAACCTCTTGTTTACCTCTCAGATATTTCCACTCGCGCTTCGCACTCGCCTGGAATTGTATATATTGTGCGAGGAAATTCGATACAACCCCCAAAATCGGCCTTTTTGCCCCTTCTTTCGCGCTCGCCTGAAATTATATATCTGAGGAAATTCGGCGCCAACCCCCCCCCCCCCCCGCGACATTTTTTGCCCCTTCTTTGTGTGTTATAGATACAAAAACACCTTTCGTTTTAACCTCAAAATTTTTGGGCAAATATGAGTCTCTGGACTAAGAATCATCTCCCTCCCCCCCCATTCCTAATTCAGGTACTTCCTTGTCACGTCACTGGTTTACTGATGAACCTTCACACGTATGTGATCTCGTTCTATATCAGTTTCCTTTTTTTTTTGCGCCTAACGTCTCTGCCATCTAGCCACTTGACCTTGATTGCCATATGCTATTGGATGCCATGAATTTTCATGCTGTTGTAGGAGAACTGCTCCTAATCCATTCTTTGAAGCATCAGCTGAGATCTTGGTGGGTTTTGTGCAGTCATAGAAACGAAGCACTGGCTGGCTTATCAGGGCATCTTTCAGCTCCAACCATGCCTTTTCTTGTTCATCTTCCCACATCCATGCTGTTTCTTGTCCAGAAGGACACGAAGAGGTGCTGATCTTTCCGATAGGTTTGGAATGAATTTACCTTGGTAATTCACCATCCCCAAGAACCTTTGTACATCCTGCTTACAAGCAGGCCTTGCCATGTTGCTAATGGCGGCAACCTTTTTGGGATCAGGTTTAACCCCATCTTGACCTATCAGGTCACCAATGAAGGTCATGTGATTCACATTGAACTCACATTTTTCTCGATTGAGTTTTAGGTTTGACCTTTGTGCGATCTCTAGAACTTGTCTCAGACGATCGTCATGTTCTTGCTGTGTGCTACCCCAGACTACTATGTCATCCATCATTGTATTAACCCCTTTAATGTGTACAAACATCCCAACTAACAAACGGACGTCTTTAAAACGTTCCAAGTTGGTTTTTTGGACGTTTTGTGAAAACGTTTTATGGACGTCAAAATGTGGTAGGTTTTAGACGTTTTAAAAACGTTTTATTGGACGTTTTAAGAACGTTTTATAAACGTTAAAAGAACCAATAAAAAACCTTTAAAAATCTTCGGAAGCTCGAGACGTAAAAAAAAAACCTTTTGAAAACGTTTTAAATATAGTAGGTTTTAGACGTCTTAAAAACGTTTTATTGGACGTTTTAAAAACGTTTTATAAACGTTAAAAGAACCAATAAAAAACCTTTAAAAACCTCTCGGAAGCTCGAACACGTAAAAAAAACCTTTTGAAAACGTTTTAAATATATTATGGACGTTGTTAGAACATGCAGAAAACCTTTAAAAATGTTTGGAACGTTCTTAAAACGTTTTTAAAACCTTGAAATGTACTAAAAAAAAGGTTTTAAGAACGTCTAGAAAACCTTTTAAAAGACCTTTGGAAACCTCTTAAAATCTTGTGTAAACAATATAATAAATACAAATATGATTCATGAACCTCAAACCCTTGGCCACCGTTTGCGGAATTGCACTTAACAGTGAAGTGTCTCAACCTAAATCATGCTTAAAAGCAGGCTTTATTGGATATCATTAGGATTTAACAATGCACGAAAGTATTGTTTGTGATGGTTAGTTATTACTTTATTTGTTATGTTAGTACATTCCAATTCTGAATTATTTTCCTTTTTATTTATGTGTGTTTCAGAACAATATTACAATAAAATGAAACACCAAAGAATGAATTTATTACTGTTAAATGGAAATAAAAATAAGTCTTATTATAACGTTTTGTAAACGTGTTGATAAATCGTTACATTTTGTAACGTTCTGAAAATGTTCTCTGTTTGCTGGGATGACCTCATCGATCAATCCTCGGCACGCGGCCTCGTTCGTTGATGTGTAAAGATCATCGGATATGAAATGATTTGAAATTATCGGTAATAAAATTGAGTATGTAAAATCATTAAAAATATGTTATTGTTATGTTTTTTTGTTTTTTTTTGTTTTTTTATGAATCGTGTACACATATATAATGAAACAAGCAAATTTCACTTTCAATATAGAAATCGCCTATAGTACTTTCGTGATTTGTGTTTTAATTTGTTATTATTTAGTTGCACGTAGAAAACATAATGATCACTTCTGGTATTTGTTTTAAAAAATTCTAAATTGACCGATTTATTGAACTGGACATATATAAAACGTTCTTTAAACGTTATGTACAAAACGTCCACAAACGTTTTGTAAAGGTCCTATATCAAACGTTCTGTAAACGTCCTATAACAAACGTTTTGTAAACGTCCTATACAAAACGTTTAATTTTGTAACGTCCAAAAATCTTTTTTTGAAACGTTCATTTAGGACGAAGACGTACAGGACCTAAAAAGAACGTTTTGAAAACGTTCTGAAAACGTTCTGTGTTTGCTGGGATGTTATGGATTATCTTATGGAACACTTCTGGTGCACTGCAAATCCCAAATGGTAGTCAAAGAAATCTATATCTTCCGAAAGGTGTTATGAATGTGCATAACCTTGAACTCTGTTCGTCTAGTTCGAATTGCCAAAATCCGCTTGAAGCGTCTAGCTTACTGAAATACTTTGCATTTGCAAACTCTGCTGTGATTTCATCACGTGACGGTAACTGATAATGTTCTCTTTTGATAACCTCGTTGAGGTTCCGCGGGTCTAAGCATACCCTAAGCTTACTGGTTTTTTTTTTCACTACTTCTAATGATGATACCCAATCTGTTGGTTCATCTACTGACTGTATCACATTCATGCGCTCCATTCTGTCCAATTCCTTTTCCATCTTTTAAGGCAGCACTCAAGACCCATCTTTTTCTGTAAATAATAATGAAGCCTTATCAGTAAAGCAATGTTTGAATTCATGGAGTTATTTTCACAACCCGTAGTTAAGCTTGGTACATAAATTATTTACAAGTTAGGCGGTAAAGTTAGTTTAGTTATTTTAGTTGATTAAGCAGTAGTTAAAGTATTTAAGTTTAATTGAGCAGTGTTTAAGTTATTAAGTTGTTGATTAAGCAGTAGGTAAGTTATTTAAGTTGATTAAGCAGTAGTTAAGTTACTTAAGTATTTTTATATTTTTAATGTAAAGTGCTTAGAGAAATTTTTGATAGGCGCTATATAAATATTGAATTATTATTATTATTATTAATTCCTCTTTTAGTTTATCTCTTATTGGAAATGGTACTTTGCGACATGCATTCTTTACTGGTTGCGCATTTTCTTCTACTGTGATATGATGTTTACCCGGTAAACAACCTAGTCCTTCGAATACGTCTGGATATTCGTCTATTATTTCTTTGTTTGACTCTTTGTCTACTACATGTACACGGTTTACTAGTCCTAGTCTTGTGCAATCTTCTAACCCTAGTAGTGGTTTGCGATTACCTTGCACTACGAAAAACGACATGTTATACGATACGAACTACCCTTGTGTCTGACTTGCGTCCCAGCAAACACAGAACGGTTTCAGAACGTTTTCAAAACGTTTTTTTCTAGGTCCTGTATGTCTTCGTCTTAAATGAACGTTTTAAACACGTTTATAAAACGTTAAAGTTTGGACTTTTCATTTATGTCAAAGTTTAGGTTTTTTGAGAACGTTTAAAAAACGTTTTTTGGACGTTACAAAATTGAACGTTTTGTATAGGACGTTTACAAAACGTTTGATATAGGACCTTTACAAAACGTTTGTGGACGCTTTGTACATTACGTTTACAGAACGTTTTATTTACGTCCAGTTCAATAAATCGATCAACTTAGAACTTTTAAAAACAAATACCAGAAGTGATCACTATGTTTTCTACGTGCAACTAAATAAAAACAAATAAAAAAACAGATCACTAGAATACTATAGGCGATTTCTATAATGAAAGCGAGATTTGTTTGTTTCATCATATATGGGTATATATAGGATTCATAAAAAAATAAATACATAACAATAAAATATTTTTAATGATTTTACATACTCAATTTTATTACCGGTAATTTCAAATCATTTCATATACGACGATCTTTACACATCAACGAACGAGGATGCGCGCCGAGGATTGATCGATGACGTCATCCCAGGAAACACAGAACGTTTTCAGAACGTTACAAAATGTAACCTTTTAATCAAAACGTTCACAAAACTTTTTAATTGAACCTTATAATGAGACTTATTTTATTAAACGTTTTATGAAAGTTTTTTATACGTCCAAATGGGACCTTATGCAAATGAGAAGGTGATTAGCATATAATACGTTAGACATATCGAAATAAACGTGTTTATTGAAATTATTTCCATTCAACAGTTATAAATTCATTCTTTGGTGTTTCATTTTATTGTAATATTGTTCTGAAACACACATAAAGATTTAAAAAAACTAATTCAGTATTGGAATGTACAAACATAACAAATAAATTAATAACTAACCATCACAAACGATACTTTCAATAAACTATAAATTTTCTGGAGCATCATACAGTGTTATATCTTAATGATATCCAGTAAAGTCTACTTTTAAGCATGATTTGGATTGGAGACACCTCACTCTTAAGTGCCATTCCACAAATGGTGGCCAAGGGTTTGAGGTGCATGAAACATAATATTTATTATATTGTTTTCACAAGTTATTAAGAGGTTTCCAAAGGGTTCTTTAAAGGTTTTCTAGATGTTCTTAAAACGTTTTGTATTACATTTCAAGGTTTTAAAAACGTTTTAAAAACGTTTTAAGAACGTTCCAGACGTTTCTTACAGGTTTTCTGCATGTTCTAACAACATCCACAATATATTCAAAACGTTTTCAAAAGGTTTTTTTTTACGTCTCCAGCTTCCGAAAGGTTTATAAAGGTTTTTTGTGGTTCTTTTAACGTTTAAAAAACGTTTTTTAAACGTCCAATAAAACGTTTTTAAAACGTCTAAAACCTACCACATTTTGACGTCCATAAAACGTTTTTACAAAACGTCCAAAAAACCAATTCGGAACGTTTTAAAAACGTTTATAAAACGTCCGTTTGTTAGTTGGGGTGTAGCAACGACCTTTGACTGGAATTTGATTCTCACCGTATCCGAACAATTTTGTTTGAACTTTTAACTGTGTGTATCTTTGGTTAAGGTTTTAGTTTATTGTACACTGTCTCAGAAATTATGCTTGTTTCTGAACCTGAATCGAGCTTAAAATTCACCATAGTCTGATTGACCTCTATGTTCGCTCTCCACTCATTCTTTGACCTTTCAACATTAACGGCATCTACGACATGAATGGCATCACCAAAATATTCTCCAGAAACCTCATTTTCTGTGAGTTCATTGACATTTTTGTTGACCTGTGTACGACAACACTTAGCGAAATGATTTGCTCGTCCACATTTCCTACAAATCTGACCTTGAACCGGACAACTACTCTTACCATGAAAATTTCCACATCTACTACATGGTTTCTTTGAGTACTGTGTGTTTTTCTGACCTCGACCATGACCTTGTCTTTGACCTTGCCCTTGTTTTGGTCTCACACTTTGACTTTGACTTTGAGTACTATTATGCCTGAAATTCTGGTTGACCTTCTTACCTGGGAAGGATTTTCTCTTACCCCCCAAAGCATCAACAGAAATACTCCATACCTGTCAACATTGTGAGTCCAAATATAGGGACAAAGTGGGAATACAAATTTTAAAAATAGGGACAATTCTGTATTTCCTATAGATTACTGTGCACAGATTTTTCAAAAAATAGGGACAAAGGGTTGTAAATGGTGATAAATGCTCCTTCTTTTCCCCCAAAGTAGGGACTGTCCCTACTAAATAGGGACAGTTGGCAAGTATGAATACTCTCCTCCTGGGAACACAGCTCTTTGGCCTGAGCTTGTGTGGTTTCAGCGGCACGACACAACTGCAATGTTTTTTCTAGAGTCAACTCATCTTGTCTCAACAATCTTTCTCTCACGCTATTATCAAGCATTCCGCAGATAATACGATCTCGAATTAGACCATCTTTTAGAGACGAAAATTCACATGATTGAGCACGACTTCTCAATTCTGTTGCATACTCATCTATACTTTCATGCAGTAACTGATCTCACGTGAAGAATCTGTGTCTCTCAAACGTTAGATTTTGTTTTGGCATGCAGTAATCTTCGAACTTTTGCAACACTTACTTTAACTTCATGTTCTCCCCCTCACCAAATACGAAAGTATTATACGAATCTAGGGCTGGATCACCTATTACATGAAGAAGCAATGAGGATTGTGCTGTATCTTCCTTGTCAGACATTCCTGACGCTACATTATACAATGCGAATTTTTGTTTGAACTTTTTCCAGTTCTCTGACAGGTTACCTTTTACATCCAAAGGCGCTATCTGAGTTAAATTTGACATTGTGACTCTGTACTATTGTTTCGTTCGAGTCTAGATAATTTATTTGTGTACTCAAGTGTCCTAATGAAAATGAAGCTTTCATCTTATCTTTCTTAGATTAACTAAGTTTGTCCATGTACATTTTCATTTATCTTGTCTGTATTCATGTCTATGCTATTGCTATGCTGCGTAATGCGTTTTCTTATTCTGACCGTATGATGGGGAGACCATAGTTCGCGCAAATTTCAAAAATTATACAAAATGTGACATTCAATCAACAATATTTCATGTTTTACTCAAAATCAACGAATACTATGATTACCAAATAAACGGCAAAATTCTAAACTCCGAATCGCCGAACGAAGAAGTGAACTAGGTCAAAGGGTTTCGACGATATCGCGATTTCAAAATTCTATGTCGATCGAACGATCGCGCATTCCGCTTAAAAAGTCAACAAAACAGTGTGACCTTAATTCCCGCACGGGCGTTTGACAAAGATTTATCAAGAAATTCCATCAGTCTAAGGAAAGGGAATAACAGTAAATGTAAGTCAAAATTTCATAGAATAAGATGATATTAATATCATCTCAAAATTTTATGACATTAACTTGGAAAATGATGATTTCCAGGCCCTTGTCAAAAAGCTCGGAATTTTCGCAACGGACACGCAATTTTCCGATGTTTGGTCAATAATTTCACAATTCGATACACCATGACGTGACGAAAGTTTGAATCTTAAGCAATTTTTGGTCCCTCTTTCTGACGATGCTATCAGATTTTCACGATATTGATTACTTTTTGAGATATCCGTCGTGCGTGAACTAAGGTTCTGCGCGAATTATGGTCACACCACCATACACAATAACAACGATCAGCTGATTGCCATTCACACATTACACACACAATACATAGCTAGCATGCAATACGACCTGTTGGAAATGTCATCGGTGTCCAAACGATGTGATCGAGCCGGAAAAAACTCCTTCAAACTCCTCCTAATGCAGAGTCGAATCCCCATCTGATACCATATTGTGATGCTAGATGTTTATGGTATTACAACTAACATCTAGCAGAATACACTGAGCAGTCTATATAATATTTATGATCTGTTTAATTAGGAGCTTCGATCACGACATCGTAACTTCGAGACATAGATGACAGACCGTAGTCTCTGATCAAGACGTTAATCACTTATCAATTACACACATTAATGGAAGAGCTTGATAATCTCTTTTGATACCAAATTTGTCATAGTAGTGCTAATATTTCTTAAGATACAGGCAATTTTATAATGTTTGGCAAGTGCACAATTCTCAATGAATTCCCTGGATGTACATGTACATGTATGTGAACTTCTGGCCTAAACTCTATACAAAATGCACACAAACACAGTATACCCAGTTGTTGTATGTCCGGGTTGTTTGTCCGGACAAGACGGCAATTTTCGGAGCTTTGTGATCAATATTTCATTAATCGATTGAAGTAATATCAGACAATATAACTTAACAAAGCATAAATATTCACAAATATTTTTGCTAATTACTGCACAAATTTTTAGAAAATCCAGAGCAAAAGATGATGTTTTTATCTGCTTAAGTGTCCGGACAACGGACCCCCCATCCTACCCCCAAAAGACAATTTACTCATAATGTTGATTTTAACGTAATTGTTAAATGAAGAGAAACGATAACCCTTTAAGATGGAGACATACCGATAGGCCGTGGTGTGCTGGATCTACGACGACGACGTCTCGTCAAACAACAAGCATCTGCGTGAAAATATCAGGGTTTTTTTAACACTACAATACATACATTTGTATACGAGAGTCTACAGAAGCCAAGAAGAAGACGAAAGCTCGCCCCAATAAAAAAAAATGATCATGATGATAACCTCAACTAATTAAAGTCTTTTGGACGAACAATCATGCAATAAGGCGTTTACATTCATGATAATTCATAATGATAATAAAAATAATAATTATAATAATAATGATAATAGTTAATTTTATATAGCGCTTAAAACATATATCCATTCCACGCCTTTTTTAGTCATGTTATTCAGCCTTTTAATTAATACTAATATATCTTTACAATTTGTGATTAGTAAACCAAATGAGTCATAAAAAAGCTAGAAACCTAGAAAATGTCAACAAAAAGAAAACAATGAATAAACCCCCAAATTTTGTATACATATTCTGAAAGAGTAACTTCTCCCGCATGTTTTGGTACCAATTTTGTGTGTTACATCTTTACGCTTGGATGAACGCTATGCATTAAATGTGTGCGAACATGTCAATTTCGAATTGTGCAAGAGTAGGGACAAGATTGAAACAACAAAAGCGGACAAAAAAGCAACTCCATCCTGAATAAAATAGCATAACTTTTTAAGGAAAATGTTTTGAGAAAAACAGTTACAGTTATCGACTAGATTATGTGAAGAAAAAGAATTAAATTGATTCGTCAAGTAATCCATGAGTGAATTCACGTCAAAGAGTAAATTGTCACTGACAGACCTAAAGGCCCGAATTCACAAACGTGGTTTAGTTAGTCCATGGTCTAAATCAATTGTTTAAACCACGGATTTAGACCATGGTCTAAATTTTGGTATTCACAAACCACCTGATTTAGACCATGGACTAACTAAACCACGTTTGTGAATTCGGGCCATGAAGTCTAACTCTACCGATCTATCTCATTGTCACACAAAATGTAGTCGATATTATGTAACAAAACCCCTGTCAAGTTATTATAAGCGCCACGTACGTGCACGCGCCATAGGCTAACGTCAGCTAAATGAACGCCGCCATATTCGCCCGCGCGCCATCCGCACTCTCAAACCGGCTCGCGCTCGCCATTGAATGTACACTAATTACCGTTGATAAAAACCTCCTTCTCATCTTTTCAAAAGTTTTCATGAATTAGCAACTAATGTTTTTCCGTTTATCGAATACCAAGTTATTGTTCCACAATTCTGACTATGTCCGAACATTTTTTATTTAATCATAAATTTAGTCCAAACTCGGGTCACGTTTTGTTGTTTGTGTAGGCCCATGTATCGTGGTGCGCGTATTGAATAAAAAAAATAACAGTCATATTCATACTTATAGACCTATCCCGCCATTGAAATCTGGTTAAACTTTGAGAAAATTATATGAAATGCTTGGAATTTCCTATCTAGATAAATTTTAGAGACAAGAACAATTTAATCTTACAGAGTATAGGTTATTACTAAGTATTTTACCTTAATCCCAACTCTGCCCGTTAATGTGCGCACAGCCAATTCACCAATGTCTAGCCCGACCAGACCCCGTGCACAAGCGTCAGCGTTCGTGTATGTTTGAGCAAAAATTTTGACTTTTAACATCACCTAATCAAACCAATCTCTGGCATATTTCAGAGTTTTCTTTATAACAGTTGATCATTTGTGCCGTTAAGAATAATATTTCTAATTTCATCAAAGCACACAACATTGATATCAGAGTGTCATTATAGAATAAAACAAATTTCTAGGCATCGAACCAACAATTTTCTAATCAAACATTTAGCCCGGCGTTCGGGACTGGTGTCTGGTGCGGGACGCTTGCATTTGTCACCGCTACGCACTTGGCGGAAACCTAGCCACCGCGCCGCTCAAAAGTAAACTCTGCGGCTTGAATGCCGTGGTAAAATGTTATATTTAAAAAAAAATCTTAACATATTGAAAAATTTATTATGATTTTTTACACTTACTTTTTTATGTTCTCCCTGATATTAGAAAATCAATGATATAATTTCCTCATTCTGTAAAAAAATTACGACTTCAAAGTGCATCTTTCAAAAATTGGCCGGAAATCACAAAAAACTTAGCTAAAATTCCACTTTTGGAAGATCATTCAACGTCGAGAAAAAATGTTCGGAACAAAAGTAAACAAATGACGGGAAACAACTGTATCCTCGATACGAAATCAAGTTGATGTGCTACTAAAAAACTACTCTTCATGGAATGGGAAAAAAAAAAAAAAACTTTTACTACGTTACCATGGCAACTCGGGTAAAATTGTTATTTTTTAGTACATTTTCCTTCATTAAAGTGTATTTTCAAGGGTCATTCCAATGGTACAAAAACCTAATTTTTTTCTGGAATTACATGTAATTTTAATATAAAATTAATCCGTCTACGTTTGAAGTTTTATATATGAATATTCATATTTTGTGTAGAATCATAGTTTTTGATTGGTCAAAGTTTCAGTCATGGTTAGGATAAAAATAGATCGAGCGTAAACAAAATCTGAAAAGGACGTGTTGTTGGCGCGACGCACGCGCAAAATGGCGTAACACATTAAGTTGGCTTGGTGCACGTACGTGGCGCAAGACATTGTGGTTTAAAAGTTATGTTATTTTTATCAGGATGGCATGCGCGTATTCTGGGGGGGGGGCTTTACGGGCCCGGGCCCCCCGGGTAGGCGCCCGAAAGGGCGCCAAAATGATCTCGAAGGGGCGCCAAATCGAGAAAAATTTAAAATTTAAAAAAATTAAATAAAAAAAATTAAAAATTAAAAAAAAAACGGAAAAATATACATGTTTTGAGCCGATTGGCAACTAATACCTACCCCTACAACTGATGTAAAACTTTTGCTTGGCCGAAGGCCGAAAAAATTTCAACACCTACAAGATGTAACACATAAAATCGGCACCAAAAGAGGAGGGAAGAGTTACTCTTTTGGAATATGTATAATTATTTGGGGTATATAAATTGTTTTTCTTTTTATTGGCATTCTTATAGGTGCCTACTTTTTTTGTGACTCCCTCGGTATACTAATCAAAAATTGTAAAGATTTTTTTTAAAACAAATATGGTTTTGCGTAAATATCATGATGCGCTATAGACAAAATTATCTTTACAAGTAGTATTTCTTTACCAACTAAAGTAATTGTAAAGGGATTGTACTTAATTATTTATTACTACCTGTTTGAGACGCAAGCAGCAGCAGACATGCCAATAGCAGAACACGGTTCATCCTTCTTATAGGTCACCAGAAATTCTAAAAAGCAACAAATATTAGGATGTCGAAGCAAGTAATTATCAATATTATTTTTCCCCGGTGAACTTTGCAATTTTAGTTAATTCGTACGTGTACGGCTCTCTTGATTTAAAACAAACTCAATTCATTCATCGTAACATGAAGAAAGAATCCAAAAGTCCCGTATATTCCAAAGTTGTAAGAAACCCAACATTTTTCGACTTAAAGCAAAAAAAAAAAAAAAAAAAAAATCTTCAATATGAAACTAGTGACTATATGCCCCAAGAAATCACATTAATTTGAAACGTTCAGACACTTTAAGCCTGAACTTAAATAGAGCACATATCTAAGTCTAAAACTGGGGTGTAGTCTTGGTAATTCTCAAAATATAATCTTTCAAATTCTTAGTTTACTTTGATATAGAATAAAAGATAATGTGATAAGGCACAAATCACCTGAAATTGGTATCTGAAAATCATTGTAAATATGCATAATAATACTATACAAGTGTTTTACAGCAAAAGTTGAGATCTAGACAAATTGGCTTGGTACGAAATCCAATCTAAATCAACCGGCAAATCTTAATAATTATCTTAAAATACAACTTCGCATTCACTTTCTACCTGATTATATCAGTGAGAATCTTTCGATCTCTTCCCTTTACTCTTTTTGAAAATAGACATCATCATAAGATAATCAAGGCGTTTTAGCTAATTGAATATTGATTTTGTAAAGACTCTCGTATACTTCCATCCATTATTAGGGTTATTTCCTTCATTATTCTTGTAAAATCTTATCTAATTGTATTATTGTCTCAAATCACTTAATTTACCCTGATTGCCAGTCGTAAACGTATTCATGTCTTTGCAATACATAAACACAGATAAACAAAATTATACATAAAACAGCATATTGTTTATAAATATAATTATTAACCAAAAGAATTACCTGAATGAAGATGACACGCTTAATTATTGTAACGCAAGGAGAGTCAACATACGAAGTATTTTTAACAAAACATTTTCCACAACTTACAACTCACACAGCCGACTTCTTCCCACTCAGCAGAATGCCCGAACTCCAGATAAGAAAATACATCACGTGACTAACATTATTTCATTTCAGATTTAGAGAAGAGAATGATATCAAAAGGAGACATCTATAAATTTGTCTCATTGGGCCAATGAATGTCTGAACAGAGTCTAACCAATTGTGTATTACACGTATTTCGTCAATATCATATAATTTTTATTTTGTTACAGCCCTCTTAAAAAGTTTAATGTTTCAAGTTCGAGCGTTGATTAAAAATGAAATGTGCAAATATCTTTGTTTGCACATGTTTTCAATGGCAAAGAATAGAGAGGTTAATTCAACACATAATTTGAAGGGGGAAGCCACGGAAAGCTTAGTTTATATTGGACACGCCATGTTTAACGATTAACAACAATAAATGAACAATAAATAAAATGCCATATTATTATACAATTATTATACAATGGAAGTAGGGAAGAAGGTGCGATAGGTGGAGCAGATGATAGGAAAGTTAGACATTGTAATCTAAGTGCAATGGTATATTTAAACAATGGAAATTTAGCACAATCAGGCATCGTTCATTTATAGGTGAACAAATATTTAAAAATTACACGTCAAGGTTCAGGATATCTCGCAATATAATGAACTATCATTCGGGGGGGGGGGGGGTTAAGCGCATATGGACATTGAATTATGCCAATGTGTTATGTGCTACAAAACAAAACTTATTATCGTCATTATCACAATCTTATGAAATATCTTTATATGTTCTTAACATGATGCCTACTATTATTATCAGTATCATTAACGTATCATGTACATTTTTTTCTTTATACATTGATGCCCTCTTTTAATGTTTTTTACAGGCGTAATTAGCATTTGCAGTATTTCATAGAGCCAGTCAAATGGGAATGCAGGTATTCTCGAGAACTTTTCTGGGATTTTTTAAAGGAGAAATTGTCTATTAGTGTATCATTCAAATAAAATTGATAAAGAATTCACTGTATGAAAAATTACAATAAAAATGCTTTTTTTTTTTTTTTACTACACTTCACGTCTGACCCTGGCCTGATGTCCAGGCTATCTCATGATTAAATAATCATTCCAATGAAATATACATTTGTAAAGGGTAAATTATATTTTTAATGATACCAAATTAAAATATTACAATCATATTACATGATATTGGTACATAACATAATGGTGAAGGATATTTAAAGCTCATTCTTATATTTCAGATTATTTATTTATTTGTTTGTTTGTTTTGTTGTTTTTTTTTGGATGAAGACTGCCATTCATGGGGATCAATATTCTGGATAAGGCTAGTGCAATAAAAAAAATATTTATAGGACGGAGTCACAGCTATGACTGAAATAAATGCACATATCTACTTAAAACAGATAGACCAATAACTTTGTGTTTAATTAATAGCCGTATTTTAAAACCATTTTGTCACCAATCACATTAATCGCCAAAGGAAAATGAAGAAATGGGAAATGGGAGACGGGAAAATCAATCATACAACTCACCGTGACAGTTCAAAATTAGAAATGTATGTGAGGGTCGGTGTTCGTACGTTACAGTGAGGACGTGGGTGTGTGAGAGTGCGGTGGGTAAGGGTGTGTAGGTATGTGCAAGAGTGCATTCAGGAAGGTGGGTGGGGGTTTGTGAGTATGTAGATAAGTGAAGGTGCGTGAATGTGTATGCATGACAGTGTGTGTGTTTGAGTTTTGTGCCAATGTGAAGGTGCACTTGTGTAAGTGGGTTTTGTGAGAATATGTATATATGTGACGGTGCATGCGTGAGTGGGTATGTAGGAAGGTGTGGGGCTTTTTTGGTGTGGGTGGGTGTGTGTGTGTGTGTGTGTGTGTGTGTGGGTTTTGTTATATTGTGTAGGTATGTGGTGGCGTATGAGTGGATATGCGGGTAGATGTGGGTGCCTAGCTGTGTTTGTGTTTGGGGTGTGATGCTGTGGGTAGGTTTGTTTATGTGTAGACAGTTAAAGCTGCCTGAGTAAGCGGGAAGATGTGGGTGTGTGTGAGGTGTGAGGGTTGTAGTGTGTACGCCTGAGAAAGAGAGAGCGTTGGTTTTGGGGTTGTGTGGGTACTATATGTGGGAGGGTTTAGTGATAGCCCGAGAATTCATTTCCGTGATTGTAGGCCTACGTTAATCATTAATTACCAGTAACGAAATGTACTCAATAGCTTACAAAATATGCTAAAATATGCTTTCAACTCTGTGAATTCAATAAATTTAACATCTATCTTACAAGGGGTGTGAAGGAATCGAGCCAAGATAACAGGAGAAATATCATAGATTTGGATTGGAATTAACATACTGATGCATTTTTAGATGAGAAAACTTTTTTTTTAGCACTGTACTAGCGACTTAAATATATCGATATATTGCATACTCATACTGCATAAACCATGTAAACGTAATATGTACTCAAGAGGTAATGTAGGGGGGAAATCCGATATGTTTTAATGACGGAAGTTTATTTGCATATTTCGCAAGTAATGACCCCAGACTAAAAAATCAGCTAGTAAAATGGGGTCATCCCGATAGTCCGTGGGTCCGATAGTCCGCGGGTCCGTTAGTCCGCGGGTCTCGATCTGTCGTCAGCGTTTGACACCATTGACCAAGACATCTTACAAATACGCCTTTCAGATGTTAACATTAGAGACCGTGCACTGGCGGTCAATCATATAGGACGTTCGATCAGTGAAGATGGCGAATGTGTGCTCCAGGTTCGCCTCTCATATGGTGTTCCTCAAGGTTAGTTTTAGGCCCGTCTCTTTTCAGCATTTATTCTAAACCAATTGCTGATATGCACGAGCTCATAATGTACACACGTCCATCTTTATGCTGATGAACTCAAACTTTTTATTCCATTCAATCCGTCAGATCAGGATGATGTAAATAACAAGCGTCAAGAATTAGAAAAATGTGTTGCTGATATCAAAGCTTGGATGAACAGGACAAGCTTAAGCCAATGATGCTAAGAGTGAATTTTTTAATTCTTTCATCTAAACACCAGAAGGTTGACTTATCGTTTGATACTATTCGTGTTGGTAACTCAAATGTTTTATCCTCACAATCTGCACGTAATCTTGGAGTGTTATTCGATAGCACATGACAATGAATGAATTGTACAAAAGACATGTCAGGCTATGTATTTTTAATTACGAAACATTTGCAAAATTCGCAAGATTTTGTCAAATAAAACTCTTGCCATCCATTATTCATTCTTTTGTAATTTCACGCCTTGACTACTGCCAATTTCTGTTATATAATATGCCATCATTTCAATTAGCTAAACTACAACGTGCACAAAACTCTGGCTGCTCGAGTTTTGTCAAGAACCCGCAAAAAGGGATCATATTTCCCCTGTCTTAAAGGGCTACATTGGCTACCAAGGAACGTATTGAATACAAAATTCTGCTATTACTTGGAAGGCAATGCATGGCTGTGCGCCTGCATATATATTCAATTTCTTAGAGAATATGCCTAGTCGTAATCTACGCTCCTCAGGAAAAAACTTGCTGTGTACAAAAAGAAATGTATCAATGTATGAGATCGGTCATTTTCTTCAGCTGCTCCAGCTTATGGAATGCATACCTACACAGATTCGTTCTTTGGAACATTAGAAACTTTCAAATCTAATCTCAAAACATTTCTTTTTGTGAAGGCATACTAACTTGAATATAATGTTTATATATTGTAAATTGTAGTTCTTTATATTAAATATACAAATATATTGTTGTTTACTGTCTGTGTATTGGCATTGACAATCCTTCCTCTGACTTTGACATGGCAGATTTGGAGTGTGCGCCTACAAGGCAGTCCCTCTTATCTGTTTTTATTAAGAGAAATGTGTTTGTAACTACATCATGTGTTGCTTCCAATAAAGAATAAGTTTCGCTGATAATGTTAAGGAATAATTTCTTTCATAAAATGAATACGGAATGGATACAAACTGTGGAATTAATTATTTATTTATTGAGTGATATCGGCCCAATATAATAAAACGAAACTTAATCCTTTACCGGACCCGGAAAGAAAGTCGCCGCTGATGAATGTTTCGAAATAATTTACTTTATGAGAAAAATAAGTTGCCAATAAAATACTTAAATTATGGTGTAGAGAAACGGCCCGATTAAGTAGCGAAAATTATCTTTGTCCGGAAGAAGTCGCTGTCGATAACGTTAGGAGATAAATTCTCTCTTTTTTTTAAGTAAAGATGGAACGAAAGCAATTGCGGAAAAAATTATTTAGTTCTGGACTGTTAAACGGCCCGATACATTCGAAACTCAGCAGAAGTCGCCGTTGCTAATTATGTAAAATAAATTCTCCGAAAATGAAAATTTAACAGCAGATGCTGATAAATAATGACACTCTCTCCCCCCCCCAAAAAAAAAAAAAATCCCCTTATCTGGAGGTTATCATTCTTAACCCATTCGCTCAGCAGTAATAACTCAATTTCGGAATAACGAACCTTTTATATTTCGGAATAACGAAACAACACGCACCCCCCCCCTCCCCCCCCCCCCCCCCCCCCTGCGGACTATCGGACCCGCGGACTATCGGCTGTAGCCGTAGAAGAGCAATCGTCAAATACAGGACAGTTATCAAAACATATTTTAAATTGCATCAATGAAAAAAGACCCCCAATACAACATCCCCTCGGTATTGGCACTTTGGAGGTATCAATGGTAAATGTGTTTGCATAACAAGCATGAAGCATATTTTGGGTTATTTCATATAAATTCTTCAGAACCCTATAGCACCATTTCAACTCGGGCCAGGATGTTCAATACAAAACCCCACTTTTCATACGACTTTCAAAATTCCCTAGTCAAGATCACAGGTCAACGTTTTTCACTTTACGCACTGGTAGTTTGCAGCTTCGTAACTAAAGGCCCGGTCCCACTGGCGGGAGGATTAATTGCGCACGAGTTGCGTATACAAATTTCGTTCATCCGCAACAAAAAACAAAAACAAAACAAACAATCCGCAATTCATACGCAAATCATCCTAAAAAGCCAGTGGGACCGCGCCTTTACATTCGTTAGGCCTTCACATGCTACTTGCTTGAAATTATTTTACTGTGTAAGGCTTTTGTTAACACAGTCATGTATCGCTTGTTTGGAAATTCCATTACGATTTATTGCAAACTGGTTATTGTGAAAACTTTTTAGAGCAAATTACCCCCGTTTTAAACAAAGTGTATTCATTTCAATTCACCTCTACTGTAGTTTCTATTTCAATCTCCCTCTTTCTTTTTCTATTTACTTCACACATCACGTATGTTCGTCGTCGGATCTTGGTGGGCAAAGTGGGTGGAGCTAGTTGTTATGGGCAACGAAGCGTTCGTTAACTTCTTTTCATGATTTTATCATGATGTAAAATGAGTCTGACATGCAATATTCTAAAATCCACTGAAATACGCAAAAACCGGCAAAACGGTGAATATACACCTCTCATTTGGATATTGATATATCAAATAAACCAATTCATCAAACAATTGGCAGATTTTTTGTTCAGTTTTATGCATTTTGAAAGCAGCATCAAAATGAACATCAAAATATAGAAATTATGTACCCAGGTCGAAATTCCCATAGGCTCCATTAGAAACCAACAGAAAATTTCTATTGGTTTCTAATGGTGTCTGATGGATTCTAATGGTTTCTAATGGACCATCAGAATGTCCAATAGAGACCAATACAATGGGAATATCAGAATCCTAATGGACCCACAGAGGACCAATAGGCTCCAATAGATAGCAAGAGATTCTGTTGGTGTCTGGACATCAACCTCTATTGGTCCAATACAAATTGGTTTTCTGGCCTTTGTATTGGACCCGTAAACCAACAGAGTCTGATGGTCTCTATTGGTCTCTAGATCTATTGGTTCCAGGCTGTTGGACCCATAAACCAACACAGACCATCAGACTCTATTGGTTTCTAGGCCTATTAGTTTCAGGCTGCTCCCATATACATTTCTATTGGGGTTTTCTTGTTTTTCTTGGATCCCAGTGGTGTCTAATGGTTTCTATTAGTTTCTATCAGCTTTGTTTGGTTTCCATATTTTTATCTATTAGTTTCTATTGATTTCTATAGCTTGCTTCTGTTGGCTTGGGTCTCCACAAGGCTAAGTGCCCTTGAGCCGAGGGCCGCGGGCTGAGGGTCCACGAGGCCGAGAGTAATTGCAAAACACAATAGAGAAAATCGGTCCATGGAAATACAGCCTCGTGGGCGCTCGGCCTCGTTGGCTCTGCCCATGGCGGCCTCTGGCCCTCGGCCCGTGGACCCTCTCCGTTGGCTTGTATCAGTTTGTGTTGGCTTATATCGGTTTGTTGTTGATTTCTGTAATTTTCTGTTCAGATGTTATTTTTGACTCGTTCTATTGTTTCTGTTGGTTTCTATTGGTTTCTATGGTTTCTGTTGGTCATGATATTCATAGCAGTATTTCTGAGATTTGGAAAAAAGTGGAAAAATAAATAGAAATATGCAATTTCTATCCATGTAGCTGCATTTGGCTTATTATATAATCAAAAATTTTAGTTTATTTGTTTTATGTTTACACCAATTCAATTGATTCATAATGACAATTCTTCATATTTCATTAACAAAAGTGTAATTTGATATTAAGTAACTGTCTTTCTTCAAACATTTTGCCTGTAGTAATTTATATAGCAGGGGTCGACAATTTGCCAGTAGAATAGGGCCTTAATATAGGATAGCTAGGTTAGGATAGGAAGGATAGGATAGGGTAGACTCATTGTTAATGTCAACAGTTTCTGTGAGTTGTTATCCGAAACATCCAAAAGATTTATTACACTATTTTCTTAATTAATTTCTTATTGGTCCATTAGAAATGTCTATTGGACCAATAGAAAAATTCTAATGGACCAACAGAAAATGTCTATTGGTCCATTAGAATTTCTAATGGTCTGTGTGGTCCCATATTTCATAAACCATTAGAAACCATTAGAAACCATTAGAGACCAACAGCCCCTAATGGTTTCTGATGGTCCAACAGGCTAATGGAGCCTATGGGAATTTCGACCTGGGTAAGCTTCAAAACTTTTACTTTTCAATATCTGGTATATTTTTAATAGTTTGAAAATGTTATGACAATGAAATTAGAAGTTTTCTGAACTGATGCCGTGTTTGCTTAGATGTTATAGTTTTTTTGACTTGTGGACAAGCCGTTGAAATCAGGTAAAATTTTCCCTTTTTTTACTTATTTCGTAACATGTATATTTTTCGCATGTCAGTTGTTTATTTTCATTTTATTATAAATAAATCATGAGATGAAAAATGGGGTGTGGAAATACAGTGTATGTCTATGTTTCGTAGGATCAATGCTGCTGAAAAGAGAATACTGGGTTCATATTTCATGTATAAAAGTCGCCGAATTATAAATAAGAGCGTGCGTTAGGATATTGATATCGCCACGTCTTTCGGCCCAGACATCAGTCCCATTCCGATATTGAATGCCCGACATTTCAAACCAGCCGCGGGACTGAACGAACCCTTGGTTATTGTGATTACCGTAGACCGACCAGCTCCCATGGCTTGCCCGTGGCTGTCTTCAGTAAGGTGATGACATGTTGCCAGCATATTTCCAATGATTTTCATTCAACATAAACCGGAGCTTTAAACTTTTAAAAATTGTTCTTAACTATCCATATGCGTTGGGGCATCTGAGCATCCTTTTTATAGGTTCCTTATTATAGGTAAACTCGGAATATCTACATGTCTAATAATTAGAAGAAACACTACTAACAAGCAATAAGTCATCATGGTACGTGTGAAATATTGCGTAATACCGGAATGGGATGATGTTCTGGGCCGTTAGACTGGGCCGAAAGACGCGCGCGCCGTATGCTGGTTATTTTAATTTGGCGATTTTTTCATGAAATATGAACCCAGTATTCTTTTTTCAGCAGCCTGATCCTACGAAACAAAAGGCATACACTGTATTTCCACACTCCCAATGTTCATCTCCATGATTTATTTTATAATAAATGAAAAATAAAACAACTGACATGCCGATAAAATATACATGTTACGAAATAAGTAAAAAAGGGAAAGATTTTTACCTGATTTCAACGGCGTGTCCACAAGTAAAAAAACTATAACATCTAAGCAAACAACGGCATCAGTTCAGAAAACTTCTAATTTCATTGTCATAACATTTTCAAACTATTAAAAATATACCAGATATTGAAAAGTAAAGTTTATAAAAGCTTGCATTAATTTCTTATTTTGATGTTCATTTTGATGTTGCTTTCAAAATGCATAAAACTGAACAAAAAAATCTGCCAATTTTTGATGAATTGGTTTATTGATACATTAATATCCAAAGGAGAGGTGTATATTCACCTTTTTGCCGGTTTTTGAGTATTTCAGTGGATTTTAGAATATTTGCAGTCTGACTCATTTCATGACGAACGCAGTCCGTTTGAGAACAGTATACCCCCTTCTTGCAACTCTATTAGTTCTCTTTCCAAGTGTGACCAGGGACGTGAGAGGAGACCCTGGTGTGACAAACACCTCAATCAGATATCTATCTAAAAAACATCTGTTCCTTGACCTCGGTCCAAACAGTGGTCACCCAAGGTCACAGCTGGGGCCACATTGTTTACATTAAACGATCAAGATGTCTGTTACATTTTTATTAGTTTTTTATTCTTGTACTTTCCTTATTCCGAGGTCGATTTCTTCGTTTGAAATGGAAACGAATTAACATTTGATTTCTAAATATAATATGCCTGTGAAAACTTGAAATATATCAAATACAATCATTTTATTTTGAAGGGCCTACTCATAGGCAGAGCTACTATTACGTAACATCCCAGCTGTTGTTTATCTTTTACCCCTGGCTCAACGCTCAAGCTGGCCTGTGGAGTTGCAAAGTTTGATAACAGGGATTATCTGGCCATGCAGGGCCGATAGTGCTTGGAAATAGTTTCAAACGAGGATTTTTTATAAGGGGGTCCGACACCTGAGCTCAGCTCTCGAACTGGGGGTAGGCTTGCAAAGGAGGGATTGACGTAATGTACAGCATGAGAAAAACATGAAAAGAAGTTAACGAACGCATCGTTGCCCATAACAACTAGCTCCACCCACTTTGCCCACCAAGCGAACACGCAACGAATAGGCGAGAAACATACGTGACATGCAAAAGTTTCATATCAATTGCTACAAGATCAGACCACAATTTGTTATGGCAAAAATAATTTGTTTCTATTGGATTTTATATTTTTTTTATTTTTTTTTTTTACATATAGATTACTCCAAATGAAAAACAACTTATTTTTATGAAATAATAGGAACAAATCAGAAAAATTATCAAAATCAAAATCATATTTTGATAGAAAAATAACACAATTTCACAGACAAAAAATTGAAGGACAAGAAAGCTTCGGCAGTATAGTTTGAGATCAGAAATGTACATGTAAATCGACTATAACTTCCTCCAGCAAAGATATTTTAATGATATCATACTAGGGTTGGGCAAATAATGACTTTTTTCTGAAAAGTTATTTCAAACAAGTTACTTCTATAGTCAAATTTGATGTAGAATCCAAAAATGACAATGATTTTTGTGTACGATGATGTCTGACGTCGCTAAAGTGCAAAAAACCAAAATAGTGTATTTTGCCCATTCATCACACACTTTATAGGTATAAACCGGTTTTATTTTGTTTCTTTATGGATTTTGATGGTTTAAAAGCTCAAATCTGACAGTTTTATCATGACCAAATGTACCTAATATGATTATAGGTGTTAATTAGTGATTTTGATATGAGGTGATTTTTGCTCGATATTGTCTGAAACTAACTATCAAACTACACTAACAGTCAACTTAGGTAGGATAAATCATGTTGGATTAATCATGTTGGGTTCCCAGACACCCAAAAGCCATATAAAAACGCGATAAAAGTGGTTTATACGTATAAAAAGTGTGATGATTGGGCATAATACGCTATTTTGGCGGCCATTTTGGTTTTTTGCACTTTAGCGACGTAAGACGTCATCGTATGCAAAAATAATTGTCATTTTCAGTTTCTACGTCGAATTTTACTATAGAAACAGCTTGTTTGAAAAAAAAAAGTTGAGATTCGCCCAACCCTAATCATACAAATATTATGCATTAAATACTATAGATGAATTTGGCTTGGGGGCTGTTTTTTTATGCAAATGAGCTAACTGAGGGGCTTTCAGTATGCGTAACAAAGGAAAATGTACATATACGCAGACTTACACGCACCTGGCTCGATGCGAACCCAACGGAAGCCCCCCTGCTATAATGGCGGGCAAGCAGAAGGCTCACTTCCATGAAACGCAGCCCGAATTTGTCTATAGATAACCCAAAGAATGTATGTTGCATATCAAAATTAAAAATCCTACCAATACCAATTAAATTGATAAATAATTACTTTTGAAATTGCTAATACCAGCAATCACACAACTTTTGACAGTGCATTTCAAGTTCCCTGACTTTCCCTATTCATAATTTGAGCTGAAGACTATATTCTTTGCTTCATCTCTCCATAGCAGAAAAGTAGGATTTTGAACAGTATCTGTGCAGAATTACAATTTAAAAACACATTACTTTGAGTCCATTATTGTGTTTAACCCCTACACATAAAATACACATCTGTTCTAATAATTGACAAATTGAATTGAATTATAAAAGAGTTTATACATTAAATTCTTTATATAATGAATATTTAAAAGTTATATTCTCTAATTCTCATTATCATTAATTAATATTAGTTCTCTCTCTCTCTCTCTCTCTATATATATATATATATATATATATATATAGAAGTAAAAAAACATATGTGTAATCTTTGATTGTGAAAGAGTGTCTAAATTTCCGACATGTCAATATTGCTTTGGAATTTATATATATATAGAACATCTAAACCCCTAACAAAAAATTTCGCAAATCGGCTTTGGGCAATGACAACTTTTCAGGTATACCTTAGTTATTCCTGATTTTTACACTATTGGAAAGATAATTTATTCCCCTTTGTATTGATATCCTATTTGTAATGATTGTGCCATGCTTAAATGCACAGAATATCAGAATATGGAGAAAAGTAAAAATACAAATGTTGCAAAATGCATTTTTATTGATTATGGTAACTTTTGGGGTATTTTCTAATTTTTATTGAATTTTGTACCATTTTCAAGCTCATTTATTCTTCTTTTCAATGATACCCTAACTGTAACAGCATTGTTGTTTTTGTATGCACAGATCACCTGAATCTTAGGACAAGTCAGAAGTCAAATGTTGCAAATTGAATGCCTATTGTGAGTGTTATTGCCTGTTGCGAGTTACTCAATTTGAGCAATAACAATGCATTTTGCAACTTTTCACTTTTTACTAATGCTATAAAAATTTATAGTGATAAAAACCCACATTAAAATGTATCAAGGTTCAAAGTTGTATTACAGAACATTCAAACTGTACATTATCTTTCGCTTTGTCTTGCATTCAGGGGGTATTGAGGGGTTCTGTGGACCCGGGCATGACATCTCCATGACAAATTAGGTATCAATAAAAAGAGGAATAACTGAACTTGACAATGGTCAAAATTCAATAAAAATTATAAATTACCTCAAAAGTTATTAGGGTCTAAAGTTGAGTTGCGGAACTTCAATGTGATAAATAAAAGTGCATGTTACAACATTTGACTTTTTTACTTATCTCTATATCGTGATATTCTGTGCATTGAAGCATGACACAATAATTACAAATAGGATATCAATAAAAAAAAAGGTTAATAAATTATCTTTCCAATGGTATGAATATCAGGAATAACTAAAGCGCACCTCAAAAGTTATCATGGCCCAAATTCGATTTGCGGAACTTTTTGGGAGGGGTTTATAGTAAAATGTATAACCATGTCTACAGAATCAATTTGATGTGACGTTTCCAAATGAAGCTAAATCTAATAACATCAATTATATACCCTGGCTGTAACTTCACACAAACAATTCATGTCATAAAGACACAGGAGGCTATGAAATTAAAAAAAAAAACATTATTTTGGATCAAGGACCACTCACATATACAATTTTTGCCAATAGGCCTACAAAGTCCACTGCATACATGTATATTTTAGACCTTTTACGGAATGTATTAGTTACAGGTAAACCAAAAATATATAAAAAGTTTCATATTGATTTAATATAATGAAAATAATGATGATCACTGAACTACATATTATCAAATCAGTCTACCTGATTATAAAGGTGAAAACTACAAGTCAAAATGAGACATCCATCACTATGCAACAATTTCAGTGCACGTTTGGTCAAAAATATAGCCTGTGCTTTCAGGCATGTTAACATGTTATAAAAAAAAACATAATGCACTGTAAGCTGCATTATTATTATTTCATTTTATTTATTTATTCTATTTATTTTTTATTTTTATTTTTATTTATTTATTTATTTATTTATTTATTTTTTTTTTTTTTTTTTTTTTTTTTTTTTTTTTTTTTTTTTTTTTTTTTTTTTTTTTTTTTTTGGGGGGGGGGGTAAAATATCACATTGTTTTATACACAATGTGATATATATATATACATGTATATATACAGTAGTGGCCAAAATTATGAGAACACCAAGTGAATTTGAATAATTTTAGTTGTTTTCATTCAGTTGACCATTTAAATATCTTTAAAGTGCCTGGAATGTCTTCAAAAGTCATTATTATACTTAAAAAAACTAAATAACATAGTCATGTGTTTGGAACTCGCCCTCAACTCGCCCCCAAATTGCCTTTTTTGTGTTACGCTACCAATTGTAAAAATCTAAAAAAATCTTGCCCATATCAGGATCAAAGTGTCATAACGTTAAAAATATCATGTCTCTCCGTACAAAAGTATACATTTTCTGAAAGGAAATTTCATGAGAATGTCAAAAATGTCATTCACAATACGATAGGGTGAAGTAGTAACATGTTCTGTGGGAATTTTCGAATTATTTTTGAGGTGCCCCAAATTTTTAATTTAGAGCCCCCATTTAAGTCCCCTTTTCCTCTGACCCTTAATATTTCAACACATTCGCATTGCTCATGAAATTTCCTTCTAAAAAATATACATATACAAGGAGTGTCTTCATTCAATGAAAAAAATAGTCTTAACCTTCAATGGACATGGTTATTTTGATCATCTCACCGCCAAGGAAGGGGGCGAATCCACCCCTCCCCATTTGACCGAATTTTTTAAAACTTGGCAGGTATTTGAGGTATATTAGAATAAATAAGCCTGCTAAGTTTCATACTTCTACCTCAAATACTTTTTGAGCAATCGGCATATGTAATTGGCATTTTACTTTTTTGCATTTGGACTACATGTTTAATACACAAGTCTATGGGGAAACCAAAAGCGCATAGCGCTACCATTTCATTTCATTTCATTTCATTTATTTATTCGTTCAAAGGTACATGTACGAATGGATAATTGTTTTGGTTCACCAATAAACTCATCGTTCTTTTGAATACATAGAAATAGAAGTACATAAAATAGAAATAAATTACATTGATATAGTACAAACAAATCAAATCGAATTAAATAACTCGAATTATCTCAACTTGTAGAATTGGAATTTCCCTAAACTACTACTTCTGCTGATTTCGGTAGAAAGTAACCCCCCCCCCCCCATAGCACTTCCAACACGATCTTCGTCTAGTAAGCCGATATCAGTATTTTAATTGTACCGAAAAATATGAAACGAAGAGATAAATATAATTGTTTACCATTCATCATAAAAGTATTTCGGGTTTTCATATTATTTTCCATTCCATATTCGTGGGCATAAAAAAATTCTTCCAAGTATACCTCGTTAACTTGAATATACTACAAAGTATGATGATATTAAATTGAGTATTGATATTCTTTATCAATATTATTATTATTATTATTATTATTATTATTATTATTATTATTATTATTATTATTATTATTATTATTATTATTATTATTATTATTATTATTATTATTATTATAATTATTATTATTATTATTATTATTATTATATTATTATTATTTTAATAAAGACAAAAGCAATCTGGATAGTCGTCTTTCTAAAGTAAATTGGTTTCATGCAAATTCAGTCGTTTTTAAGAATATCAATACCTTACACAAAGAAAATTACTTTGTAATTAAAAGTGATTATTACCATAGCAGACCATATGGAATATGAATAACCATAATGTATACTAAAATAATTTATGATATATAGCCTACTTACGATCATAAAGGGCTAAAGATAACTGCCGATATTTGCTTACAATTCGTTATATGCCCTAATTGAGTATGGAAGAAATGTATTTTTGAAGCGATCAGTCCTACACTTAAGAGAACGCAGTCTCCTCCCTGACCTCAGAAACTCATAATAAATGAATAAAGGGTGATTGCCCGTTGTAATGATATCTTTGGCTTTTTTGTGTAATTTTGGAAAAGCAGTCTTTGCTCAGGTCTCTTTCTACACCAGTTATTTTTGCAGCCTGTTTAACAAGTTTTTCCAGTTTTGTGAAATCTCCTTTCCTGCAACCAGCAAACCATACAATAGAGTTAACAAATATTACACTTTCTACGACCGAAACATAAAACAAACTAATGGTGCAGTCACACAGACACTTACGTATAGATACGTTTGTGTTGTTTTAATCTTAGTTCATCTTTTATTCCATCCCTTCTTATGTATTTCTTTGTTTTACTGGATGAACGAAATTATCAATATTATTACTGCTGGCTATGACGGGTAGGCATTCGTGGGGATCCGCAGAAAAGAAAACAATTTTTGGACACAACCGGACGTAACTCAACGTAAGTGTCTGTGTGACTGTAGCATAAGGATGGTCTTCTTTACGTGAAAAGAATTCAGCTTCCTTAAAACATACATTCTCTGTTGTACTTTACCCGTTGTTGTTTTACATTGGTCTATCCATTTCAGTTTATTATCAATCACTGTCCCTAGATATGTGTATTTTTGTACGATTTCAATATCGGCACCATTCACTTGAATTGGATTGATTGCAGCATTTGACTTTCGGAAATCAAATATAATCTCTTTTGCTTTTTTTAGAGTTCAGATGCAAGAAGTTATTAGCACACCAAATAGCAAAATATTGCAACTCATTTCTGTAATTTCCTTCGTCTCTTTTATTTGTAAGACCTTACTACCGTGTCATCTGCATATTTTAAGATCGTTACATCATCATTTACTGATCGACAATCGTTAGTATATAATATAAATAGGGGGCTGACAGGACACAACCTTGAGGTGAACCTGTGTTCATCGTAATTTCTTCAGAAAGTTCATTTTGTACTTTTACTTTTTGGGTTCGATTAGACAAAAAGTCTTTTATCCATAAGATCATTGACTGTATCGTATTAAAAGCGGAGGAAAAATAAATGAAGGAAACTCGTGCATATTGGCCTAATTTATCTGTATGCTGTCAGGCGCGGATCCAGGGGGGGGGGGTCCGACGGGCCCGGCCCCCCCCCCCCCCCCCCCCCCCAAAAAAAAAGGAGGAGAAAAAGGGAGAAAGAAGGAAAAAAGGAAAGAAAAGAAGAAAAAGAAAGAAAGAGAAGGGAATAAGGCCCGATGCGTGTACAATTTTCGCCCAACTTTATTCAATAAGAAGCGCGAAATAGGCTTTATTTGGTTCTAAACGACCATAGGCCTTTAATGTGGGGAGGGCCCACGAGGCCGATTTTTCTCATATTGTATTTTGCAATAATTGCTCAAACGCCTTTTTAAAAGAAAAAGAAATACATTAGTGACGAAAAGTAAAAATAAGGAAAATATTTCAAACTAAAGTTTCAAAATTTCACAAAGAAAAGAGGCCTCGTTGACCCTCGGCCTCCTGGGAAACATAGTCGGCCTCATGGGTATACTAGAAAGTGCCCCTTTATATATTCAAAATATTTTTTGAAACCCCTAATTTTCGGCTCGCGCTTCTCGCTCGCTGATACCAAATCATAATGCACAATAATAACTCCAATTTTTACCTTAAAATTTTTTTGAAACCCCAAATTTTCGGCTCGCGCTTCGCGCTCGCTGATACCAAATCATACTGCACAAATAATAACTCCAATTTTTACCTTAAAAAAATTTTAGCTCGCGCTTCGCGCTCGTGGATACTAAATAGGGTCTATAATACACAATTATCTACAAATTTTTTATACTAGAAAGTGCGCCTTTATTTATTCTATATATCTTTTAAAACCCCAAATTTTCGGCTCGAGCTTCGCGCTCGCGGATACTAAACCATAATGCACAATTTTTGGCTCCAAATTTTCGGCTCGCAGATACCAATTCAGTAGGGTATACAATGCACAATCAGAACACCTTTTTTACATAGACCTTTTGAGCGCCCCCCCCCCTTAAAATCTTAATTAACTTTTTTTTTTTTTTTTTTTTTTTTTGCTTGTCAATCGTTCGGGACCGAACGATGACCTGACCCTACCACTATATCAGAACACTTGTTCAAAATTAAGCAGATGAGCTACTTTTAAAAAGAGAAACCCTAAAAAGGAGGCATAGTCACTGACTTTTTTGGGAGGTCTTTAAGAGTTTAAAAGGCATTATCATACTAGAGAATTTATCGAATTTTGTTAAAATTAACATTTGCAATCGTTTCAAAAAAAAAAATGAGTAATATTATCATGGGCGTCAATCCGTCAATCCGTCCGCCGAAATGTCCCCCCCCCCCCCCACGAATGTTCAGGAGGTGAAATGTCGCCCACGATTTCGGCATAAAATTGTATTTATTTTTCTTCTTCTTCTTCTTCTTCTTTTCTTTCTTTCTTTCTTTCTTTCTCTCTTTCATTCTGTGTTTTCCCATTCAAAATTTATTTTGGACCATTCATCTTTTTTTTTTGTTGATATATCTAAAATTTTCAGCTTGCGCTTCGCGCTCGCATTATTTAATGAGATAATCTTCCTTATAAACATAGCATAAAAACGCTTTAAAAATGCTCTGTTTTCGGGTTGACATATCTAATATTTTCAGCTCGCGCTTCGCGCTCGCATTGTTTAATGAGATATGTATCTTCTATATTAACATAGCATTAAGAAACCGTTAAATGCACTGTTTTCAGGATGATATATCAAAAATTTTCGGCTCGCGCTTCGGGCTCGCATTGTATAAATATGTATCCTCTTATTAGCATGGCAAAATGAACTGTTTTCATGTTAAAAAATATTCGGCTCGCGCTTCGCGCTCGCATTGTTTAATGAGAAGTATCTTTTTAAAAAGCATAGCACAAAAAAAAAATTAAATGCACTGTTTTTAGGTTGATATATCTTAAATTTTCAGCTTCGTGCTCGCATTGTTTAATGAGATAATATGTATCTTCCTTATAAACATAGCATAAAGACGCGTTAAAAATGCACTGTTTTCAGGTTGATATATTATCAAAAATGTTCGGCTCGCGCTTCGCGCTCGCATTGTTTCATGAGAAGTATCTTTTTTAAATGCATGGCACAAAAAAAAATTAAATGCACTGTTTTTAGGTTGATATACTTAGTATCTCAAATTTTTAGCTTCGCGCTCGCATCGTTTGATGAGATAATATGTATCTTCCTTATAAACATAACATAAAGATGCTTTAAAAATACACTGTTTTCAGGCCTTCAGGTTGATATATTATCAAAAATTTTCGGCTCGCGCTTCGCGCTCCCATTGTTTAATGAGAAGTATCTTTTTTAAATCCATAGCACAAAAAAAACTTAAATGCATTGTTTTTAGGTCGATATATCTCAAATTTTTAGCTTTGCGCTCGCATTGTTTAATGAGATAATTTGTATCTTCCTTATAAACATAACATAAAGACGCTTTAAAAATGCACTGTTTTCAGGCCTTCAGGTTGATATATTATGAATTGTTTAATCAGATAAGTATCTGCTTAAAAAGCATAGCATTAAAAAAAATTTAAATTAACTTTTTTTTAGGTTGAAATATCTAAAGTTTTCAGCTCGCGGTTCGCGCTCACATTGTTTAATGAGATAATATGTATCTTCTTTATAAGCAGAGCGTGCAAAGCATTTAAAATGCACCGTTTTCAGGTTGACATATCTAACAGATATAAGGGCTCCAAAATTTTTTCGATATGGAAGTCAGTTGTACATTATGGAACATTTTCGCTTTTTGGGAAACAATGCAAACATTTAACCTTTTGTTTACTCTTGTTTTATTCAGCCTATTATAATAATAATAATAATAATAATAATGTGATTTGTATTGCGCACGTATCCACTCTGTAGAGTGCTCAAGTGCTTATTATCATATTATTATTACCCGGCTTAGCTAGGCTACCCCGAAGGTGCTCACAGCATTCAAGGAATTTCTTCCTACCGGTACCCATTCACCTCACTTGGGTCAAGTACGGCAAATTTACAGGTTGACACCTTGCCGAAGGATGCTAGTGGTATGGGCGGGATTCGAACCGCGTACCTTGTGATCGTAAGTCCGCCGACTTTTCACTGTTTCTGTTACTAATTTATATGGGGGTGGGGATATGTTAACCATTATGCCACAACATACCTTGTAAACACCGCCTTCTATATCCTCTGAACTCCTCGCCCCCATCTCCTCGCTGACTTGTGACCCCCCCCCCCCCGGTCTAATTCGGATGACGTCCATGAATATTATCCATTTTGAGAAAATGTTGTTTTACGTGTTAAAAATAGGCATTTACCATTTTTTCGTGCTGCAAAAAAAGGCATAGTCACTGACTTTTTGGGGAGGTCTTCAAGAGTGTAAAATGCTGAATTGTATTAAAATAAAAAAAATAAGACATTTTCAGTCATTTCAAAGAAAAAAAGGGGGAATCGTAATCAATGTAAAATATTGCGTAAGTCCATAGGCCTACGTGTTATAACCCACTAGGGCAGTTTATTCAAGCTCAAAAGGAGTCATAGTCACCGACTTTTTTAGGGGGTTTCAAGAGTTCAAAATGCTTAATTATATTAGAAAATTTATTTAAACTTTATAGAATTAGCATTTCCAATCTCCCTCTCTCTTTCTCTCTCTCTTGCTCTCTTTTAAAGTTACAGTTGTCTCTTTGTGCTGCTAATTCCATTCCAATGCGGTAGAGTAATATGCCTATTCATTTAACACTACTTAGGGCATAACGTCACTCTCAGCAATTGATCACAATATCATGAACATATCCTTTTTTGAATAGTACGATTAGGTTTTCTGTAATTTCTCAATAGTTAACTTTTTCAAATAACTATGAGTTTGGTCATAATATAACATGAAATGCTTCATGAAGATCTAGATAATATTTCAATTCATTTTATTATTCTTGTATTTCTGTTTACAATATTATAATCAATATATTATAATCGTTTAACAAAAAACAAAGGCCCTATATACATGTATAAACAGACAAGTATACAAGTGGAGTAGATTTGGACAAATAATTAGAAAACATACGACATAATTTAAGTACAAGTTGTGAACCATTTTTCAAGACTCATTTGAAAATAGAATAAGTACATGCATGACACAATATATAATTTGGTTTTGCATATGCAGCTACTGGCGACTCAATTTAGAGTTGGGAAGTATAAACGACACATTTTTAATTTGTCATTAAAACTATGAGAAGAAATAAAATAAGTTTAGGTGAAAAGTTAATTAACCTAAAGGTGACAGAAGAAATTATGATTCAGCTTCAATCATGTGCCTGAGAATAAAAATTTGATTAGTTGCCCACTAATGATTTATATAATGATGTATATAAATTCATGCAGCTTGAAAGTAATATTCTTTTTCTATATATATGCAAACAATACCAATCGATATATGTCCTATAATGAACTCTTGATTAAGTACAAAAAATATGTAATATAAACATGAAAAACTGCACTATAAAATATTTATGAAAAAATCAGTTGAAATTCACAAATTTCTTGAGGAATAATTATTGACGATTGTTTGAATTGTAGACAAGGTGTTAGAGATACATCATTTAAAATGTCAAAATCAACATGGGTGCTAAACAAATTGAAAAATAAACCTTCAACTACAAATTCTTGTCATCAATATCAAACTATATTATTTCACCACATTTTATCTTACTCTATAATTGTACAATTACTACATCAAATAGAATGCAAAAATGTTAAGTCATTCTCTGTGCCCTGTAACACAAAGACTTACAATTGATTAAAAGATACGATTGATTTTTTTCTTGGTAGCCTCATGGACAGGGTGCTCCAAAGTTTATGATCTTAATCCTAACTCTAGCCCTAACCCTAATCTCAATCATATCCTAATCTTAATTCATGTCTGTACTTGCATTCCAAATGAGTCTACCGAGATAAATATCAATCGTAAGTCTTTGTATTACAGGGCAAAGGAGTCAACAAATCCTCTAGATCGAGCTAAATTAAAAAAACTAAAAAATATTAGAAGTGTCAGACAAGCATGATGCTTGGGTCGCTAATCTACACTCTCATTTTAAAAGTATACCGTTAGTGCTCAATGATTATTTTATAGTTACAAGTGAATCGATATCAAACCAGAAAATGAAATATCTTGTACTTTTTTACCTTCATCGTTAAAATTGTAATTATTATGTCAAGGACCAACGTAAAATATATTGGCTCCAAGGTTTGGAACATCTGTCAGTAAAAAGCCTGAAGAATATCAGAGCACGCATCAGAAATTTGTTGTAGTGGTACTTTTTAGCTACTGCTGATTTTTGGTGATTTAGGTGTGAATGTGTAAAGCAAATACAATAATTTTGGTGCTCAAAAAAGTTTTCTTGTATTATTATATTTCCTGATCGGGACGATGTAAATTTGCCAATTGGTTAATTTTGGGTCGTGCCACAGGGGATCAAAAAGGCAGTGTCTAATCCTCCCATGGTTGCTCAGGTTTGACTCTCACCTCCCAAGGCAGTCTCATTAAGCTTTTTATTGTGATCAGAAATAGGATAATCAAAAGCATCTACCATCATCGGCTTCAGAGAGTATGGCTCGTCTACGGGTACTCGAGAGCCTGTGTTTGGTGTGCCGCCATCATTGTCATTTTGCTGTGTCCTAGAATTGGTAGAAAGGATGAAGAAAACGTTTTATATTCTATAGGTTTTAATCCAATATTGCCAAAAAAGAAAGGAAATTGTAACAATACGCTCTCCCGGTCAGTAAAATCTGTATTTGAAGCTCCAGTTATGATGGATTTATATATGGAATTGGAAGGACAGAGATGCAAGTTCATCATTTTTGTTTTATTTAAAATCATGTTTGCTCCTGCTTAATGTTATTGATAGATTTTATTGACTGGGGGAATTAAACAATGATTTCCACTAGCTATATATTCCTCTATTTCTTTCCACAAAGTTTTCCTACATTCTCTTTGCAGTCCCCTTTCCTCTTCCTAACCTAGATTCCTTTTTTTTTCCACATTTTCTTACATCCCTCTTTATCAGCATGGCATACAAATATTTGGACCTGGTAAATCAATTGATTTCAATGAATGAACAAATGATGCTGTATCAAAATGTGTAAAAACTCAAAATGGACCTTGACCATAAATTTGTCTTATTTTAAATTTTATATCACTACCCAACTCACCTCTTGAACTTAAAGTACCATACTGTATAAAGAACTATAGCAGTCGCCACTAGAAGTCCTACCACTACGGTTACAGATATAATCGTGGCTTTGTTGTCCGAACCTGCTTCTTTTGTTGGAACGGGTGGTGTAGCTTCTGGAACTGAAATAAATTTATCAACACAATGAATTGATGAAGTCTATCCAGATTAATAAAATGTGGGGGTTTTAAAGTGTTAATTGATCAAATAATTTATCAATTAAACAATGAATGACTGATACAATCAAGCAGTTTATATTGTATTTTATAAATTATATTGTCATCTTCGATGCTAAAATCTATTCAAATCATTGATATGAGAACAAAGCAAGGCTGGGGTTTTTTTTAAGATTGAGGAGAGAGAAAGGGAGAAAGGGGTAGGTTTTTTTTTTAAGATTGAGGAGAGATAAGGGGAGAGAGAGGGGGTAGGGTTATGGATCATATGATCAACCTTATTTTAGATGACTCCCTTTATCATCCCAACTACAAATTGACACACTTACTTATATATCCCCTACATACTATAAAATACTGTTGAACTAAGTGTGAAATAGGTTCTTGATAAGAAGGTGTTGATAAAGAATACCAAAAAAATTCTGTTTATTTGACACAGTGTAACTTTTGAATTAACTTTATGAATGTATCGTATGAGAGATGTAGCTTAACTAATTGATCAATCTGATCTCTAATTTCTAAACCCACCATAACAATCTGATACATTGCTGGAGTATGGCTCAGCTGTGACCGTATCATTTGGGCATGGGATGCACTCTGTCTGCCCAAAATCCTCTTGGTAAGTGTTGACCGGACAGGGGATACAGTCGATCTCGACATTGTTAGGTAACTGGAAGTAGTATGTTCCCGGACTACAAGGAGCTGTAATCGCAGATTAGAAAATAGTGTAATCCTTTAATACTGTGGAGGAAAGTATCTCCTTTAAAATCACATTGCCACATCAATGTGCCAAATTGAAAAGCATATAAGGGATTGGTTAGTTTGGCAAGGATAAATATAAAAAACAATGTTCCACCTAAGTAGCTCTAAGTAATACTGTAAACCCGCTCAGTCACACATTAGTTTCATAAGGGTTGATTGACCAACTAGTCAAGGACCCAAATGGACACAAATGGTACTTGCAAACTCTTGAGTTTAACTGGGGCTTATTAATTTTTTTGAATAGCCCTTGGAAATCTCTAATGGAAAATGAATGGTACTGCCCCTTGTAGTTCCTAATACTTGTGTAAAGGGGGATTTTGTATGTATTCAATTGTATAGAGATGGAGATTTACTAGAAAAACTTGCTCAATACTTCTAGATCTTGTCCCTTCTACTTTATTCTTATTTTCATTTTATTTTTGTTTTGTCCTTTTGGAAAGTTTGCTCATTTTACAAAATTAATCAATCCTTCAGGTTTATTTATCATTATATCCACCATTATCAAATTATACAACACACATTTCATTAATTTGAAAAAATGCAATGTTTAAATGACTCTTGATCCAAGTTCAGATTTAAGCGCATGGGTAGTATACAGTAATTTCCACTAACATCGTGGACACAAAAGCATTAATCTCATTACATAACAACAGTGAGAAAATTACCACAATAGCCAAATTGATTTGCAGAAAAGTAGCCAGGTGGACAAATTTGATTAGCATGGAGATAGACAGAACTCTTGTTAGGTTCTAGGAGCTGGTTATTGACGTTGAGACTCAGAGAGCCGACCTGTACAAGCTCTTCAAAGCCATCCAAGAAGGAAGCTAAGGGCTGGTCTTCAGGGACATCTCCATCTTTTTGAGAAACGATAATGATTTAAAAGTTAAACTTAACACGATAAAAAGAAATTAACATTGACAAAAGTAATTTTTCCCTCATTCATAATGCGCTTTCACAGAAAACTCAGATGAATTTGGAATAAGAGTTAACTTTTTATTTATCACATTGTTTTCATAAAGTAAATAAAAACAATTGAATATCAAAGTATAATAACGAACCAAGAATCAAGAAAAATTGGAGTTTTTTTGTATGTGTCAAGTGAAGAATTTGGACAATTTTTCATTCATTATCAGGCACTTCTGGATGGAACTCATGAGTATTATTACACACAAGATGGGCTCACGTCACATACATTCCTCCTTGGATCTTGGCGTGCACAGCCATATTGTCCGGTGGTCACATGTTTGGATTTCTATGGTCACATCACGTCTTAAGTGAAACGTTCAACACTCCACGCCATACACAATAGAAAGTCGTAGATGGATGCAAGTTGTGTTGTGACCATCGCGCGTCAATTGTCCTTTTGTTCCACAAAGGGTTCGTTCATTTATGTTCGTGTTTTTTTTTCATGCAACGAAATGACACCAACAACAAAATTGTAAAAAAATCCACCGAAATAACGCAAAGCAACAACATTGTGAATATACACCTCTACTTTGGATATTGGTGTTTGAAGTATACCAATTAAACACACAATTTGGAGTTTCTAAGGTCACTTTTAAGAGTGCTCAAAATGATGATTGATTTTTTTTTACTAAAACAAATATAGAAATTATATGTGCTTTTATAAAATCATACTTTTTCTTTTTCTGTTATTTTTTGGTATTTTTGGAAAAAATAAGAAATTGTTAATTAGAAGTTACCTGAACCAATACCGTTGTTCGCTTAAGAAGGATATTTTTTTTTTACTTCGGGACGCGCCTTTGAAATCGGGTAAAATCTTCTCTTTTTTACAAATAAAACCATAGATTCGTAACAAGTACATTTTCATTATTATGTTAATCGTTTATTTATGATTTTGATGTTGATATCAATCATCGAAATTAAAATTTGAAGTGTGGAAATACAATGTATGTCTATGTTTCGTTTGATTAATGCTGCAGTAAACAGGAAAAAAATGATTAATTCTGTATTGAAAGTCGTAGAAAATAAATGTCAGCGTGCGTTGAGAGGCTATTTCGCGCGACTATCGGCCAAGTTTTCCAGTCCCATTCTGATGTTTGGTAGTATTTCACGTGGGTTTCACATGTAATATTCCATGATGTGTTTCCAAGTCAAACAAACTATCCTTCTTAAGCGAACAACGGAATCGGCTCGGGTAACTTCTAATTAACATTTTCATATATTTTTCAAAATACCAAAAAATACAAGATATTGAAAAACTATGATTTTATAACCAAAAAATTCGTCGTTTGATCAGGCTCCCAGATGCATGAATAACTGAGCGAAATAATTCCCAATTGTTTGTTGAATTAGTTTATTTGATACACCAATCTCCAAATTCAAGATGCATATGCACCATTTTGCCGCTTTTAGTGTACTTCGGCGGTTTTTAAAAAATTTTGCTTTAACTGCTTGAGAAAAACATTACGACAAATTACCGACTGCTCGGGTTGCACACGAAAACCAGGGGCGTATCCAGGATTTCCCAATAGGGGGGGCGCAAGGAAATTTTTATCGCCATCAGGGGAAGGGGGAGGGGGTTCTTCTAATTCATATTGTACATGAAATTCCACATTTTTTTTCAATTATCACAAAAGTTACATAGTTTCTATACCCTAAGACAAAGTATGTTGCGTAGAAACCTATATATGTGTGCATTATATACCCTTCTGAATTGGAATCTGCGAGCGCGAAACGAGAGTCGAAAATGCTGAGGTTTTTAAAGTTATATGAAATAAATAAAGGGGCATTTTCTAGTACTAGAAAATGGTAGATTATTGTGTATAATAGACCCAATTTAGTATCCGCGAGCGCGAAGCGCGAGCTGAAAATTTTCAAAGGTAAAAATTGGAGTTATTATTTGTGCGTTATGATTTGGTATCAGCGAGCGCGAAGCGCGAGCCGAAAATTTGGGGTTTAAAATTTTTTTAAGGTAAAATTTAGAACTATTATTGTGCATTTGATTTGGTGTCAGCGAGCGCGAAGCGCGAGCCGAAAATTTGGGGTTTAGAATTTTTTTAAGGTAAAATTTTGAGTTATTATTGTGCATTTGATTTGGCATCAGCGAGCGCAAATCGCGAGCCAAAAATTTGGGGTTTCAAAAAGTATTTTGAATTAATAAAGGGGTACTTTCTAATAAACCCATGAGGCCAACTATGTTCCCAGGAGGCCGAGGGCCCAGGAGGCAGAGGGTCCAAGAGGCCTCTTTCTTTGTGAAATTTTGAAACTTTAGTTTTAAATATTTTTACTTTTCGTCAATAATGTATTTCTTTTTCTTAAAAAAAGGGCGTTTGAGCAATTATTGCAAAATACAATATGAGAAAAGCGGCCTCGTGGGCCTCCCCACATTAAAGGCCTTAGTTATGGTCGTTTAGAACCAAATTCTCTTCTCTTCTTTTTCTTCTTTTCTTTCCCTTTTCCTCTTTCTCCCTTTTCTCCTCCTTTTTTTTTTTTTTTAGTCGGCCAATAGGGGGGGCGCGCGCCTGTTGCGCCCCCCCTGGATACGCCCCTGCGAAAACTAGGGTGCGCGCGCACCTCAAACTCACATGTCGTCCCACGTCAAGAGAACACACAACCAATAGGCGAGGAATGTACGTGACGTATGACCAACAATTTCCAACGTTTAAAAAAGCTGGATAATCCTAAATAAATTTTGCATAACTATACAACTATTTTCCAGATTTCTGTTACCCATTTCAGTTCAAAATATAGTTTGCATACAAATATTGAATTGAACAAATCTTTATAGATATAATCTTTAGGTTTTATTTTTCTCACATGTTAGATTCTGGAGCGTTGTAACCATAAGAAAAACATCAGTCTCAGTGGATTCACAATTCTGCGCCTGTGTGAAATTAAAACGATATACATAATTCACAATTAAAAGCAATCAAACAATTTGGCAAAAAAACATTGATACATCGTTCCGGAAAAGAAGCCATGTAGCGGGCATTTAGATGAATAAAGGAAAGGAAAGAATGAAGTTGAAATGAAATGGATTTTAGTCAGAACACACACACAAGATTGTTTTTACATATTTGTTTTAGTGTTAAACAACAGAAAGGACATAGAATGTCACTGTGAAATATTTGAAGATTTTTAGTTCTGACAAGAACTGTTGGTGAAAGAGCCTGGGTTTGGAACAAGATTATTCTTTCAATAAAAGGAAACAGAGACTCAACATATTTTGAACGCGCTGCTCGTCAGCGAGTATAAGATCATCATGCTTTCAAATCATATTTAAATGTTCAAATACTCTCTGCTGTTTTTGTGCAGGCCTTAGATAAAGTGCACAAAATATCAGTGCTTTTACATTTGTTAACCACTTGGCTGCGGACCACGTAATATTACAAGATCATGCTATTGTCTGAGCTTTGTCTCTCGGGTATCACCAGCACCACGCTGGTCATATCCGCACTGTGCATCATGAAAACATCAAGAATACTAACTCTTGGGTTATATTCTATACCAAATATTAAATTATCATAAGTTAGTAATATGAATATTAAACTAATTGTGGGAACATTGAAAAGGTATGTAGGCCGCGCCCAATCACCATGTTCACTATGCCATGTATGCTGCCATTTCAATAAGATTTGCACAAAACAGCAAGGAAAATTTTAAAACGGATTTTCTTACGTTTACACTTTGAATGCTGCAAGTGCCATGGAGTAGACACACAAGCAGAGCCTTATATAAAAGAAGTTGGTGGGTGAATGCATCTTCCAGGGTCTTCTTTTCCTCTGAAGATCGACATACAGCAAAGGGGTATTCCACACCTGACAATCCATTTACTTGTGTAGCTTTCTTGATCTCTGTTGTAATCGAGGTAATAGAATTCATGCTTACATTTGAATATCTCTACTATAATACTGGTTAAAGATCATAGATACTAATGAGTAGCAAAGAAAGGTAGAGAAGTAGAATAAAATATGCATTCTTCATAGTCCAGATCCTAAAAATACAATGGGTGTACATTCATCACAAAATAATTAAGATGAAGATAATTGTTGAAAGTGGCGGGATTTCATAATAAATCATTTGGACACTAAATTATTGAGCACAATATTGAACATTTCCCAGTACTTGGTATGTATCTAAAATTCAATGTTATTATCAATAATTTATGGTATTATACGAATTGAGATGAGATTTAACAATCACTCAAAAACAGTTGATACAAACTTCAGGTTTGGAAATTTACAGCTTTATTCATGATCATTTTTGTTTGTTTCTGCACAAAGATGTAAAGATGCTATAGAGTGGAACTCCCCCGCACCCAAATTGGATAAAAGAACATCCCCCAATCTTATATTTACCTACCGACACAACTAGGAAGTCTCGCCATTGGATTTTCAGGCGTCTGGTGGTTCCAACGATAGTTAGAACTCTCTCCGCAGAAGTACTCATCACGCTCGTCTTGGGAACTTTCAATCTCATAGCCTGGTTGGCATCTTATTGTGCAAACGATTAGAGTCTGGTTTTCATGGCAGTCTACATATCCACTTATCGGCCGCTTCAGCTCAATACAGCCTGTAAAAGGAGAGATGCAATATCCTCAGTGTAAGTAAATTTGTGGGCCATTATAATACATAGTCATGTATATCACATTACATAGCTTTAAAAATAAAAGCAATTTGATAAGTTTTCCTGGATCTCGGGGAGCTACACACCCAATATTTTAAGATAAAAGTGACACCCTTCTTAAAAATTTACATTTCATGATGAGTAAAACTCAAGGATTACATCTAGTGAGAGTGAAATGATTAAGAAAGGAACTTAGCATATATAATATATATACTTCTATTGGCCAACACTCATACCTGGGCATTCTTGCTTGTTACACGGTTCTTCCTGTTCTTCTTGTCCAGTGCAAGGTAGACCGCCATTTTGAGCTTCCGGGTTATCACATGTCCGATTTCGAGAATGAATACCTCCACCACAGGTGACCGGACACTCTGACCAAGGTTCCCATCCACTCCATCCACCATCAACTATTCAGATAAGGTTTTAACAGTAAACTATTGGTTGAGTCTTAGTAAAATACCTGACAATGCATATTTATCCTTTCCAATAGAGTGGGCTCAGATAGTTAGATTTTTATAAGTAATATCCAGAAAGACACTATCCAAACAAAAAGTGCTTCTTTACATGGCAGCTCCAAGACTCAAAATTTTATTGTCTGAAACAAAGATGAACTTAAATTCTTTTAGGCCCTTTTTTCGTGGCTTTGGCAGCCACTGAACAGCACCAGATGGATGTTACCCATTCCGGTTTAATGCCAAACAGGGTAGCAGCTAGCAACTACCATTTTTTAATGGCCATTTGGTATGACGCAGCTGGGACCGAACCCGCGACCTCCCGATTATGAGCCAACACATCGTTATACCCCTCTGTGCCAATAATTCATTGGAACTAAATTTGTATTTGAAAATCACTGTACATGTGTTACTTTCACCAAAATTAACATCACCATTTATTTTAAACACTTTACAGATTATTCCGTTGCTCTTAAAGTATGTGTACATGGAAAGCTCACATATTTCATGGTAATTTTACTGATTGTGACAAAAAGAACTTTTTCATAATTTACAGATGATTTTCTACATTTTAAGACATATATGTGTAAGGTAAGTAAATATTTCAAAGACATGCTTACTTATTGGGAGCTCGCAATATTCTCCTGAGAATTCGTCATTACAAGCACAAAGTAATTGTCCCTCGATGGTTGAGCAGGTCCCATCGTTTTGGCAGTAGTTCTCTTCGCAGATATCCACAAACCCTTCACAGGTCGGTCCCGAAAACCCATCCCTGCATTCACACTTGAATCGATTGGGCAGGTTGGTGCAAGTGCCATTGTATTTACATGGGTTGCTGACGCACTCATCATAGGCTGCCGAAGAAGCATAATCAAATAACTGGTCTTAAATAGGAAATTTTTAATCTATCAGAATATTGCAGATGATATATCATTTTATTTTGCTTCAAAATTTGAACAACGAATCTGACCAGAAATATATATTAAAAATGAGCAAAGAATTTATGGGTACCATCGGGATTCGAATCAGAGACCTCCTGGTTACCAGTCAGGCACCCTACCAGCTGAGCTATAGTAAAATCAAAATGGGTCTGTCCCTGAAGCTTTTAACCCTTTCAATGCTCGAGTGGTCAAAAGCTTTTGAAACCTGGCATAAACCCGAAGGATAGAAATCAACTTGGAGTAAATGCGAGGGATCATGGTGAAGTGATTCAGCTTTGTTTTATAAAATTTCAACAACGATGGTAACTGAACAGAGAAATATATTTGCCAGAAAAAGATATACTTACAGTCACATACCGAGGGAGACATCGACATGAGTTCATCAGAATCAGTAACTTCCATTACAAGCTCAGTCCAGGAAATGATGTCTCCGAATAATCCCGAGATGCAATTTGTTGAGAGGTCAGATCTGATGTCATCACTTAATGCTAGACTCCAAAGATTGTAGTTACTCAAGAGTACTAAATCTAAAGTTCAAAGGAGAAAAAAAATGTCAAATTAAAAACGAAAGGGAAAGAAAAGATTGAAACAGACGGAGAAAACAAACGGTAAGTAAAATCATAAGTATATAGTGACATTGAAAATGGGAAAAAACCCAATTTTCAGAGAAATGTTAGTCATGCGCACAGGTGGTATGCATCCAAGGCAAAATTTGAAGGATTTTGGTGCTTCAGATTTACATGCACACTTATTTTCTCTCTTTTAAAAAAAAATTATTTGCCCCCTCCCCCATCAGGGCAGGTCAAGTAAGTAGTATTCCCACGTTTATTGACATTATATTATGTTTTAGGTCCATTCAAATCTATTTGCGCCTGTTTCAAATATATTGCTCTCCTTCAAATCTGCCAACACTTTGCATTCCCTTCTTTTGGAGCCCTAATGGTTCACCCAAGGATGGATCCATGTCCCACAATGATCATGTTGGTAATATGATTAACAAAAATTGATTTTAACGAAATTCATTACTATGTTACCATTGTCTTCCATTTGTGATGCTCCAACTGAAAAGAATTCCTCATTTGTAACAGATGGTACATTACTTCCACTTAGCAAAGGGTTGTCGTCAAATCTCAACTCCCAATTTCCTGAAGCCTTCATATCCCAGGTGAAGAATATATGATGCCATGTATCATCACAAATACTTAAATGTGTGTCTTTGACTAGTCTAGATTGGGAAACAAGGTTAAAATAAAAGCAGAACATTTGTGCTCAAATAATACCTGACAAACTCACAATATATCACCTCCGTAATAAAATTTCTTTCCTAGATATCTTTTAAAATAATTATTATATTACATTTTAATCAATAATTGCACACTGAATTTCCAAGCTTCTGAGAAAATCAAATATTCATTCCCTCAAAAAACTCATCACTAACCATTCTCATCTAGATACATTAGTCACAGTAAAACAATAAAGATAAAGTGCAATATCATTGATATCAAGATAATTATCTCTGTTTCCCTTTAGGCAAAGTATATCTGGACAATATTACAAAGGCCAGAGGGGTTCAAAACAGTTATTGGAAAGTTATTGTATTTTAGGGGTGATAAATATCGAAAAATCAACCACAAACAAGTTTTGAAATCAACGTGCAGATCAAATGTTTCTACAAATTTCTGTTAAATAAATACCTGTCCATCACTAACGTCAACGAGCAAGGGTTTTGAATCGATACCAAAATTGTGTCCTTCTCAAGATGAAGGAGGCGAAAAGATTCTGGTGCTGTGATTGTCCGTAACCAAAGTGACAAAGTGAGTATTCGTGGTTGAACATCGGAAAATAAGCTTTCACGAACTAGAAGTTGACGTCCCTCAGTGAATATCAAATCATAATTAGATGGAAGAACTGTTTAGGACAAGCAGAACATAACAATAAATCAAGCAAATATGGAAACACCCAATGAAGATGACCGAGATGAGGTCATTTCTTGAAGCAAAACAGCTTGCATTGAGATAAGAAATTGAACCCCCCCCCCCCTCCAGCAAGTGAAAGATTAAGTTACAGCATGTACAAATACTAGTACATGTATTTTTTTTTAATGGTATTTAAACAGAGCAAATTTTTTTTTTTTATAGGCTCTCAACTTGATACAAAATTTTTACCATTTTCGCACAGTTCTCCAGTAAATCCAGGGGCACACGTGCAGGTAAAGCTGTGTAGTCCATCCTGGCAGTAACCATAATTATGACAGGGATCACCAGCACAATCATCAGTGTTGATTTCACACATGTCTCCGCTAGGTGATTACGTAAAATTATTACAATAAATGTAATAAAACAGGTTGTTAAGATCCGTTTTTTCGTTGTATGATCATAAGCGAGTCATGAGGATAGGTGATCAATGACACACATGAAAAACGAATTATCATTTATAAACATGTATATCATATAGATACATGATAATATCAGGGTAGAAATTAGACGGAACATAGTTTCTTTTAAAAATCTTCAACAAGCTAATCATGGACAGGTGCATTTCTAAATCGAAATATTAAATTACAATGAATATTTCATTTACAGGAATGAAAATCATTGTATGCTCCAGGCACAGATCCATGATTTCATGGGGGGCGGCAAAATTGAAATTTCAGATTTTTGTACACCCCAAAATATTCAGGACACGCCGGCCTAGCAAAAAAGTACACTTGAATTTGTATTTTTCTTTTTTCTCCAGGGGAAGGTGGGCAATAACCCCAAATTCCTGACTTTAGGCCCCCTTTTTTTATAATTTTTTGGTTTCAGGGTGGGGGCCCTCTAGATTCCCTGGATCTGCACCTAGGGTCAATGTAATAATTACCTATAACCTAGCATGCAATCACATATGAACATTCCTGCATCGTCTACACATGTGCCGCCATGTTGGCAGGGTGAAGATTCACATTCATCAAGGTTGATCTGACATAGCGTTCCACTGAACCCTGGACCATTTTGAAATGGGGGAAGAAAACAGGCAATTTCCTTTTACTGTGTCGGTTCTACAATATAGATATTTAACCAAATGAACAAGCACAAGAGTCTCAGAAAGCAGTAACCTCTTTACAAGTAAACACAGAAAAATGTTCATAAATTGTAGCCTTTGATGTTCAATTCTGGCAGTTTCATAAGAAAGCTGAGTATTGCTTTATGTCTAAACTAGAATATAATGAATATTTAACTTTTTATTTGAATAAAGCTCATGAGCACATAATAGAATATGTTCATAATTAGGGATATTATAGCAGTTTTAATTTCTGGAAAAAATAAGGAAATAATTGTGGCACCATTACTCTTGGCATGCCCCCACAAAAGTATGCATTGTGGACGGCTTAAGGGCATATTTCCCTTAGAAAATGGCACTTGCAAAATAATGATAATGATAAAAAAATTATAGTTGAGCACAAACATCTCTATAGGAGTATTAACGCTAGCATTAAGAGGGTTAATTATGCTTAGAAATCAGAATTACCTTCCACACAGTCACAGATAAAACCATCGATACGGTCAAGGCATGCAGCATTATTCTGGCACTGGTTCGGCGTGCACTCATCGACGTTGGCGTCACAGAACATGCCCTCATATCCAGGCTGACAGCGACATACATACCCATTCACCTTGGAAGCAAGAAAAGAAGGAATATATTAATCAGTTGTCACCGAAACAGATCAATTTCAGACACAAGAATGGATAACACTAGATTCATATTTGTCATTATGGAAAGAGGTAATATTTGATGAGAAATTCTAAGCAATTCCATTGACGGACTACATACGTTTGGTAAACCTGTAGATTAAATAACTTCATTATGGAAAACAATAGGCATAAGTATATTCTTACATTGAGACGGCATGATGAAATAACAAAATATATATGGTTGCTTTTTCTTCATGAATAAGATTTGTTTCATGGTCACCTGAAATATCAATATATACTATTTATATATCAAGTATTATTATTACTCTTCTTCTCCTTCTCAAATATAATTACTTTATCAATGCATTCTGCACCATTGATGCATTGGTGCCCAGTGCACTCGTCGATATTGTGTTCACACAGAGTCCCATTGAATCCCACCAAACATTCACAAGTAAAATCAGCACTGTCACTGCTCCCCATGCACGTGGCACCGTTCATACATGGGTTTGCTGGGTAGCACTGTGGGGCCTGTACCACTTGACATGTAGCTCCGATGAATCCTGGTGAACAGATGCACTTGAAAGCATTCACATCATCCATGCAGGTTGCTCCGTTTTTGCAGGGCTCAGAGATACATTCATTGGTATCAGTCTGAAAAATAGGATACATTATAGTAAGGAATGAGTGACATTAATAAAAAAATGGCTTCCTTCATTGACTGCATTGTTTTACTTAACCATGTTAATGGCTAAAACGAACTATATTTGATGATAGTAAATAGTGCTAGAAAATACGCATTGTGATTGGATAGATCAGTACCATGTGACCTACCTTAAATTTGTTATATTGTACATATGTACAATATAACTGTCGGTTTTTGGACGGGAAATCCCTTGTTAAATGAATGGGGAATGTATCGATTCTATCGTTTGCCGCATTGCAAGCGCATAATAACAGTAAAATGGTGCGCATACAAGCTTTTAACAATATCTTTTAGTGCAAGAAAATTGGTGGCTTATAGAATTTGAATAAAAAAGAGTTACATAATGATTACTGCAGATCAAATTGTTCAAATTATGGGTTGTCTTTTAAAACTCTGACAGTACCACCCTCTGCAAATGAACAAATTACTAGTAGCTGGATTGTGTCACTTCTAGGCATATATATCTTATGTCCGCCGTGGATCCAAAATAATACCCATTTGAGTCACTGGCCATTAGTCATACATAAAGTATATTTCTTTGTGATTACAAATCAGGAAGTAACTGGAAAAGTCTTGGATCGAGATGCATCCCGACTACTTTTGAATTACCGATAAACTTACCTCACATAGCATCCCTTCAAAGCCAGGCAAACACTCGCAAGAGAAATTACCAGGAAGATTAATGCAAGTAGCATTACTCTGACAAGGTGATGATGCACACTCGTTAGCATCCATTTCACAGTTTGGACCACTAAAACCAGTCTTGCAGACACATGAATAACCGTTCGGGCCGTCAAGGCATTCCAACGCATTGAAGCATGGGAAGCTACTACATTCATTGATATCTATTTCACAATTCTCTCCAGTAAAACCTTCAGGGCAATAACATCTTAAAGAAAAGAAGAAACATGGAATACAAATGATTAAGTTATAACAATTTTGTAATGAATTATCATAAATAATGTCAATAATTACGGACATTGGTAAGCATGCTTACTGTCCACCAAATCAATTAAATTATTTCATTAACATCAGACTCTTGTATCGAAAGGAACAATTTCAGATGAAATGCTTTAGTTGGACTTGCTCCCTTGTCAAGTTCACTGATATGAGCTTGTAAAAAAATTATCCATTGTGTGAGTGATGATTAAATGTTTCCTTATATTTTTGGAATAATATTGCTTTTAAAAGTCCTCTTCTCCGTTTATTTTTGTTAGTTCTGCAGCCTACAATCCTGAATATTCTTGCAAACTAACACAAACTTGTGTTTTAGTGCTTGTCACAACGTCAGAGTCATCTCTCGACAGTGTTGTGTTATAAAATCTACATCTACATTTGCATGAATAAATCTGTATGCAACTGTATATATCAATTCGATACCTGAATAATCCAGGTGCTAGATGTGAACATGTTCCTCCATTATCGCATGGGGAATCAAGGCAAGGATGGATGATCTGTTCACAATAGGTGCCGGTGTATCCCATCAAACATGTGCATCGGTATGAGGCCACCTCGTCAATACATGTTCCATTGTTCAAACAAGGCCTTACAAATATTTTTAGAATTAACAAAATATAAAAGTTTATCATATCTATTTCAAAAATTTTCTGTATACTGAGAACTTTTTACAAAGCCAAATGTATCGTGATTGTCAAGCATGCTTGCAAGAAATTCTTTTCATTCAAAGGTGAACGAAGACAGCATTAAATAGATCAATGTCAGATAATCTAATATAATATAAGGTCTTTGTATATTATGCAACCATGAGTGAAATAAATGGTCGACATGGGGGATGTTTAATGTTTCTTCATCCCGCATATATGCAGGCTTAGTACACAATGGGTTAAGACCTAGTCACTGTAGGATACTACTGTTTTTGCAAAATAAAGATACACAAAATCATTGACGTAGTCATGCATTAATTCATAAATTTTGTAAGTGGGGGGATGATTCTATTCATCATACCCCCCCCCCCCCCCCAAAGAAAGTGTGTCCAGGTCTGAGCTGGTGCACAAAGTGTTTCCAAACATAATATTGATATTCGCCTTGAAGTATCTTCATGTACCTACGATAATGGAACTTTTGAATAAGTTTGCTGAAAAATTCACTATTTCGGTATGCAGGCAATGGACATTACAAAGAGAAATGAGCATTAAAATGAATTACAAGAGCTGTGGGTACATGTAACTGGCAAAATGTTATTAATGTAGCTCGCTCAGTATTTCAGTTCTCTTGATCTATCGTGCCATCTTAATTCAGTTTATCTAGCATTTTGGAAACTATAAGTGAATTTATTTTGTCGGGAGAATACCGCATAATGTTACTCACGTCGACATGCATTCGTCTGTATTGATTTCACAGTAACCACCACTGAACCCTGGTAAGCACTGGCACTGGACTACGCCCTGACTTTCTTTGCAAGTGGCTCCATTGTAGCATGGTCCGAAAGAGCACAGCTGGACATCCAAGTCACAATCAACCCCTTAAAAGGAAGAAGGATTATAGAATATGCCAAAATATTATTTTGTAAGTTGATTCAACATCAGAAAAATGATCAATGGACATGAATGTTATCGAAAGTAGGGCTAACATACTCTTTTAGAAAGTCAAACTATCCCCTCAAATTAAATCATCCCTTTGTTATATGTAGGAGAGGGAAGGAATGAATACATTATGAGTTAGGCTTCACTGCACTCGACATAGTTAATCCAGGTGCAACATTCTTCTGTTGGGTGGGTTTGCCTAGCATTGCATTTAGAGTCACTCTCTACTAGGAAGTCATAGAGGCAAGACCTATATGGGTTTGGTGGTGGTGAAAATACTGTTTTGAAACTCAAATATGGCATGTTTTGCGCTGCATTTTGAAGTCCATGGAGTTCAAGAACGTTCCCACCAGAGTTGAGGCCTTCTTTTGATTCCTGGAAGCACTGAGTCACACGTCAAACTGTAAGTTGAATTTAGAGATTTGTATTTGATTTGTTAATGATAATGTACTTTTGTCTATTTGTCATTGAGAGAGTCAAGGTCACAAATGAACCTTTGATTTGCATAAAAGCATGGAAGATTATAATTATCTCTGAAATTAATTAATGTCATTACTTAATGACTGATAATTATGTTTCTTTTATGGAAGCCTGAAAAGGTGAATTTTCAAAACATATAAACTTAGCAAGTTGATGTTTCAACCACTTTAAAAAGAACAATTTATTCATATGCAAATAAGCAATGCGTTGTGACAGTAGTCTTCTTTATTGCTATGAATAACAAGTGGATTAGTAAATTACGCGATGCGCAATATATGTCCCCGCCGATAATGTAAAATTCCCATTATATCACGATTAGTGCTATCACATAAGGCAAACGGAATCGAAATCGGGTAAAAAATGGCGAAGAAGTAGCATTTTGTAGCCAATGTACATTATAGGTCAAAGTCAAGGTCAAAGGTCAAAGGGGTCAAAAGTCAAAATTCTGTGAAGAAAATTTGTAGTCCTCAGCTAGTGCTATCACATAAAGCAAACGGAATCGAAATCGGATGAAAAATGGCGAAGGAGTAGGATTTGGTAGCCAATTAACAATATAGGTCAAAAATCCAGGTCAAAGGTCAAAGGTCAAAATTCTGTGAAGAAGTTTTGTAGCCATCACCTAGTGCTATCACATAAAGCAAGCGGAATAAAAATTGGATGAAAAAATGGTGAAGGAGTGCATTTTGTAGCGAATGTACAATATAAGTAAAAATCAAGGTCAAAGGTCAAAGGGGTCAAAAGTCAAATTCCGTGAAGAAGTTTTGTAGTCCTCACATAGTGCTGTTACATAAAGCAAACGGAATCGAAATCGGATGAAAATGGCGAAGGAGTAGCATTTTTTAGCCAATTAACAATATAGGTCAAAACTCAAGTTCAAAGGTCAAAGGGGTCAAAAGTCAAAATTCCGTGAAGAAGTTTTGTAGTCCTCACCTAGTGCTATCACATAAAGCAAGCGGAATCGAAATCGGATGAAAAATGTGAAGGAGTAGCATTTTGTAGCCAATGTACAATATAAGTAAAAGTCAAGGTCAAAGGTCAAAGGGGTCAAAAGTCAAAATTCCGCGAAGATTTTTGTAGTCCTCACCTAGTGCTATCACATAATGCAAACGGAATCGAAATCGGATGAAAAATGGCGAAGGAGTAGCATTTTGTAACCAATAACATTATAGGTCAAAAATCTGGGTCAAAGGTCAAAGGTCAAAATTCTGTGAAGAAGTTTTGTAGCTATCACCTAGTGCTATCATATAAAGCAAACGGAATCGAAATCGGATGAAAAATGGCGAAGGAGTAGCAAATTGAAGATTTTGATCACATACGGACGCACGGACGGACGGACGGACGGATGGACGGACGGACGGACGGACGGACGGACACACATACGTACGGAGCCCGTTTCATAGTCCCCTGCTCGAACTCGTTCGGCGGGGACAATTATGTTTACAATTATAGTATTAAGCTATAAACTACTGACATATATAATGATGTTTACCTGAATTAATCTAGGAATAATATTTCCATGATATAGTGAGAATTTCATTTAAAGGTTGAAATAGGATTTATCCGATTCATGTATATGTCATGATGCATTATGTGTATGTTTGCATAGACTATTTATAGCTCGGGGTAATGTTTAATTTTAGATGGAGTCTTAATGGGAGTTGGAGCCAGAGTCCGAGACATAATTGGAGAGTCCGAGTCTTAGTCCGAGTCAGAATTACAGTCCTCTCCACACTCATCGGGAGTTGAGGGTGCTTAATTAGATGGAAGTACACTCCAGATTTAGTCGTGGTCATCACTGTCACTTAGCAACAGTACCACTTCATGAATAGAGACAAACGTTTAAATCATCAGAGAGATTTCATCTTGATTTCATCAAGTGGGTTATTTCTTATATGATTATCTCCGAAGAACACTGAACGTTTGATTACACCAGTACCATATTTCATATGTTTTATAGAACCAGTCAGATAATAATTTGAGTAATTTGAACATTTGTGAAATCAAAACCCTTGATATTTTTTGTATAAATTGTCTTACATATTAAACGGAGAATAAAGACAAGAAAGAAGATATTTGGCATAAATAGATATTTATTGTTTTGGGTCAAGTTTGTGATTTTACAAGAGACTCTTACTACTTTAACAAGTTTATGTTCATCTGAGTTCAATCAGCTGTAACATACTCTTTATTTCATTAACATTCTGTAATTGGGAAAAATGAGGAATATGATTGACATGATTCACTCACTCCCCTCTCAGAGTCTGAAGGCCAAGGAAAACGGCCATCCAAAAGTGCTTCAGTGAGAATTGTTTCTTTTTTTTTTTATTAAGAAGATGGGTTGCGTTAGGGTTTTATGTTAGGTTAAGGGTCATCTTTAGGTAAGGTGTCTATTTAACTGCTGAATTTAGCCATTCAATAAGCGTTAGGGAATTACAGCAGAGCAATTTTTGCTGGACCAAATGTCATAGACCCAACCTGATACAACCCTCTTGTACAGGTCTGATGATTAAGAATATTTGGTTATGAAAAATATGCCAAACTGAAAAATTGAAATTACCTTTGTACCCAGGAGGGCAAATGCAGACATAACCATCGGCTAGATTATTGCAAGTGCCTCCATGACGACAGGGGTTCTCTTCACAGAAGTCTGTTTTTACTTTGCAGTCTGTACCTTGCCAACCATATGGGCAATGGCATTCGTAAGATGCAATCTTGTCGATGCACGTTGCGTTACCACCACAAGGCTGTGACAGGCATTCGTTGATTTCATCTTGGCAAAAAGAACCTGCAATTAAAGAATTGAAAGATATGTGGATAATATTTTTTTTCAATATACCAATGTGATAGGTGAATAATCTTTTGAAGATATCAGAGTTTGTTCCCTACAGCTCTGACATAATATTTTCACAAAATAGAACAGCGGAAAGTGACGTAAGCTAACAAGGAAACTAAACGCTACAGGCTAATAAAAATACATATTCTACCATTGTTTCACAATATTAGATAGTACTGTAATAGTTAATGAAAGCCCACTCTTACATTGTGAAAAATTATTCAAACAAAAAAAAAAATGAAAAAAGGAGACTTAATAAAGCATTATAATTAGTGTCACACTACATATGAACCAGAATAACTAAGTGCAAAGCTTTGTTACTATATTTCCTCATACTGTTTTGAGGAGTAGAGTGGATTTTATTGAATTAGATTGCAGCCTCTGCCGATGATAACCCTGTCTAGGCATGTTGCCTTACCACTGTAACCAGGTGTACATGAGCATAGCGGGAGTCCTGTAGGACCAGTGCTGCACAATGCATCATTAGAACAAGGACTTGTAGAGCAAGCATCTATAACGATCTCACAATACTGGCCTGCAAGTCCTGGACTACAGTCACAGTTGAACTCATTTCCGCCAATGATTATGCAAGTTCCACCACTTTGACATGGATCGTCATCACAAATGGTTTTATTTCTCTCACAGAATGTACCGGCGTAAGTAGAGGCGCAAAAACAATCTGAATAGGTACCAAAGTCAATGCACGTGCCGTTGTTTTCACATGTTATATTTGCACACAGATCGATGTCGGTCTCGCATCTATCTCCTTGGTATCCATAAGGACACTCGCATGTATATTGGTTGACTTCATCCCGACACAAACCTGCGTTCAGACAAGGGTTACTGTTGCATTCATTAATGTCACGCGAGCAGTTGGAATTTGAAAATCCTGGCAGACAAATGCATTTATAGCCGAGCACATCACCAGGGAAGATTTCACAGGTTGCTCCATTATGACAAGGGTTTGGCGAACAGGCGCTGATTTCGCAGTGCTGTCCTCGGAAGTCTTCGGAACAACTGCATTCATAGAATCCAAGATAATTCACACATGTTCCATTGTTCTGGCAGGGCGTCATGAGACACTCATCAATGTCTTGCTCACAACCATTCCCTGTAAAAAAAAAAACAAATACAAACATCATCGCCATTTTGATAGAAACGATATTTAAAAAAACAAAAACATTTACATTATATAAAAATAGGATAAGAGCATAAAACCTTAGTCCCGGCTAAGGCGATAAAAATTAACTCAGCTAAGTTTTAGCTTTATAACATCCAATATGATTTGCCTTTTTGAATGATGTTACAATGTTTCATGGTAAATTGCCACTTGGTATTAACCCACATTGGCTAATGTTCATATGGCCTCATCCCACATGGTCTCATTCCATTTTGTCTATAACCTAGCTGTTCATCAAATTACCCTTTAGTCTATGTACCACTTTTGCTATTTACCATTTTGTCTAACTCCTATTTCGTCTAATGTCTAGTTCTTCTAATTTTTATCTATTAACTATATTAACTATTAGACTCAGAATTGGCAAAAATACCGAGTGGTCACAAGACCAAGTGAAAATTAGACCAAGTATATATTAGACCATCGTAAATTAGACCAAGTTGTTAGTAGACCAAATGGGTTAAGCCCATGTGGTATTAGACAAACAGAGAATTAGACCAACCGCTGTTAGAACAAGTGGATATAAACCTTTTTCTTACCTTTGTATCCTGAGGCACACTGACATTCATAGAGGTTGATGTCATCCATGCAGGTTGCTCCATTAAGACAGGGGTTGGATGCGCACTCGTCAACATTTATTTCGCAGTTATCACCCGTGTAGCCTTCAACACAAAGGCATTTGTAGTTGTCTATTCGATCCAAACAGGTTGCGTTATTCATGCACGGTTGACTCGTGCATTCATCAATATCTAAAAAAGAAGTCATACAAAAGTCTGGTTTATATTAAAGCATTCTAACCTTTATGATTTACATCAGGTTAAAAAGGAATTTTCAAAAAGCTGAGAAGCAGAAGAAATTTTTTTACAAAAATACTGATAATTAATAAGATCTGTATTTTTTTTTTTTTTAAGTAAAAGAACTCCAAGATTTTTTTGTTGAAATGTTTAATCCTTAAAAATTCAATCTTATTTTACTCTTTGAAAGTATGCATTTTTTTTCTTTCATAATTTCGAGTTTTCATTTATGCCCTCCTCTGATTGGCTAAAAGTTACATTGACTCTTAATTTGTCATCATGCATTACAACTATATGATGACAAAATAAGTTGCATGTTGTTTTCTTTACAGAGTTCTGACTTTCCCCAAAACATGTAACAAGATGATTACAGTTTACTATAATCACAATCCTGGCATATCCTTGGACCCACCGAACTGAATATCTTCAAAAATTTTACCAAACAATAAAAATAAAAAAACTCTTCAATGACAAAATATTATAAATGTTGTCCGGCCTGAGGATCCCAACAACTTATGTACACAAACCTTGACACTGTTCACTTCGTGTGGCAGCCTCAGCGAGAGTGGTGGTGTTTCTGGGACATTCAATACAAAATGTCATTTGTTGAGAGGGTTGGTATCTTCCTATAGGACATGGAGTACATGGTGCAACTCCTGACCCAGAGTAATATCCTGGGTCGCAGGCAGCTAAAGAGGAAGACATAACAAGTTTCAAATTAAACATGTTGGTTATTATTGTTTGTACAAATCAGCAAGTGAGTGGTTGTGCTTAGAACTGTTTTCTTGACTGGGGGACTGTATATCTTTAACCATACGCCATTCAAGCATATCAAATATCACAATTGTTCTTCAAAGACCTGTATTACCCTGACTACTGCTCCAGTACCTGTTATAACTGCAAAGATAGTGCATTTTAACTATGATTTTTTTAAAGTGATTACGCTTAAGTGGTAAATGGGAATTAATGTCTTTCTAAATGGCATTGATACCTGGACCAGATCATTTCAATCAAACTTTACAAATTTTAACATTAAATGTAATGTTTCAAGTCACCTTTACACTGGGCAGATGAGATGGAACCCCTATTTACGGTTGTCGTATCATTTGGGCATATCGTGCAGTTGGTACTCAATTCCTTGTTCTCATAAAATCCAAAGTCACAGCGGTAACATGGTGCAACTCCCGTGCTGGAATATGTACCGGGCAAGCATTTATCTGTCAATTGAAGATGCAGTTATGGTCAATGTTAAGGTTAATACCATAATTTGATGCTAAGTTGAACATCACAATATCTCGATTGCAGGGAACATAAACAATCATCTCTAAGCAGTGTAGTAAACGTTGGCAAAACATTTTCGAAAATTTCAAAATTAAGTACATTACTTTATACAGCAAAACTAATATTATTTTTTAAGGAGAAATGTTTTGCTACCTAGCAACATAACTATTGTAGTATGAATGTAAGTTTTCATTCAATGGGAAAATAATAAATCCACACAGCTCAGAATTTTGCATTTTTTGTTGGGAAACAGGACAGGTTGAGTAGTTGAGGACATGAGCTGGTGCCAACCAATTGTATACATGGCTCATGGCTCGTATTGGCTTTAAATCATCTCATGAACTACTACTTAAATAACTGTTATGCTTACTAACCTCTGCATTCAGTGGAGTTAGTTGATCCTTCGTCGGCAGTCCACTGATCTTGAGGACATGTTTTGCAGAACATCATAGCTTGTTCATCCTGGAACGTCCCTCTCGGACATGGAAGGCATTCCTTAGTGGAATTTCTGTAGTAGGTTCCAGTGGTGCAAGCAGCTGTGGGAGAAAGTCGGTACCAATAGAAATGCTTCATTAGTGGATTTAGAAAGCTTATAACTTCCATTATTGTCCAAACAATCACTTCTACTCACTCCTTATACTTGATTAAAACTTATCCTTATTATTATTAGATCTATGTAAAGTAAGCAAAACATTCTGCTTTCCAGTTTCCAAGTCTATCTTCTTCCCTTCCTAACACCATTTTGAGTCTCTACGTGTTCTTTTCCTTTCACCTTATGCAAAATAAATCTCAAATATTAGATTTTTTATTGTTATTCTGTTCTTTTATGTTTTTACATGATTACATGAAAAACTGCATTCTGGCTTGAACTTTACTTACAACAGTGTAGATCAGTGTTGTCAGCAATGTAACCACTAGAACATTCCAACTCTGAATACCCAAATATCAAAGAATCATTTTGCAAATCTAGGTCGATACCAGCTACTGATGGGGATGGGAAAGTTCCATTCTTGATTTCCTCTTCTATGAGACCACTCATTTTAATCATTAGATCCTCGGCTTCCATTGAAGCATTCCAGTTGCTGATGGAAGGATCCTGGTCAACAGTGACCATGAATTCAAAGGAAATGGCATATTCGAATTGTTGCTCATTAGTGTTGACTTCTCTTTTGACCACTCTTCTAGACAATTTGTCTTCGATGTGTTTTCGTTCATTTTGCTTTTGTCTCCGCGACAGCATTCGCACGCTCACTGGGGAAGGACCACCGACGGGGCCGCATGTGACCTTTACGTTTTGGACAGAACACTCTGGCTGATTTGTGCAAATTTCGTTGAAGTGGGAGCCCATGATGATAATAAGAAAATTTTCGGCTATCTCCTGATTAGTATCCTCATCACCACAAGTTCCTGAGTAGTACAGCAGTTCATTGGGCAAGTTGCTCCTTTCGGCTCGCCGGACCACTGGAAAACGTTAAATCAACATCAACAATTTTATTAAACAAATTATAAATTCCTGCTCTAACTTTCGTTCAATTCTATCCCATGAATATACAGAATATTTACTAATAAATTAAAAATATTTGTTGATAGCATATATGAATTAGTTCAGTCATCATAAAAAGTTTGTTTATTTATAACAATTCATTCATGCTTTAAATTAGATATAACAAGGATAACATTCTTTAGGGACATTTCTTTTGCAAGAACAAATGTCACTTTGACCTCCTTTCATATATCCTGCATTAAAGCATGGAACAGTTTGCCTGTTGATGTAAAAAATAGTACAACTCTTTCTATGTTCAAAAAGTTATCCAAAACTTACCTTCTTGAAAGATTATGATGATTTTCCTTCAATTTGTATTTTAATATTTGTTACATTTAAACTAAGGACCTACTCATCAATGTGAAGTGTGTGTGTGTGTGTGTGTGTGTGTGTGCATGTTTCTGTGTTTGCATACGTGTCTATTTGTAAATAATTACTAGTTTAGCTCAACATTTTGACCTTAAATATTCATATTTATGTATCGCTGTTTGCATTGTTTTGTGTAGATTAGTATCTTCTATATATCATGTTATTAATGTAATTTACTTCCAGGGCCCCGCTAACAAGCCTAGCTTCCAAAGGGGTCCTAAAATCATTTCATCTATGATGTACTCTAATTTGATAAGTGCTAATGTACTCATTATATATTTTATATACACATATATATGTATATCAATATGATTGTATTATGATGATTTTGGTTTTAAAATAAACTTTAACTTAACTTAACTTTAACATGTGTTACAAACATGTACATCCAAACGGGAAAGCATCATTTGAGATAGTAAAGAGCAAATAAAACTAATCCTTGAGACAACTCAACCTCATTTTTGCAAAATATTTATAAATTTTTTTTTTACATTCATAAGGAAAAGAGAACTAATAAGCAAAATTCTACAGCGTTCCCCACCTGAGCAATCTGGCACATTTGAATGTGGACTCCAAATGCCCGATGCTCCGCACACGTAAATGTCAGGTACTTCCAAAGCAGGACTTTGACGGGGTATATCATAGTTTGCATTGCAGAACATGCTACAAAATCGACCAGACTCCCACGTATCGCACACAAGCGCTCCGTCCTCAGGTGGATCCAGACTCCGGCAAGGTAAAGCTGATTTTATTTTCATAAAAAGGACGAAACAAAGGAACAGAAGATCATTAGTGCAACAGATGAAATTGAAATTCTTGAAGGATTGTGATTGTTACAGTAAGCATATTTAATTATGGTAAGCATATTTAATTTAATTCCATTGTTAGACAACTGAACATGAGAAGAAGTCAGGAATAGATGCAACACCATATGAACTAATGCTGTGTATAGGTACATCAAGATAGGAACTGAACACTAATTTTACTCCTTAACATTATCTAAGATAGGAACAATAAAATAGGGAAGATAAATTTAGTTTTTTTTTCCTAATCATACCAGAAACACCAACAACAATAAAATGGTTATGAATCTGTCGGCTGATTTAATTCTTAGGTCTACATTCAACCTCACCTTACCCCACATTTTTCACTTACGTCTAACATCGACGGTAAATTGGCAGATGGCAACCTTTCCATTGTCTGTATTAATAGCTGTATAGACAATAACTGCTGTACCCCATGGCAGATCAGTCGGGTTTTCATAGTTACTTGTGATATCAAGTTGGTCACCCGTCGGCTCGGAGAATGCTGGGTTGGGCCAGCCTACTTCAGTTAGGTGTTGATTAGCAGTTATGTTCATGTCATTGGGACAGAATTCAACAATTGGTGGTAGCTCATCTGCCCGTAAACAAAAAATAAATTCCAGGTTGATACAAAAGAATTCCGTACAGGTAGGTTCGCAGGACCATGCAAAAGTTCACTCCCACAACATTTTGAAGATTGTGAAATTTGTGGGAATTAAAGGTGATGTTTGTGGTATCATAAAGACAATTGGAATATTATTACAATAATATATACACCCCAAAACTACTTTGTTTTTGGACGTGTAGTAATTAATGAATCACTTAAAAAGAATTACAAATTAATCACTTATGATGAGCAAATTAATACAAAACATATTTTAATATAGCTGAAATTTAAATGAAGGCCGGTTGTTGAACATGATCTCGTACAGTAATACATGACATACAAATAGCTATAGACTATAAGAAATGAAAAAGACATGAGCTTTATAAATTGGTTAGTTATTTGACTCATTATGAGCGAGAAAAACATATATTTGGTGATTTAGGCAGCTTAATACAATGATCAAAGGATCAATCACACAATCATTTAATGATGGGAGGGTATGTCATATTCTTTGTTTGTTCGTACCTCCAACAGAAACTCTAAAGGAACAGGACACACTATTACCGCTGTCGTCATTATACTCATAAACAACCAGGGTATCCTCTGTAAAATTGTATGGTGAAGATATATCATCAGGGGTTGTTACTATTTCCAGGTTACTAGCGTAGTTGTCGTATGCCTCAGGAATCTTGAACCAAACTTCCACTCCCCAAATCTCAGTTCGAGTGACTGATATCGGCCCAGGGCAGTAGCGGATGGTTGGCGAAATCCGATCTTTCAGGGGACAAAAATATTATCAGAAAAACATGCTTGTGAAAAAAATATCTTGCATGAATATTTGTGGTAATTTTTCTTACAGATGAGAAATTAATTCTTGCAAGAAAATGGTGAAAAGTCGTACTTTAGTAGGCAATAGATTTAATTTCTTCCATATCCAGTCTATGGGTTCGACATGACTCCAGTTATCTATTTTCCAGAAAACAAACATTCATTATTTGGAGGAATTTTCTGTCGCTGCATGTGATAGAAAAAATGATAGAACAAAAAACAGGAGTGACAATACACTTTTTTTTGCGCATCCTAAAAATAATTGATGAAGTGTTATGTCTCTACATGCTCTATGGGGCACTGAAGTGATCATTGAAACTCAAAAGTACTATCACTACGAGTGATGATTGATGATGGGAAAAAGCATGTGATTGACTTTTGACCAATCCTGTTGTAATATTCTTACATGTGGGATATAATGAATGATAATCCTCTGCATCTTACCAACACACGCGATGGTTGAATTTTCATTCACTATCTGATTCCAGGTCCCATCGCTAAGGCAACTGACATGTGTGATGTCGCCTTCTAATGTGAGTCCACGACTGCAGAAGAAAGAGCAGGTTGTGCCAAAGTAGAGCTTGATTCCCATTCCGGAGCATAAAGTGGGATAGACGTACACGTTTGCAGGAATATTCAGACTTGGACAGTATGTAACTGTTAAGAAAGAAAGTTAAAAGTTAATCCAATGTTCTGTTAATAGCAAATTCAAATGTTACAAAGCATTTTCAAAGCTTCAAATAGGCTTAAAGTTTTGTTACCATTTTGATGCTACGTTTGTAAATTTATCATAAGTAGAGACAGAAGAAAAATCACATTACTACTGATTCTTCCTGATTACAGTGAGTTTTCATCTTTTGTTTCTTCTTAGCAGGATTGATTTTTCACATGATTCATTTAAAGCAACCAACCTAATACATCAAGATTGACAATCAAGATTTTTTTCCAACTTTTGAGGTTTTTTGTAATTCGATTTTCATGGAAAGTTTGGGAGAAAATGACATTTTTAGAAAGAGCAACTTTTTATATAATGAATACTTTCGGTTCCAGAAAAAAAATAATTTACCAAATCCTTGAATGCTATGAAGATGAAACCGTTTTTGTATCCATGTTCCACAGTCGTTCTAGATAAATAATTTGTTATATAAGTTAAAAAGGAGTTACCTTCACAATATGGTATGGATTCTCGATCCCAGTACATTCTTAAACCATCGTACTCGCAAGTGGTATCGCTTGGTCCGATAAGGGTGTGACCCACAGAGCATGCCACGGTACAGAGGCTACCCAATGTGTTGTCGCAAAGAGTCGGTCCTTCAAACCTTCCATAGACAGGAGGTGACAGAGGAACACAACGCCGGACTGAAAGTGAAAAATCATGCATGTTCAATGTCATTACAAAAAAAAACTAGATGAATCTTTGACCGCGCACGGTCGAAAGGAAAAAAAAAAAAATCGGAAAAAAAAAAATCGGAAAAAAAAGGCATGCGCATGTTGAGTATTTTACATCCATTTATACCATGACATCTTTGAGAATATTGACCCAAATCTATTAAAGTTGTATCATCAGAATTATTTCCAACTCAGGAAGGATGGCTACTGATGTAATAAAAAGGATAAACATGTTTAAGTTGATCTGTCAAAGGTCCTTCAGAAATTGCACAAACGAGTCATTTACATAAATAACACAGTGACCTTTGATGTCCTGACCTCAAAAATCTAATCAGTTCATCTTTCCTCCCACATGACCCAAGTTTGAAGTTGATCCATAAAACGGTTCAGAAGTTACAGCAAGAACGTGCCATTTTCATGTATACAATGACGTCTGTGACCCCTTGACCTTTGACTTCATGACCTCAAAATATAATAAATTCATTGTCCCTACCATATGCACACATGACCCAAGTTTGATGTTCATCCATCAAACTGTTCTTAAGTTATCGCAAGAACAGCCATTTCCACATACACAATGTCCTCTGTGGCCTTTGAACTTTGACCTCATGACTCTAAATTCTAATCAGTTTATTGTCCGTCCCATATGCACATATGACCCAAGTTTGAAATTGATCCGTCAAACGGTTTTTAAGTTATTTGCGAGAACAAGCCATTTTCATGTACACAATGACCTCTGTGACCTTTGACCTCATGACCCCACAATCTGATAAGTTCATTGTCCTCCCATATGTAAATATGATCCAAGTTTAAAGTTGATCCCTCAAACGGTTCTTAAGTTATCGCAAGAACGAGAGCCATTTTCACGCCACACAATGACCTGTGACCTTTGACCTCATGACCCCAAAATCTAATAAGTTTATTGACCCTCATATATGCACATATGACCCAAGTTTTAAGTTTATCCCTCAAACGGTTCTTAAGTTATCGCAATAACGAGCCATTTTCATGTACACAATGACCTCTGTGACCTTTGACCTTTGACCTAATGACCCCAAAGTCTAATCAGATCATGTGTCCTACCATATGCATACATGATCCAAGTTTGAAAGTGATCCGTCAAACGGTTCTTAGTTATGGCGAGAACGAGCCATTTTCATGCATACAATGACCTCTGTGACCTTTGACCTTTGACCTAATGACCCAAAGACTAATCAGATCATTGTCCCTACCATATGCATACATGATCTAAGTTTGAAAGTGATCCGTCAAACCGGTTCTTAAGTTATCGCGAGAACGAAAACGGGACGGACGTACGGACGGACGTACGGACGGACGGACGGACGGACAACTCGAAAACATAATGCCTCCGGCACCACCTTCGGTGGCGGAGGCATAATAATCACGTCATCTACGGCTATAACTTATTTGAAGACCAATATTCTTGCGAATTACTGCTATAATTAAGTAAGAGACAAAGCTATTTCTTCTAATGTGACCAAAATCAAAATTATAATTATACATAATATACATGTTGAATATTCCTGTTATAACATTTTTCAGACATCATACACTAAATTGAATGAAAGTGGTAAATATTCTTTTCATTGGCAATTTTCCCTCACTGTGGTAAGCGTTAATTCTCTGATTTAACTCTTTCTTCTATTAAGTATTAAAGAATTATTGTCAACTTCATCATTATCGCTAAAAGTTTAAAAACTGTTTAAAAATATGTATGTTTTCCTCACAAGCATTTTAAGATGGCAATACAAAAGCCCTTTTAAAGGTTATTCCCATTTTTATACAAAAACTGGATATCCAGAACCCTTTTTTCACATCAATAATTCTTGATAAGATCTTGATAAAAAAATTCATAAAATAAATAAGAAAAAACTCCAGATATCAAAAGTTTGGTGTGTTAAAAATAAAAAAAACTTTTAAAAAAACACCTATCATTACTTTTCACGGATACGTCAAAAGAGCATCTGGCAGAATTTCCAGTTGTGTCACGGGCAACACACGTGACTGGGTAATCGCCGTCTCCCATAATTCCTTGTTGCGTGTTGCAGTTGATCAATGGCGGTATTCCCTCATTATCAGTCGCTGAGACAGACCATGTGACGTTAGCTAAGTACTCCCCACGTGATGCGTACACATCAAAGTCAAAGGGGCAATCGGTAAATGTAGGTGGTTGAAAATCTGAAACAATACATTGAAAATTACTTATAACCACAAAACTGTCTAAAAAAAGAAATAAAAAGTTGCTAGTCTGATATAATTCATTTCAAACTAATTGCGTAACGTCAGTTCACAGAGGACACCCTAATAGTCCACAGGCTGATAGACCGCAGTGCCTATAAACATCATGACCCCAGTATAGGGTCATCGTGACCAATTGTCTTAGGGTTAGGGTCACAGTCAGGGCATACAGCAAAATGCAATCCTAGGGTATTGTGACCCGGTGTCCTAGGGTCATATTTGCCTTGCAGTCTGCAGCCCCCCGGTTTATCGGGCTGTAACCTGATTAACAAACCTACAATCACTTTCGACATTGAAAGCCCCATACAGTCTATAATCCGGCGGTCACAACTCGTCGTAGGCTACGGGGCACGTGCAATCAACATAGCCTGCGTTGCATACACAATGCACGCACAGGTCCTGGGTCAATTTCTGCTATTCCTGCGTGTCTGTAGTAGTTTATTGGAAAAACTTCTTGCACGTCGTACAGGCAACATGCCTGCATGGTACATATGCTGCACAAATTTTCTACGAAATCTATCGTAGGGAGTTGCACGTCGAAGGTACGGTGAGTTGTGACCGCCGCATAACAAACCTTTGCATGTTGCCAAGGAAATATCACGTGACCACTGTCCATTCCCGAGGCATGATGTGTAGGAATAATCTCTAGGATCCACTGCGTATCCGACCGCATTACATCCAATCAGACATGTGTCCTCGAAAGCAGGCAGGAGTGTGCACTCTGCAGGAGTGATAGCCATTCGAGATGTGGGGCTCAAGGCGTTGCATCTAGTAGCTGGAAGGAAGATCACATTTAACAAGAAAATATTGAAACCGATTGATGAGCATAATTAAGGTTTTGTCACAGGAAATCTGCTGATGGCCATGTCTACTAACATATTTCCCATTCATGATCTTCTAGGAAAATTATTTCCTGGGTTGTCAAAAGGTCAAAGAAAATGTTGTAAAGGCCTCCTTCATCACAAAGAATAGTGCTGCATATGCTGAGATTTGAATAAATTGATTTTTTTTACAGTTGTTTGATCTCAGAGAATGAGGAATTTCATTGGATTTTCCATAATATTCACATCGAAACTTTTAAATTTTGTTTACAGGAACGAATTTCAGTATGTCTGGAAGACCGAGGAATTGATCAGCACTTACGTTCACAAGTGAAGTTGGTACTACTCCAAGATCCATCAGCCTGGCACCTCTTCTGACTTTCATCAAGACTACCATAGCCGTATGGACAGTAGAATGAGCAGAGTGTACCATAAGGCTCCTTGTCTGGCGGTACAGCAATGCAGCCAGACTTTATGACATTGGGCGAGGTGGGTAGAGCATCGCAAGTTTTCACTGAGAGATAAGGGATTTAAAGAAAATTAATACAAGAATGAGTAATTGGAAATATCAGAGAGAAGTGCAATATTATTTAAATTTGGGAAATACATGATTGTGTCATCCCCGGGCCCTCAAGCAAATGCATAGCAATATACCATCATTTGCAAAAGTTTTAGATTAACTGGAAGTTTCTTGATATTTCTTAATATTTGGTAACTTTTATCATTGAAGATTAACGTACTTAAAGTGTTTACTATATACTATTGTGTTTACTGTATTATTATCATTATTATAAGAGTCATAATTTTAGCCCGTATGAAAGGATTGTTTTTGTCAATGCAGGAATCGATTAGTTGGGCAAAAAAACTCATATTGTTAGCTTCCTACATTAGCCTATAAACTGACTCTTATCAGTTCCAGGTTGAAGTCCCTGTCACTTCTTTTGGATGGCGACGTAAAATGTCATTAAAGGTCGGTCCCAGACGTAAATGATCATATGTTATTGTCCAAACCAAATGCAAAGAAGTTAAGCTTTGAACTGTAAAATCATTGAGATAAATGGTTGCTGCAAAACTCTTATGAAACATGCCATTCCAAACGATGCATTTGTAAAAATTCTCATTCACACAGGCTATCAATCTTATTGAATGAGTCGAGACAGTTATTCCAACTTCTAGAAATATCCTCTAATTTCCAGCTGGTTGAACCTTAAAGCTGGTGTATAGTGTTGGGAGAAGGAAAAATTTAATTTGGATTCACAGTTAGATAATATGAAAGCCTGAATCCTATAACTGTAACAAAGAAAGTTATATTACATGGAATCTCGTTTTAATGTCTTTCTTTCACGATATTATAGTATAAAAAAGATAAGACGGGGACCCGACTCAGCTTTGTGTGCACTAGGCGTTCACATGGAAAACCAATGGGGACTCTCTTGTGTGGGTGATACACACAGATCGCTACGGTCCATTCATGCGGGAAGTTCGGGGGACAGGACAACCCAGCAAAGGTCTCAAAACCGTTACAAATTGTGTTTGGATTCAAACATTTCACTGAAATTCACCGGAAATCGTGAAAGGAATATCACAAAATCTCTCACACATGTCTTTTAGCGCAATGTGAACAACATGAGACTATATTTAATCGGTTTTATGCCGATTTTTTTTTTGTTACCAAAACTATACACCAGGTTTAAGCTAACATCGTGTGAAAAGGTCTTTAAAAAAAATCTTATTAATAAATGACTAAAATGATAGACCTTTATGTTTTAATGTGAACTTTATTGGATGACTTAAAAATGTACCTTGACAGATGGGTTGGGTACCATCCCACGAAGCAGGAGCCTGTCCGTTATGGAGTTCACACACACGGGATGCTGGACCAATCAACTCATAGCCCTGGTTACAACTGAAGGTGCACTCCGCCCCATAGATAGGATCGTTACAATTTGCTATGGAACCACTGGCTGGTGCTTGCAGCCTGGGGCATCGGAAAACTGGTAAAATTAATTGTAAAAAAAGATGCTAATTCCTATTTCTCTTTTCAAGTTTTGATACCTAAGTGTCTGTGCTTTTCAGAAATTTTCACTCAAAATCGATTTGATATACACGTACGTATGTTAAGAATGTCTTTATGAGTCATTCAATTAACGTTTATTATATTTTCTTTGACATGTTGAATGAATAGGAATCAAATTCCAACGACCACATCCATAAACACTTATGGTACTTTTGGTAACAGATTGTATATAATTTTCTAGGTTGCTGAAATTGTATAACACATGTTGTATCCTTAATTGCATAATTTTCTTTTTGTTTTGAGGTGGTTACACCTTGTAATTCTGAAGGTTCATTATTCTGAAGGTTCGTCATGTAAAATGCCTATACCTCGATGTTCGTTTATCCAAAAAATAAAAAAGGGTTTGTTAATCTAAACATTTACAGCGTTATTCCGAAGGTTCATCATTCCGAAAACGAAATAGGGTTCCTTATTCCGAAAACGAAATAGGGTTCATTATTCCGAAGGTTTTTCATTCCGAAAACGAAATTAGGGTTCGTTATTCCGAAGGTTTGTCATTCCGAAAATGAAATACGGTTTGTTATTCCAGAAATTAAATAAGGTTTGTTTTTCCGAAAATGAAATAAACTTATTTTAGTAACAAAAACTGCGTTGTAATTTTAAAAAATTATGATATTATGCAACAATAGGCTCAGCGGAGGATGATACGTGTGTATTTTGGGGGCAAAGCATGTATTGCATCTAGAAATTGCATGGATCAAGCTTGATTTTGATAAATTTTTTTAACAATTGCTGCCTGAGCGAATGGATTAAGAATGTTGGGGACTGTGTGTTGGTCACCCGTCAATAACCTTGAGATAAGGGGGATTTTTTTTCGGGGGAGGGGTGTCATTATTGAACAGCTTCTGCTGTTAAATATTGATTTTCAGAGAATTTGTTTCACAAAATTATCGACGGCGACCTCTTCCGATAAAGAATACGAATTCTAACATCAGCCCGTTATCTCTCCATAACTAAAAAATTAATTCCGCAGTTGTATTCGTTCCGTATTTATTTATGAATTTAAAAGAAATTTTATCAAAACAACGGCGGAAATCAATTTTTATCGGAAGATAAAGAAGTCGCCGCCAATTAAGTTTTGAAAAAAAACTTTTTATGAAATAAAGACGGCGTGGATATAATTGCGGAATTGATTATTTAGTAGTGGGGTGATAAAGGCCGAAATTAGAAAAGAAACTTATTATTAAGCGGAAGAACTCACCACTGATAATGTTTCAAAATAACTTCTTCATAAAATAAAGATGAAGCGGATATAGTTGCGGAATTAATTATTTAGTTGTGGAGTGATAAAGGCCCGTTAAGTAGCGAATTCTTCATCAGTAGAGGTCACTGCTGATAATATTGTGAAACAAATTCTCCAAAAATCAATATTTAACAGCAGAAGCTTTTCAATAATGACACCCCTCCCCCAAAAAAAATCCCACTTATCTGAAGGTTATTGACGGGTGACCAACACAAAGTCCCCAACATTCTTTATCCATTTGCTCAGGCAGCAATTGTTAAAAAAAAAAATCAAAATCAAGCTTGATACATGCCCCGTCTTGATGCAATACATGCTTTGCCCCAAAAATACACATGTATCACCCTCCGCTGAACCTATTATTGCATAATATCATAATTTTTTCTTGCAACACAGTTTTTGTTACTAAAATAAGTTTATTTCATTTTCGGATTAACGAACCATATTTCATTTTCGGATTAACGAACCTTCGGAATAACGAACCCTATTTTGTTTTTCGGAATGACGAACCTTCAGAATAATGAACTGTATTTCGTTTTCGGAATGACAAACCTTCGGAATAAGGACCCCTATTTCGTTTTTGGACTGATGAACCTTCGGAATTATACGAACCTTTGGATTAAGGAACCCTCGGAATAAAGAACCTTCGGAATGAAGAACCCTCAGAATTACGAACCTTTGGAAAAACGGGTATCCCCCTTTTGAGGTATCGTGAATATGAGACTAAAAATATTCAAAATGTATGAAACCGTAAAAATCTGAATGAGTTACCAACATTATATTTACCTACGACTGTCACAGTGACTTCACATTTCCGTGAATTTCCAAAGATGTCTGTTGCGATGTAAGGAATTGTTGTGGAACCTTCGCTGAAATTGCTTCCTGATCCTACATTGTTTATTACCCTGCAGTATTGAGAACCCAAAGAAAATAGGAATCTTTACCTAATTTGAGTATTTGAAGATGCAATATGCATTAGCATTGCTTTCTTTTACAATTCAATGAAAGGGGATATTGCTCCCAATGTATTTCTGTATATTTTGAGGGCCGACAGCACATCAAGCGAGATACATATGACATAGCCCATTTGTATCTATTTTAAGTCTTATAAACTTTATAGAATAATATAAATTAATTGAAATGATAATTTGTATGAATTTTATATTCATTAACAGAAATTTATATGTAACAAAATATATACGTTAAACAATTATTCTAATTAAGATAATGTTTTCCTCCTAGTATCGTAATTACATTTGAATTTCTAGTAATAACAGTCTTACTTAATAACTGTGACATTTCCAGAGTTGTCGGTGGCTGTTATATTATCATATAGCACTGTTGCAAAAGTTTTACTTCTCCTAGCATTTGCGTAAACATACATTGGGCATGTATTGTCAAACACTGGCGACTGCACATCTGAAACAGTATAACACACATTGAAATATTAATATGGTTTCATAAGCAACTTGCCAAATGGGCATACATGTATCTATTCCTGATGCTCATATGTATTAGTCTACAGCTTATCTTGTGTTTTTTTTTCTCAGATAAGGTATATTCCATCTTTTGAAAGTAGAGACATTTTGATGGTGGAAATTTACCTTGTCTTAACCCTAAAAAGACTGGGCTATTTTGAAACACATAAAGAATGGGGGGGCTCATTCAGCCCCCCCCCCCCCAAGATCTCAACTGTTGAGCGCGCGATCGCGCCGAAAATTGGCACGCGCGTTACCCACGGCATCCCTTAAATCTAAGATTTGCTCCAATTAATTAATTAAAGCTCTAAAAGTGCTAATTTTTGGTTTACACGCTCGTTGTAGGCTTCTGTTGAAAAATGTTTTTTTTTAAATTCTGTATCAACAATTTTTTCTTATGTATTCTATTGTTTTTAAAATTTCTTATGTATTTCTTTGTTTTTCAACTTTTTGTTTTTATTGTTTTTTCGATGGAAATCATTGGTGACACTATTTTAATCATAAACAACCTTAAATTAATTGATTTTAATCAGTTTAAGAGAAAATAATGATACATTTATGAATTTTGGCTCAAAACACAATTTGTATTGGATTTGTACACAAAATCACATATTTGAGCTACTTTGGGTATGACGCACGGTTAAAAAATGTTACGTAATTTCGGAACCGCGTACTCGAGCATCGCAAATTTGGTCTCAAAAGTTACGCGAGACTTGAAAGAAAATAGTCATGAAGTCTCGGCAATTTTTTTTTTCCGTGTTGCGAAGTTATCGCGAAAAATGTCTTTTTAGGGTTAAGCACTTGACTGCTGCATGAAGCTAATTGAACAGTACGGGTATGACCAGCGTGGTGCTGGTGTGTCAAAACAGACAAAGCTCAGACAATAGCATGAGCACGTAATATTACGTGGTCCGTGCACAGTGTACAAACGCCAAGCATGTAATATTACGTGAACCGCAGCCAAGTGGTTAAGGTGCGTAAATCTTCGTTCAAAGAAAATGTACTAATTTTTTAAGCTTCTTGTTTACTAATTGTGCTCAAATTTCCTGATGCAATATCATTGACCTAAATTTAAAAAAAAAAGTTTACCCTCGCATCCGACTCGTCTTTGGTCATTCCAGGTGCCATCTGATGTGCATATCTTTGTATAAGGGCCATACATCCGGAATCCATTCTCACACTGAAAGTTACATTCCGTGTTGAAGGGAACAGGGTCAGGCTGGGTACAGATGACGGGGGTAACACTTCCATACCTGACGTTTATGTTCGCAGGACATGTTATGTTGACTGTGGTGGGAAAAAAAATAGATTAAATAAGATCCATAGGGAAAGAAATCATATATCTCAAAAAATGCATGTAATATACAAATAATTTAAATGCATTTGAAAACGGGCTTGAGTGTTGAAGTAAATTTGTTAAATATACAGATTGGAGTGAGGCAGGGATGCTTCCTCTCCCCATATCTTTTTATTGTAAGCCTATGATGATGATGATGATGTTCGTCCTTCGCTTGCGAAGACGACCACAACTTCAATCGTCAAGTGTTCTTGTGGGTTCGAAGATGGGACTAATAGCGATCTTTGCCGAAATAATCTTGTGCAGTGAGGACAGGCGAAAGTAGGCGGTGGGGCAGTAGCTGTGGATGTTGTTTGCTCTGCCTTTCCTGCGCTGTCGTTTCTGCTTCTGCTCGTCCACACGTCTTAACTCGTAGTTTGATACACCAGCTCTAACCACGGTGCGCCAGGCAGAACGGTTCTCCGCTGTTGTCTCCCAGGTATCTGTGTTGATGGCGCATCTTTTTAGAGTGGCTTTCAGAGAGTCTTTGAAGCGCTTCTTCTGACCTCCCTGTGAGCGCTTCCCTTCCTTCAGCTCGCCGTAGAGCAATCTCTTAGGCAAACGCTCGTCTGACATTCTATGGACGTGTCCTGTCCATCTGAGCTGGGAGCGCTTGAGGGTTGCATAGAGCCTCTCCATCTGGGCTCTCTGAGAACTTCTGTATCAGGCACTTTGTCTTGCCATTTGACATGAAGTAAGTTTCTGAGGCATCTCATATGGAATGAGTTCAGTTCTGGCATGTCGGCTGTACACTGTCCAGGTTTCGCTGGCATACAGCAGAGAGGCAGGACGACTGCACGGTACACCTTTAGTTTGGTCGCTAGGGATTTCCTCTTCTCTCCCAGACACTCTTCCTGAGTCTGCCGAAGGCCGAACAGGCTCTGGCAATCCTATAGGAGACCTCCTCGTCGATCCTAACAGTACGTGACAGTGTACTGCCAAGGTAGATAACTTGTCTGCCACTGACAGGTTCTCACCATTGACTCTGATGGATGGCTCTGTGTAGGGGATGGCAGGAGCTGGTTGATACATCACTTCATTTTTCTTTGAGCTGATCGTCAAGCCGAAGTCGTCGCAGGCTTTGGCGAATAAGTCCATGCTATCCTGCATGTCCGACTGGGTACTGGCGTTCAGGGCGCAATCATCCGCAAGAGAAAGTCACGAGCTGTATCTTCCTGGACTTTGGTTTTTGCTGCAGTCTCCGTAGGTTGAAGAGCTTCCCATCAGTGCGATATATGAAGTCTACTCCAATGTCGCCTCACGAAGGCATCCAACAGCATGGCAGAGAACATCAAACTAAACAACATAGGGCAAGGACGCATCCTTGTTTCACACCCATTTGTGACAGGGAAGGGCTCTGAGTGACCACCGACGTCCTGCACGCTAGCTTGCATGCCATCATGGAGCTGCCTGACGAGTGAGATGAACTTTGTGGGGCAGCCTATATGGTGAGTATTGCAGCATGAGGAGAAATTATCAAATAGGGATACAAACTTACTGGCAGAGAATGGGGGAGCCCTTTAATAAGAAGGTTGATCATAGGAATGTCAAATAAGCCTGAACATCAAGAAAACAAAATAAATTATCTTTTGACCATTTCATGACTTCAAGCTAGGTGAAGATAAAATTGAAGAGGTAAATAGTTTTGTCTCTCCCAGAGCAAAAAAGGAGAAATGCACTCGTTTCTCAGAATAAATATTTGTTGTGTGATACTGGGCTTAACAGAAATCAATAATGGAAATAAAGGTCAGTAAAAGAACCCAGATGAGGATTACATCTCATGACACTTAGGCCTACTCAAGTCAACCAATGGAAAACTTCAAACTTACTGTCACAAAGTGGTTCAATATTACTCCAGGTTCCATTAGCTTGGCATGATCTCGAGACGACACTCTCACTGTTACTTGAAATATATCCATCATCGCATGCGAAGTCACATTGGTCTTGATACAGTGCTTCTATGGGTGGACAACCCGTCACATGTCCATTAATGATATCAGGTATGGTGCAGGTCACAGCTTGAACACCAAAAAATTTCAGTTAAAATAACATAACATAATAAAAAACAAAAAGTCTTGTATAATAAATCGTTTGGTGGGTTTTTTGTGTTTTTTTTCTTCATATCTACACTAATATTTCAAAAGAAATGGCCTGAGTCATAATTCCTGCCAAAATACAACACTCATTTGACGCATAATTCCTTCCATTCTCTTTATACCATTTAATTGATTATTTATGTTTTGTGTAGTATATCTTTTTGAAGTTCATAGGAAAATTTTTACTAAATTAAATATATCATTAATAACAAACAAACTTTTATTTGTTTTGGTGATACTTATTAATTACCCCGGTATGTAGAACATTTGAAGGAATGAATCGTTTTCAAATAGTTACCACGACACTCAGGTTGCGTTCCATTCCAATATCCCACCGTGCTTGTGTTTGACATTCTTAAACAATATCGTTCCGTTGTAGAATTGGCGTTTGTTACTTCATATCCAGGGTCACACGTAAAAACACAGCAAGATCCAAAAACGGCGTCACTTTCGCATGAACCTTGACCAAGGTTAAGTGTGACATCGCCATTTGAGGGTGCGTATAGAGGATTACAACGAGTAACTTTAAAAACGAACAACAAATTTTAATGGTTAGTGGTCTCTTTACATTTATTTTACTGTGCTCATTGTAACTTTACGTTGTAATACTAGATAAAGATGGAGGTTTTTGCCCTTGAAAATTTGTAAAAAAAAAAACAACAAAATAGATAATTGGCCACAATTAATGCATTTACTGAATGCTACAAAAAAAAATCCCTAAAGTTCAAACATTGCAATTTTGGACTAACTTGGGCATGATCCAAAAATTCTTCTTCGTTCCTGGCAATAGAACAATGTTATGAAACTATTCAAACATCAGCTTTGCAGGGGCATTGCTCATAAGATCATAAATGTAAATACATGCATATATATTACCCATGAAAACAAAACCGCTTGGGTGAGTCTGCCCTTGTATTCTAACATTCTTTGAGCTAAGGTGCTCCCAAAAACAACTTTTATATCATTATATACCCCTCTTCTAATAATCATTTGAATCTCCTTTAAACAATAAACAGTATAAAATGCACGTCTCTAAAGTTAATTTGCCAAATTATTTAGACATATACCGAGAGCCATATTTCAATGCATGGATCAATGCATCTTACATTTGCAGAGATTTCTTGCAATAGCCTAGGTGGACAAGACAAATTTCTCTCATGTTTGATATACAAAATTCATGCATCCTGGATCACCACCCATGCATGTTATAATTAATTTTATTAAATTAATTCCTCCAGTTGGTAAATAATGCACAGCCTAAGCATCGTTTGAAATAGAGTATATTTATTGACTTTGTCATATTGACTTTATACTCTGTATAAGGGGTAATCTTTACCTTTGACATCTATTTCCAATGAGCACGTATCCGTGAATCCTGCTGCGTCGGTCGCACGATAGGCAACTGTGTGAGATCCTTCATCAAAGAGAGCAGGTCTGTTGTTTCCAGAGACTGGTATGGAGTCTATCGAAGCTAGAATTGCCGTAATTTCAATAATACCATCAGCGGCCTGTTGCAATAAGCATGATAAGTTATAAAAACAGAACTGATCAGAACCAATTCAATTATTAGCAAAAAAGGTCTTTCCTTTTTTTTTCAAAATGAATGTACCATATTACGCCAACAAGCAAGAAGAGGATTGACCGCAGACATGCTTCTCATGTCTGCTCAATCAATCAATAACATTGTATTTTCTTTCTTGTACATGATTATGAATCATGTTCTCAAGCAATTTGCCAAATCATGAATCCTTGCCTACATTTTCAGAAGGAAATCAAATACATATCGCAATTCAATCAAATATTATTTAGGGGAGGCATCCGAATAACACTTTGGTTCGGCTGCACCTTAAAGCAAGAGCAAGCTGACCAACAATCTCATTGATTGTGTGTTATAAACAGCTAGTCTTAAAATATACCTTTTGAGGTAACTATTAATGATACAGTGAATAAACATGCCATTACTTCAGAGCTACCAAACCTAATTGGACAAAAAAATCCTACAATTTTCTATTGCCACACGATTGTCACTAGTAGCAAGATTTTAGCATTGAGATGAGCACAACATTTTTGGCGGTGAGTTCTTCCGATAAATAGTTAGTTTTGCTACTATTAACGGGCCGTTATCATTCCATAACTAAATAGTTAATTTCACAATTGTATCCGCTCCGTTTTTATTTCACAAAGAATTTATTTCAAAATGTTTTTGAAGTGGCGAGTTCTTCCAATAATAAGATGTTTAGGTACTAAAAACGGGCCATTATCACTCCATATATACCTAAGTAAATAATTCCGCAAATGTACCCGTTTTGCCTTTATTTTATCAAGAATTTATATCGAAAGATTTTTGGCAGCGAGTTCTTCTGATAAATTAGAAGTTTCGGGACTAAAAATGGCACGTTATCAGTTGATAATTAAAGAATTTATTCCGCAACTTCATCGGACCGCTTTCTTCCAGTTATATTTTAGTTCTCTTGTCATAAACTTTACACAATATCGCACATGTTTTTTTACAGTCTTTCGGGTTACCAGAAACAAACATATTTTTTAGGCCTAGTCGGAATTTTGCAAAATCGTATTTTATTGGGATAAATCGTACTGTCGTATTCTCATGCAAACATCGTACGAAATATGATAAAATCGTACTGGTTGGCAGCTCTGATACATTTAGAGCACCGATGTGTTGGCTTAGTGGATAGAGCATTCGCCTCATAATCGGGAGGTTGTGGGTTCGATCCCCAGCTGCGTCATACCAAAAGACGTCAAAAATGGTAGTTGCTGCATCCCAGTTTGGCGTTCAACAAGAGGGGGATAGAGCAACTTCCTTCTGGCGCTGCTCAGCGGCTGCCGGGTCCACGAGAAAAGGGGCAAAACAAATATCCGGTCATCTTTGTTTTGGACAATAAAATTTGGAGCATTCTTGGAGCATTGGAGCATTCATTCGTAAAGGGGAACTAAAATGTTTTCAGGAGAAAGGGGCTCGTTTTAGTTTGTTTTGCTACTTAGTAATATAATCATTGCATTATAAATGTATTGAGTAGTGAAATATAGTGTTTTGCATTCAAGTGGGCCTATATCATCAGACTACACTGATCTGAATGTTGCATTATGGTTTATGAACCAGGGCAGATTTGAGTAGTTGATGACTTGAGTTTGGTGTACACAAGGCTGTTGGTTTGTATTGACTTTAATCGTCTTGGCGAAATCCAAGAGAGCGCATATTATTTAGCCTCATCTTTTTCTACGGGCTGCAGTCTAAATGAGGGCTTAATTCTAACATTACCACAGCTAGCTACCCCCTAATTAAGAGAACAAAAAAAGCCGGAAGCGGTAGAGTAGGTCTATAGTCTAGTGATATTTTTTATGACTCTCCTTATACTTGAAAAAAAAACTTTACCTTAATTGGTTCCCAGTCGTCCCAGTGTATCTCCGCCTGGGATTGACCTTTCAGAGCAAATATGACCTGATCAGGTGGGCAATTAAGGACAGGAGGGGATACATCTGTATGGTAGAGGGAAAAAAAACAAAGCCTAACTTGAAATGTTTTAGAAAAAAGGAATGAGTTTCAATGGAATATTATATTTAGGCCTTAAAATGTACTTCGTGTTGAAGATTTATGATTATCACTACATGATTGAAGAACAATTGAACATGCTGAATGATTTGTTTGATTTTTTTAAAAATCTTTTTCATAAAAGTAAAGATGACAAAAACATGACAACTGAACATGCTGAATAATTCATTAAATTTTTTTTTATTGATTTTTTTAAAGCAGGTTTAATTGGAAAAAGTTGGATTGAATGAAATTATATTTCAACAAATCTTAAACGGTGATTTTTTTTTAATTCCCAAATACAATGTGTTGTCTTTTCATTAACAGTTTTAAAGGATGAGTAATAGACTACATGTGGAGATAACACATCCAATACATACAGTATTTTTATTTTATCTATTTATTTATTTTTTAACTGAGCCATTTACATAAGGACGTTCCGTTAATTTATTGCCCTACATTATACGCTCAAGTGTACTCAGCAGGAAAGTTTTGAAGTATACTTCAAGATGGAGTATTCATTTTCACAATCAGTCATTTCAAAATAAACAGAGCCTCTTTCTTGAATTCATAAAATGTATGTCATACCGATACAGCTTTGTGAGATGCCGTCCCATTGGCCATTCGCCAAGCATCGTCTGGAGGTTGTACCCTGAGCCGTGTAACCTAAATTACACAGGACATTACATGTAGTGCCATAGTCCTGCTTCTTGGTTGTATCTGTCTGTCCGCTAGCAAGACGACATGACTCAATGTATCCATTTGATGGTACATCAAGTGGGTCGCATTGAACAACTGGTAGACAATAGAAATCAAAAGTAAATAGAAATCAAAAGTATATTTTAATATTTTGTGATATTATTATATATCTTTTTTCTTTATTTTTCTTTAAGTTGACTATGAGATATTATTTCTATATGATAGGCCTAAAGATACTACCAGAAATGCCAATATAACCTGCTTTATTATTAATTCACTGGTGAATGTGAAAATTTGGAAGGAATTAATGCCTAAGAAATTACTAAACTTAGACCAAATACAAAGGTGGTGGATAACACATTCAAATATATTTTATAAAGAATTTTAAAGGGCCGATACTAACAGTTTTAGTATATTAAGAGAGAGGGAGAGATAGAGAAGGGGAAAGCTCTTATAAATTACTAATTAATCTGAAATCAACTCCACTCAATATTCCATTATTTATTTTTTCTAATTCTTTTCTATTTCTTCCCCCCCCCCTTTTTTTTCTTTTTGTTTACCTGCGCATGAAACAGGTCCACCATCCCATACTCCGTTGCCTTCTCCATCATCCATGCAAGTCCGGTATACAGACCCAGCAGGTAGATATCCAACATTACATATGAATGAGCATACTGTTCCGTAGGTCTCGTGCTCATTGGGGCATCCACTCTTTATACCGTGCTGAGGAGCAGGTATATCGCTGTTGATGCATGTCACAACTGAATTGCAAATTAGTAGAATCTTGAATGTTAAGTCACTTCTTAACCCTAATCAGGCCTCAGGGCTTCTCGGCCGCCGATGGCGTGAGCGCCTCAAAATTTTGCAAAATGTTAGTGTGTGATGTAATCTGCAAGTTAGTACAGTTAATTTTCCTGAAATTATGTGATCTTATTTTATATTAATTAATTATACTAATTTATGAATAACTCATATTTTTTGCTCTGATTTACTAAATAAAACTCCTAGAAAGCTAAATTTTGGTCTAAATATTCTTTGTAGCATTCCTAACAATTGTACTTGAAAAAGAATCGGTATAAAAATCATTTTCTTATGTATTTTATTGTTTTTGACCTTTTGTTTTTCTCTGTTTTTGGTAAAAAGTGATTGCAGAATCTTTTTGAAGCATAATTATGCTAAAATAAATTAAAATAAGCCACTGAAAGTAAAAACCTTCATATCTTTGTGAATTAGGTGAGAAAACTCTATTTGCATTGACTTTGTACACAAAATCATGTTTTTGAGCGGTTTCGTTCTGACGGATATTTTTGAAAATCGTGCAGCGTCGTAACCGTATGCCCGATAATTGCGAAAATGGTTTCAAAAGATGCGCAAAACTAGAAAGTAAAAAGTCCTAGAGCAGCGCAGTCAAAAAATTTCGCGCAGCGGTACAGAAAATGACGAGGGGGTTGTTTCAACCCCCCCCCCCTCAGCCTGATTAGGGTTAAGGTAAAATGGAACACAAAAGGGAGGTATATTATATAAAGAATTTGAAAATTATAGGGTGTTAACTGAACAAGAATGATGGCACACCCATTAGAATCAAGGTCACTTTAGCTCTAAAGGAAAGATCCATTGAAGATATCGCAAATCAAGTCTCTGATGATAATGCAGTGAAATGATTAGATTAAGGACCGAAATGATTTAAGAGGAAGCGTTTTTGAGAAGAAGATAAGGTTAATAAACTTATGTCTCTCGATATAGGAATTCTGATGATGAAACTGAGAAACAATATAAAAAAGGGCATTTTAACCTTCTTGTTTAAAAGAATTGTATTTTTTGTTTGTTAAAGAAGCATAAAGATTACCCATTACCTCAATTACCTTAAGCATGTATAGTGAGCTATACAGTGGCGGATCCAGGCAGGGCGCGAAAACATAGCAGGCCGGTACAAGAGGCAAAAATCTCTCATGATTGAATATCATATTAATTTCAGAAATTTGGTGCCTGCGCCCCATTTCTGCTTTCATATTTGCCGTTTGCACATGGGTTTTCAATATGCTGGATCTGCAGCAGTAAATACGCAATGTAATAAATCATATTTACCTTCACAAACAGGAGCTTGTTGTAACCACTCTCCATTTTTTCCACACGTCAGGGTATCTGATCCATCCAAGTTGTAGCCATTGCCGCACTCGAACTTACACTTCTGCCCCAGCTCCAATTCGCTCTCTTCTACGCAGGTTGTGTTCATTCCCGTATCCAAGGGAGGAACTGTGCACGTCTCAACTAATGCCAGTGTTTAATAGTAAGAAAGAGGTGAATAAAGGTGAATAGTAACCTTGTTGAATAAAATAAAATTCTGCATTGGCAATCAAATTTGATGTTACTTTGTCATGTAACAATGTTGGTGTCAACTTAGAAGAGTATAAGCGAAAGGAAGTAATGGCAAATAATCATACATTTTCTTGATTTATAAAAGATTGTATTTCAAAGGAGATAAAAAATTTTCGTTGACCACTATCTAGGAAGCAATACATTATCTTGTTATCAACTTAATATCAATCTGTCAATATGGATATAGATGACGATCACTATTTATAAGACCCTATGGTGTAATGAAAAATTTTCTATTAACAATATAGTCAGTGGTGGATCCAGAATTTCATGAGAGGGAAGGCCGAAAAATTGGAATTTCAGATTTTGGTGAGCCCAAATTTTTCATGTCATGTTGGCTGTGGGGGGAGGGGGTTGAAGGCTCCCCTTGGATCCGCTTCTGATAGTATTATGACCATTCAATAATAGACAATAAACCTGAAAGCATAATCCTATACCTGTGCAAGTAGGTGGAATGCCCTCCCAAAAAGTCACTTCACTTCCGGGTTGAGCATTGCATCTCAAGACATTGTTATCGATCACGTAGCCTGAATTGCACACAAAGTAACATGATGACCCATAACTCCTCTGGCAGGGTTGACCTCCAACATAATCACCATTGTCAGGCGCGTCAATTAATGGGCACTCCAAAACTAGTATCGTGACCAAAAAAAAGCGTCCAGATGAATTTTCATAATGTTAAACGTATGATAAATAGGACACACAAAAAAACCCAACTGCAAAATTAAGCCTCTTGTAATATACTGCTTATCATTATCAACCTCTGTTCAAAGTATTTCTGCCCTTTTATCGCCCCTATCAGTCTACTTTCACCCAACGCCTATAGGATATACTTGTGGTAAGGAATGGATTCCTTCAATGGTCCATGCCAGTACGATTATGAAACTACCATACAAGCAGTGAATCACAGAAAAAGTTGCTCAGCAACTTTGAGAGGCCCAACCTTTAGAGGGCCTCATATTAAAAATCTATAATTTACAATTTGTGAACCAATGTGAAGTTTAGTTCACCTTCAAGAACAACATACATTCTGTTCAATTATATCAAATTTACATGTTCTGTCATGGACGACTGAGTTAGTACTTAAGCTTTTAAAACCCCTAAAGTTGGTTATATTTGCAATTAAAGAGGCGGTATTATTATAGAAGAACCCTCTTATAAAAGGTACTCACTCTGACATTGTGGTGCACTGGCTGTCCATTCTCCAACATTACCAACTTTCTCGCATGTTGTGGAGTTGGTTCCATTGATAAGATTATACCCAGTTGAACAGGAGAACGAGCACACAGATCCTCGGATGTTTCCATTGGGACAGTTGATCAGAAGACCCGAGTACATGGGAATACTTTGGCATATAATCACTGTGTTGTCAAAAGTAATACAATTTTGTTTTTTTGTTATGATTGTTTTACACATAGTTCTAATTGGTCATAGAAGAAACCATTCTACAGTTACTTATATGACAACACATAAAACTTGGATTCAGACCAAAAAGTGAGCATAATTTGGCATTCCAAGTATTCCCCATTTTAATTGACAATAAAACCTTAAACCTGTTCATTTTGCAATTTTCCCAGTGTTTTGTCTAATTTTCACTCATATTGCATAAGTTGCATTTAAGGACGTTGCACAGTTATGTTTCTGCGCATCTTGACCGCGCATCCTGGGCGCTTATTATTACTACGTCACAATGGAAAAATATTTAGCGCTCACAGAGTTAAGAGAAATGAACTTCATAAAGATGTTATTTAAGGCCTTCATTTGTACATTATTAACCTACTTGAAAAGATATATATATAGCATTTATGTTGGTGCGTGTTTGTGTTATTCTAGATATTGTGGTGGATGTAACATGTACTGTAAATGTTTGGGAGCAGGATTTCAAATAATTCGTAATTTAGATAGAGTTTTCACATATTTGCATATTTTGGGCAAGTTTTTGGTGGTTTTCAAGCCGACTGGCCACTATAACAGAGCCGATATTTTGAAAACGAGCACATGGACCCCTATTTTTTAATGTTCCTACTCCTTAGGTCTTTTCATTTTAAGATTTTTCATAAAGCTATTGCTCTAAATGATTTTCTTCACAAAATTAAAAGAAGAGATTCACCTAATTGCTCGCTGTGTAATAAAAAAGAGGAAACAATGGTTCATTTATTTTGTGATTGTGAAAAGGTATCTCCAATCTGGCTTGATTTACTAGATACAATATCGCTTAAAAGTGCAAATTTTGCAGTTCAAAATGTGTCCAACTTTGAGAAAATCTTTGGATGTTGCGAAGATAAGTTTGTTTCCTATCTCTTTCTATTACTGAAATATCACATTTACGTTTGTAAGTTTAACAATAATGTTCCAAATTTTGCTGGTTTTAAATCCTTTGTCAAGAAGCAAAAGAAACTGAACGTGTGTTTAATAGCTAAAAAGAGAAACAAACTACCAATCCATTTTAAAAAATGGCGTTTTGATATTTAGCTGTTTCCCCCTACACTTTACATTGGTTTGGGTATATAATATACCTCAATGCTTTCAATTCAGTGATTATTTTGTAAGTACCTTTTTGCACTATTATGTTGTACATTGTAATATATATGTATCCATGCAGTATTCTATTACTTTTAGTTATTTTTTACTGCTATTGAATGAAGTCACATAGTTTCTAAGAGTTGATGAATTTGCTTCCATGCTATACAGTGACATGATAAAACATGATATATACAGTACGAAGTCATCAAAATAATCCTTTAACATAGAACAGAACCCCTATTGTAACAAATCGACACGTTGTTATGACTCTGTTACAGCGAAATCGGTATTCATAAATTGAAGATGCTAGTACTAGATGTTCCTATGTTACATCAAATCAGTTTTGAGAAACAAAAGGTTACAAATTTTGAATATGTCCACAAATCATGTTTCATAACATATAGATGTCAAACTTTCAGATTGACATTGTGTCATGTATAGGAAAGTTTTGATGCATAATCCAGGAACATAATACTTATTAATGTTCTATAATCAATAATCAATTAACTGCACATAGGAACTTTTAGCTCTATAACAGTGCACATAGGAACTTCTAGTACTGAAAAGTCAATATCTTAATGAAAACAACTTTATATTTAGATATTTATGGTAAAATGGTAGTTTTATTAACTTCACATGGATATTAACAGAAAAAATATCATCAGTGGACTGGCAGTTCATCATCACCATCTTGATCATGATGCATTTTTTGGTCATCATGTGCCTTATAGTCATATAAGCCATGATTTTGGTGAAGATTTTTCATTTAAAAGGTCTACATTAAGTTTTTTTAAAAAGATGACACATATTTCATCACTGTGCTGGTCACTTTTGGCAAATTTTCAAAAGAATTATTTGGCTCCAAAATATCTTCTGCACCCTCCATGTTGTTCAAAAAGCATCTAATTTTGCTGTCTCTAGGCACTACACACTGCGTATGCATTTCTGTGTGCATTGAACAGATCATGTGACTTGCTTTGCATGTATTGATTGGCTGGTCATGTCACATAGGTACTTCTAGTTCTAGATGACTGCACATAGGAACATCTAGTACTAAAAAGTTACTTTGTGTGAAAACAGTGGGGTGCCAATTTGACCCTTTGTAATTAAAATATTGATTTTTAAATACTTACAAGTTTAAGTAAACATACTAACATGTTGAAAAATACAAACAACTCAATTTGGCCAAAATGTAACATACGAACATCTAGTACTAGCATCTTCTATTATGTCTCTAGTTCAGGTCACTTGGGTCAGAATACACTTCATGGTTGGAAGTTTGTCATACGTAGATGATACATGTGAAGAGAAAAAGTCAAGATTTGCTACATAATACAGTCAACCCCGTCTTCGACTTTCAGGTCTTCTCTTGCTTTATTCGACCCTTCAAGATCAGGTTTATTATGCTGGTTATTGTGTGTTTTACTTTTTTTGAGATCAAATCATGTTTCTACATGTATGACATCAAATAGATTCGTCTCAGGCAGGGTTGACTGTCTATTTTAAAAAAATACTAGAGCAGTGAGATACGGATTTGTGTAACTGCAGATATAAGAGTGGATTTTCAACTGTGGGGTGTATTCGGTCCTCGGTGATAAATGACAGAGCTAAAGCTCGGTTTTTGTTTTTCTTTGTTTTTCAGGGGTTATACTGAGGCATGTAGGTCCGGTTTACAAAGAGACTTCCTCCTATTTTGTGCTTTGTACTGTGTCTATTTATGTTCAATGTACATATTTCCATAAATAGTCTTTTTGTCATTTAAGTTCCTCCTTTTTTTCCTTATTATCTTTATCAGTATTTTTATTATCATTATTGTTATAGTTGTTGTAAACAAAAAATTTGTTGTAATTATTGATACAATGTATTTAATAACCTGTACACATTGATTTGTTTTGATTGAATAAAAACTCAATTATGGAAAATCAACAACAACAAAAAATGTTCCTACTCCTTCAATATTCATTCCTCTACAAGTTGGCAAATTTGAATGAAATTGAAATGGATTTTGATTAAAGTGCAGCTTAAAATGTACTTTGTAAATTTCGTGTAGATTTCAAGCTTTAAGACTTGTATTTTGTCATTTTACACATCGTTTTAGCAACATGAGAGCGCTGATGGCTAAAAAATAGGTACAGGTTACCCAATTTAAACAATATCCCCATATTTGGTATACACTTCGCAACAAATCTGGAAGGTCTGAAAAAGTTTCATATTGTTTTGACAAAGTAAAGGAGATTTTAACTCATTTGTTGAAATCGCGAGGTCTAACAGAGGCAAAATTCTTAAATTATGCGTATTTTACATGCCTTCCAAATATGGCAACTTCAAAGTGCCGTAGCAAAAAATCAAGCACATGAACCTATATTATTTTTTTGCATTTATGGCATACATAGATACCAAAGTAACTCTGTGCAAAATTTGGAGAAATTGACAAGGACTTCGTTTTAACTGTGCAACGTCTTAAACTGTTTATTATTCCAATTCAATGCCTCAAATCATACAGATGAAATCCTGATCAATTGGTTGAAAATCAACTTGACCTACCTTACACGCTACAATTTATGAAAGAGATCTACCTTGAACAGTGACGGTGAAGGTGCAGGTAGCAGTCAAGCCGGAGGTATCAGTTGCAGTGTACTCGATGACATGGTAGTTCTGACTGAAATGTGTACCAGATGGATAACCTGCTGTTTGTGCAATTATCACTGGATCACCGGAATTGTCTGAGGCAGTTGGATCCATCCAGGTCACTACAGCAGTAGACTCAAGTTCGTCAGCGTAAACGATCCGTGATGCGGGACAGTAGTCAAATCTAGGCACGGTAGAATCTAGATAGCAAAGGTCATGAAGGTGCAAACAAGTTGAAATAAAATGCAGTCATCATATTTCTTTGCTTACTAAGGCTGGTATCTCACGTCGCGGAGACGTCTCCGCGACAATTTATGACAAAAAAGTCTGAAGTAGTCCCAAATCCGTCTCAGTGATATCGGAGACGTCTCTAATACGTTTTATCCGTCGCAGAGACAAAATTTTTGATTCTGTCGCAGATATGTCTCCGCGAAGTGAGATACCACCCTTAGTTCACTCTTGAATTAACAACTCAGGCATCATTAGCGATGTGTCCAGTATAGAAAAGGCATACTACCTTTTTGTATTAGAATGATTGTCCAGAAATGAACACAGAACAGCTTGCAATGGATGTTTGGAATTTAGGGCACTATAATTGTGCTTCATATTGCTTAAGAAACCATTGCACATCTTGTGGGGTGCCGAGAAACATTTGCTTTTTTATCAGGAAAAAATGCAGCAGCTTCTGACATCACAAATAATTTTCTTAACTATAGTTTTCTTATGATAATTTACCTTTTAAAAAGTATAATCTAAAGGCCGAGCGTTGGTCACATCACCACTTTGGATGAAAAAAATTGACAATGCAGCAAAGGTTATTATTATTATTATTATTATTATTATTATTATTATTCGTCTTGGCATCACCTGTGCCTGGAAGGCAAAAATCGAACTAATTCACTGTAACCCTTAGGTCTCTTTTCCTTGAAGATAATATAATAAAGGTGAATAAATGCCAGCTTTCATTGGTAGATGGCCGATATATTTCTTGTCAATGGATAAAGATCCTTACCTCTGCAGGATGGCTGACTCCCTGTCCATCCTGTTGCCAAGCACACGCGATCACGGCTCTGACCTGATGGTATGGTGTAACCAGCAACACACGAGAACGTGCACACACTTCGGTGATAACGACCATTTGAACAGGATACCCGACCTTTGGTTGGTGGTCGAATGACGTTAGGGCAGGATATCACTACAAGAAATTCAAATTGTGCCGTTATAACAGATGATATATAATTTTCAAGTTTTTCCATATTGTTTGAGACAATATTAAAGTGTGTGTACTTCATGTGATTATACAGAACATTTCAGTATGAGAAGATGGGGTGTGTAACAATGGCGTAACTAGGAATATGCCACAGAATTTGTTAAATATATCGCAAATTATTGATCATTATTGTCTATTTTTCATGAAAATGATAATAACAGATACAGTCTGTGCCAAATAAAATGGTACAAGTGGAAAACATTTTTTTATAGTATGAAGATTAATCACAACCTGGTATTGTTTGGTATTTTCAGAAAGCAGGGAAATCAGACTTTCTTCTGCAATTTTTTTCATCACATTTGGTACTGTAATTCTTTAGATATGACTAGTTTCCTACAATCAAGAAAACTCCATTTTTCGCACGCTGTCCCATGCCTTTGTGTAGGTTTTGTAAAATGGCCATAAATTCAGCGCTCCAGAACAATAAAAGTGTGCAGTTTCGACTTGTTCCTCGTCGCACAAAATTTAGGATAACTTTTGTTTTACGAAAGCAAATTATACAGAACAAAGCGCATCATTAAGGAAAATGTTTTGCCTTTAATTTGGTACCACATACACACATTATTTGAAAATATTTCACACCTAAATTATTTTTCACCCGACTGTACCATTTTTTTTACACAGACTGTATATACTGAGTTTTTAGAATTACATGTAGAAATTTCAATGGCAGAATTATTTTGGAATGAAAAGATTGGAATAGATGTAAATCACTCATGGGTGACAACATGGGCAATTAAATTAAACAGGATTCAGGATAACATCGTCATTCAATTTAATATCAATTATATGTATAATTTGATACCAACACTGAGTAATTTAAAGAAATGGAAGATGAGGAACAGTGATATTTGTGAAGAATGTGGGCAAGTAGGTGATAGTATACATATGTTTTGGTTTTGTACAGAGGTACAATAATTTTGGAAATATATAGAAAGGTATATCAGAAGATGTTTGAATCAAGATTTTATCTTGAATGTACAATATGTTATTTTGGGGGTTCCAGATTCAGGATAAGAAGATATTAACTTGATATTAAACTATGCATTATTTTCAATTAACAAATGTGTTAACGTAGGTATAACGTATGCAAGAAAAATCAAGTATACTGATTTAAAAATGATGTTTGTTTATGTTTTAAGAAAAAGATACGATGATGAAAAATGTAAAAGAAAAGAACATATGTATATGAGTTGGTCAAAATGGAGAAATGTACTGAGTAACGTTTAAAACTATTGTAATTTGATTTTGTTTTTAATAAAGAAGACCAGAGATGGTTTTTTTTTTAAAGTGTGTGTACTTCATGTGATTATTCAGAACATTTCAGTATGAGAAGACGGGGTGTGTAACAATGGCGTAACTAGGAATATGCGAAAGAATTTGTTAAATATATCGCAAATTATTATATTATATATTATATCATTATTGTCTATTTTTCATGAAAATGATAATAATAATAATAATTGATAATGATACCTCTACAAGAAGCACTACTTCCAGACCATCGCCCAGAACTACTTTGACCGTTGCTCATACATTGACGAGGCACTGCTGTGCTTGGAGCATATCCCTCAATACAGTTGTAATGACAAGTAGAACCCACATATACGCCATTGGAGCATATGATGAAACCGTTGCTCGGATGCGAGAGAGAACTACATCTAATAACTGTACAGAGTATGATCACAAGAACAATAATCTAGTAAAAAAAATCACAGGATGTTGCTATTCTGTAATCCATAAGGAATAATAAATATTTCAGCCGTCACATTGAACGGGGAACAGCTAGGGTGTATTGCCCACTAACCTCATTGTTGAAAGATCGACTTGGCATTAAACGGTAAATCCTTAGGCATGCATTTGATGCCAATAGATAATTTTTTATCCGTGTCTTTTTATTGATCATTGTATTAAAGCATTAAATGCATGACATAAAAAGCAAATTTTTCCCCACTGCAGATTGTACGGATTGTCGAACTGCATATTAATGAAAATAGAGTTAAAGGGAAGCTCTGGACCCAAAATAAGTTGCTTTTTTAAAAAGCAGAAAAATTAGAAAAACAAATTTTAAAAAAATTTGAAGAAAATCGGACTAATAATAAGAAAGTTATGAATAGCTTATTATGATGCACAAAAAATTGATCGCTACACCAAATCGGCAACACCTGTGATGTCATAGGGGCACAACTTGCCATGCATTGTCTATTTGTTTTTATGATAGATTTTCACTTTTTTTTTAAGAATCTGTTTTCCTCATAACTTTGGCCAAGATATATTGATGGCAATTTGTTATTGCATCTATGCATTTTCATAAAATGAGAATTAATGTAATGACATTTCAAAAGAAAAGTGATATTTTTCATGAAATTCAACATTCATGAATATCTTTTTTCTATACCGAAAACCTACTTAAAATCTTTGTTTTTGTATTTCTAGATGGGGTCCTGATTTTACAATATATGTTTAGCTGCAATAGCATATTGTCATCAATATATCTTGGCCAAAGTTATGAAGAACAGTTTCTTAACAAATAAAGTGAAATTTTATCATAAAAAAATATAGAAAATGCATGGCAAGTTGTGCCCCTATGACATCACAGCTTTGTGACTGTGTTGCCAATTTGGTATAGCGATCAATTTTTTTGTGCATCGTAAAGGTGTTCATAACTTTCTTATTATTATTATGATTTTCTTCAAACTTTTTTAATTCTGTTTTTCTAATTTCTGTGCTTTTTATAAAAGCAACTTATTTTGGGTCCTGCAGACCTTCCCTTTAACAAAAATCTTGAACAAACTCGAACCAGCAACATCTACCTCCAACAGAGAAGTAATTATGAAAATCCTCTCATGAAGCTTATTAACATTCAAAGCCTTCATAGGCCTACTACTGAATCAGTATAGGCCTGCCAATTTACAGCCTATAGGTCCCATAATCATAAAACCTTACTGAAGCCAGTTGTGAAGTAATAACACAGGGAACATTACAGAGTTAGGTGATAAATTGGCCTGTTGAAAAGGCTGGTTTTTAAATATATTTATAAACCTTTAAATTTTATGTAGTATCAAGGTATTGCTCGTCTGACATAGCAACAACTAATGTATGCAAACTGAATTCCATTTATTGTGGTTCATTCATAGAATACCTCCTGGCTATATGTAAAATTTAAAGGTCTGTTTAAAAAAAAAAAAAAAAAAAAAAAAGGCCGTATTGTTCCAGAGAGACCAGTATTCTTATTTATTATAATTATTTATTTATAATTTAGAATACCTTTAAAATTAAAGCTTACCCGATGTTTGTCTGAGATAGAAACAACCTCTTAAACTATTCTTACCATATACTCTCACTCGAAAGGTGCAGTCTGCTCTGTTTCTTGCCGAATCAAGTGCAGTATATGTAACGTAGTGGCTTCCTTCGCTAAAACGAGAGCCGGGTCCTGGACCTTGACGGCTGAAAAAAAAGGCAAATATTATTATTTCTTTTAAATGTAAAATTAGGTTATGTTTTTCTCTTCATGAAAATACTATAACAATATTTCTTATGACCTAGCTGATCGAACTGACCATTTTTTTTATGTAGACCGAAGAATTCAGCCATTATTTGATAGCATTGGATGCACAGAATGCAAAATAATGTTCATCACATGACAATCCAGTCCGTTTGAGGACAATAGACCCCTACTTGCAACTCTGTTAGTTCTCTTTTCCAAGTGTGACCAGGGACGTGACGAGAGGAGACCCTGGTGTGACAAACACCACAAACAAGATATCTATCTAAACATCTGTTCCTTGACCTCAGTCCAAACAGTGGTCACCCAAGGTCACAGCGGGGGGCCACACGCGGTGCAATATTGTTTACATTAAAGGATCTACATGTGTGTATCGGTACATTTTTATTAGTTTTTTTATTCTCGTACTTTCCTTATTCCGAGGTCGATTTTCTTCGTTTGAAATTGAAAACGAATTAACATTTGATTTCTAAATATAATATGCCTTTGACAACTTGAAAAATATCAAATACAATCATTTCAACAACAGGCAGAGCTACTCTTACGTAATATCACAGCTGTTGTTTATCATTTGACCCTGGCTCAACGTTCAGGCTAGCCTTCAGAGTTGAAAAGTTAGATAACAGGGATTACCTGGCCGTACAGGGTCGATAGTGCTTGGAACAAATGAATATCTTGGAGTTTCAAACAAGGTTTTTTGATAGGGGGGTATATTACCTGAGCTCAGCTCTCGAACTCAGGTCAGCTTGCAAACGAGGGATTGACGTAATGAGATATATGCCGATTTATAACCAAATATTATATTATCCTGAGAACAGTGATAAGTTCTGATCAGCCTATATGGAGAGAAAAATATTGTCAAAATACCCAACATTGTTCTGTAGATTTTATTACTTACCTAACCGTACATGAAGATCTGTCATCTGTGCACGTCGGAGCTGACCAAGACACCGTAACAGAAGATGTACTTATGTACCGATATATATTAGAAGGGCAGTTACGGAGTCTAGGAGCAGTGGTATCTTTCGAAAAAAGGGTATACAATAAAGATTAGGGGCTTATAAAGTTAAGATTGGCAAATTTTATTACAATTTCTTTTTTTTTTATTCCAATGAAATTTTCATCAAAATGCTCAACAGGAAAATAATCTGCCAAATGAAATGGAAATCATACATTATATTTACTTTAAACTATCCTATTTTGATTCTGCCCTGTGCACCCTAAATTGAATCTCCTTCAAAAAAGGACATAAGTTTGGTGGATTTGTTTTTCATGTAATTTAAAGGATTTATATCAATGATCATAAGATTTTGAAAAAAATTAGGCATTGCAAAGCAAAGATTAACGATGTTGTGTACTTTAGTCTCAAGTGTAAGCTTATTTCAAATCTAAGAAACAGAAGGATATATTGGGACATTTTACCACACGAATCCTCTGGTAAAATTGGAATATTACCACATGAATTACCACACAAATCCTGTGGTAAATTTGGGACATTCCTGTGGTAATTTGGGATAATTACCACACATTAATCCAATGGTTACCACAGGGAGGATTAATCATGTGGGGGAAAATGAATATACAGGGTGACCCAGAAAAAAGGAAACCCAACTTTGATCAACAATGATTTCAAAAATATTCCAATGGGGATTATGAAATTTATATCACGAAAGGCAACTCATACCACTAATGATTATCTCTCTCACTCACCAATATCATGCTTCGCTGAACCTCATTGTTCTGAAAAAGTCTTGTAAAATTGTGCGTGGTTCACTTTCATGCACCTCGAGATGGTTTGTGTGAATGTGCCTGGAAAGGAAACCACTTTGATCATCAATAATTTCAAACATATTCTGGTGATTAAGAAGTTTATATCACTGGAAAGTATAACTCATTACCATTTCTAATGATACCTCTCTCAGCTACCATATCATGCATCACTGAACCCATTGTTTTTGAAATTGTCTCGCAAATTGGGATATGTTCTCTTTTCATGCTCCTTGAGATGAGTTGCTTTTAAGTCCTAAACAATCTAAGTAGAGCATTCCGGTGACTTTAATAATGGGTTTGATAAATGGGTTGGAAATGTATTATTTAGTCCGTAATTTTATCCAGGTAATTTCATGTTACTGCTCACACAACCACAGAACCTTTAGTTCTCCGTGGAGAATGTAAGAGCATGACAGTGCATCAATCACAATTTTTCAAGATATTTTCAGAACAATGGTTCAGTGATGCGTGACTATGGCGAGCTGAAAGATCAATAAAATGATAATGAGTGGCACTTTCCAGTGATATAAACGTCATAATTACCACTGTCATGTTTTTAAATGATTGATGATGAAAGTTGAGTTTCCTTTTTAGGCACATTGCAACAACCATCTCATGAGCGTGAAGTGAACCACTCACATTTTGCAGAGCATTTTCAAACAATGGGGTTCGATGATGCGTGACATTGGTGAGCTGAGCAAGGTATCTTAAATGGTTAATGACGTTGCACTTTTCCGTGAATATAAATTTTATAATCACCATGGTAATATTTTTGAAATTATTGATGATCAAAGTTGGGTTTCCTTTTTTCTGGGTCACCCTGTATGTGGTAAAAATGATTACCACAGAAGTACCACACACCCATTACCACACAAAGTTACCACAGGATTACCACAGGATTACCACATGGCGTTACCACAGGATTACCACACACACCCAAAGTTGGAAGTTAATATTTTTGGCGTACGATTCGGGTCAAATATAGACGCCATCTACGTACGGGTTGCTGTATTGAATTATTTCTTTTTCATTAAATTATATTAAAACCTTTGGGTGACGGGAGTTTTTATGCCGGTGCCGTTGACCAGTTCTTCCAATTTTTCTGTATTTTCTGATAATCCTGCTCAGACCTAGACCCCTCCAATACATGGAAGAGTCATGGGCACAGGAATCTGTATAAGACTCAGTTTTTGGTTCCCAACATGGGATATACCACACACTGATATATATACCACTATTTAGCAAAAATATTTTGGGTCACAATTAGTTTCTTAGTTCGCCATGATGTTGCACTCTTTGACCCCGTGCCTGGGAGGTCACATAATGTTTTGCTAGCTAGCCTACGTTCAATACATATCATCACGTAGGTTTTACAGATATCGCCACATCTCCCTTTCTTTAAGAAAGATGCAATATTTCTTTTGAGTCTTTAGCATGCACATTTATATATATAACTTCTTTTATGCATGCTGTTTGCATAATAATAAATCCTGTAAAGTTTCAACTGAGTCTTTGAGTTTTTGTTCTTGATGATAATATCTTTCAAATCCGGAGTGTTCGCTGGGTGTTTGAGTAGGTGTTCCAATTTCAATATAACAAAATGCTTTCCTCTGTTATAGCTATTTTAAGAGTTCATAACTTTTATTTAACTAACTCTAATCCTAAAAACACTCGCGAAAGGTCCTTTGTGATTTCGCTCTAACTATTTACAAAGTTTTGGATCGCTTTATATTTATAAGTCCAAACGATATATTGGTTTTACTCGTCGTCCACTTCTAGTTGTTCTAACTGAAGAGGTATCGCTTCCTGCAGATGCTCGTTGTTCGTCTGCGTTGTCATCTTCGTCATCTAGTTCGAAGTCATCAGATGAATTAGACTGGGCTTGTAGTCTTGGATCAAGTCTGAGATGTCTTCTATTTCTTCGACGTATCTCTCCTGACTCAGTCTCTACCAGGTATGATCTATTTGGTTTGACCGATTTGACAATACCACGTTTTGACCAATTCTTTGTCTTCATGTCCTGTAGCATGACATTTTGACCTGGTTTCAGTTCTTTCAAGTCTCGAGCATGTCTGTCATAACGCTCTTTTTGCATCACTTTCTCTTCTTCCTTTCTTCCCTCGATTTGTTGGTTGTCTAGGAGATTATCTACCATTGGAAGATTTGACCTAATTCTGCGGGTGAAGAGTAGCTCTGCTGAAGCTAAAGGAAAGCTTCGATAGACTTGTAATGCTCTGCGAATATTCTGTCCACTGTGCTGTGCCTTGCGGATGAGATTCTTTGCAATCTTCACAGCATTCTACACGAGACCATTGGATTGTGGATAATGAGGACTCGATGTCGTATGATGGAAATCCCATTCTTTTGCAAAGTTTTGGAATTCTTGACTTGCAAATTTTGGTCCGTTGTCCGACATCAGTTCCATTGGCGTCCCGTGGCCAGCAAATACTGCTTCCATATGAGTTATCACTGCTCTACTACCTGTTGAAGTTAAGGGACATATTTCAAAGTACTGTGAATAGTAATCTACTATGACTAAGTATTCTTTGTTATTCAGTGTGAACAAGTCTGCAGCTACCTTTTCCCAGGGTCTGTTTGGTACTGCATGAGGATTTAGTGTTTCAGCCTGTTGCTGTGGTCTGTATGTTAAGCAAGAGTTACAGTTTTGAACCATTTCAGTTATGTCTACATTGATTATTGGCCAATAGATAACTTCTCTTGCGTGCTTCTTACACTTTTCTATTCCTAAGTGACCTTCATGCACTAAGTTTAGAATGTACCTTCTCATGGATTTAGATATTACTATCTTGCTACCTTTGAAGATGATGCCATCTGCTTCAGAGAGTTCACCTCTGATGATCCAGTATTCTCTGATTCTAACTGGACATTGCTGCTTTTTTTTCTGGCCAACCATTTCTGATTGCAACTAGCAGTTCTTGCAGTTGATCATCTTTTCTTGTCTCAGAGACAATTTCTTCTCTTTTGTTTGTTGTTACTGAACTGCTCTGGAGAATAGCATCCATATCTACTCTCATGTCTTTTAGGTCTTCTCGACATTCTTGATCAATTTTCTGATCTGTGATTTGTTCTGTTTGTTCTGTTTGTTCTATCTGTTCGATTTGTTCAACATTAAACACTCTTTTCACAAGAAGCAAATCTTCACACGTCTGTAATCCTAACAGAGGCTTTCTGTTTCCATGAATCACCAGACAAGAAACTGTGTGTTTGATTCCTTTGTACTCAACTTGTACACAACAACTACCTAAGACTGGAGTATCTTTATCATCAAAGTATCCTACTAACTTCACTTTAGACTTTTGTAGCTTTGGTTTAGGTTTTAATCCATTGAAGACTGTTTCAGACATCAGGTTTGCTTGAGCACCTGTGTCTAGTTTAAAGTCTACTAACTGATCATTCACTTTAAGTTCGACTATCCACTCTTTCTTGGATTCTTTTGACTCTACACTACAAACCATGAAACCTTGCGAATCTACTTCTAAGTGCTGAAGTTCATTGACCTTGGTTACTTTGCTTCGGCATACTTTCGCAAAATGATTTAGCTTACCGCACTTATTACATTTTTGACCTTGCGCTGGACATTTGTCTTTGCTATGCCCGTATCCACATTTAGTACAAGTATCACGACTTTGTGGTTTTGACCTTGAACCATTTTGTTTTGGCTTCGCACCATTTTGAGGTTTCAACTGTTTCGACATATTACCTGAGAACTTAATTTTTCCTAGTCCTATCAAAATAATCTACTGGGAATGAGGCGTTTTCACCTGCGGAACCCAGTGCTTTGGCCTGCACTCAAGTTTGTTCAGCCGCACGACAAACTCGCAACGTTTTATCCAACGTGAGATTATCTTGCCTCAACAAACGTTCCCTTAGACCATCGTCTAAAATACCACAGATAATTCTTTCCTGAAATAAACTCTCTTTCAACGAAGAAAATTCACACGACTGAGCTAGATTCCGCAATTCAGTTGCGTACTGATCAATACTCTCATGCACTAATTGATTCCTAGTGAAAAATCTATGTCTCTCATATGTCAGATTCTTTTTAGGCATGCAATATTCCTTGAATTTCTCTAACACTTTCTTCAGCTTCATACTCTCTCCCGAGGCAAATACAAAGCCAAAGGTATTATAAACATTCAAGGCACAATCGCCAATCACATGTAGAAGCATAGAAGTCTGAGATTTGTCATCTTTTTCTGAAATTCCTGAGGCAACATTGTACAGAGTAAACTTTTGCTTAAACTTTTTCCAGTTTTCAGCTACATTGCCTTTCAATTCTAGCGGTGAAATCTGTGTAAGATGTTGAGACATCTTGACTATGTTCCTAGTGTTTCGTTTGTGTCTGACTTTATTTATTCGTGTCTGTGGAGATCTTTTTAGATTCTTTCTAATGAAACATGCAACATTTACAGTCTGGTATCTTGTACTTTTAAACAATTATGACTCTAGACCCTATTCATGTTCATTTTCATCGTGTATTCATGTTGTTCATGATGCCGATTCTCTGTGCTTTATATTCATGCACTGACCGATATACAACAATGAATCAGCTGTTCGCTATTCATGCACACAATCAACCTGCATAATGAGTTCACCGTGAACTATCTTTACTCTCTCCGTCTCATCATATCGTAACTTAAAATTATGAATAAATGGAATGAACTGGCCTGATTTAGAAGCTTGATTGTTCCATTCCTTAGTTGGTTTCTCCTACTTTCTAGTAGTTAACTTCTGACATCATGTATTATCAGAATGATGGAGGCAGAGACGGGAGTTGTTGCAGGTTTACAGACAGTCACGTTTATTATGTGATCTTCGCCATGATGTTGCACTCTTTGACCCTGTGCCTGGGAGGTCACATTAATGTTTTGCTAGCTAGCCTACATTCAATACATATCATCACGTAGGCTTTACAGATATCGCCACACCTGGGACTCAAACCCACGCGTGATCATGCGATCTTGTCCAAAACGAGCGCTCTCACAAATGAGCAACTGAGCTACTTACTATATTTCTTGATGATAATGCAAATTTCATAATTATCACTCTTGATGTTACTCTGTGTTTAGGAAATACATTTCCTTAAAAGAAAAAATATTAATATACAGTAAATTACTGTTTAGTGAGGTAAACTTTACAAATATACTGATTTGTGCATACCAAAATATTTTATGCAAATGAGCTAATTACCATAATACCACATGAAAATACCACAGGAATACCACACGACTTCTACACTTCAGCAGGAAACTACCATTTGGAGTAAATCCAACAATTCTTCAAATTACTATTTGGTCTAATTAATTCCCATTTCGTGTAATGTCCACTTGGTCAAACACCTTAGTCAAGTCCTGTAAGAAACTAGTAGGCCTAAAGAGAGATTCCTTAGACCACATGGGAAACTAGACCAAAATATTGTAAATTGAGAACTACTGTCACACAAACACACTCATGCACATACATCCACATACACACACACACAACATATACCGGTATATATATTTATATGGTCTAACTTCCACTATGTCCAATACATATTTGGTCTATTTCTCATTTGGTGTTACGACAACTATGTCTAGATTGCCAATTCGTCTAATATCCAAATGGTCTAATTGCTTTTTCGTCTATTACCAAATGAATATTTGGTATATTTCCAGTCTGTTACAGGAATAAACCAAGTGGTGTTAGACCAATTGGACATTAGACCAATTGGACATTAGACCATATTGGAATTAGACGGAATGGTAAATAGGCGAAGTGACAATTAGATCAAAAGGTAATTAGACAAAATGGTTGTAGACGAAATGGAATTAGACCATGTGAGATGAGGCCAAATGGGCATAAGTCAAAGTGGGATTAGACCGATTGGCAATTTACCAGAAACAAACATTAGGCTACTGTTTATTACAAATCAACATCATCATCTTAAATCATCAGCAACATCAACCAAATCAAACCCACTGGTACATAAACATTACATTTTGACTAAGTTATTGTGGCCTATAGGCTACTAGATAATTTATCATTTCATATAGTCCATCTTCCATAATCAGTAAAAAAATTGATATATACTAGAGTGAGTCAATAAAAATGTCCCATCATTTTGAAGCTGTCTTGTGAAAAGTATGAATATTTAATCATGATTTTTTTTTTATATGTCTTGGTTGAGTCATCCTCCTAGCATATGTTGGTACAATTTTCATTTGGATCTTTGCACGCATTACTGAATAACAGACATTTTTCGGGAGACGGTAAGATCTCACTTGCACCAAGTGGCTGGGTGAAGAATATCCCTTATGTGCATGCAAAAAGATACACACCCACACGTACCCTCATTTACACATACACAAAGCACATACACACCCACACCCTCGCCACACACACCCACATTCACCCTCCACACACACAAACAAACGTACATGCCCTATCTCATCCATACTAGCACACACACACTCACACACATACACACCCACAGCCTCAACAAACACATCAACAAACACGCCCTCACTCACACTCACAAACAGTTGTTAGGGAATATACTTCACAAACATTCAGTGATGGTCTTGGTAAACAAAAGGTCAAATGGGACATTTAATTGTGAACTGTTTAATGTGTGTGTGTGGGTGCGTCCCTGATAGCAGACATGGTCGTAATAACGTCGTAATGATGTTGTAAACTAGTAATACTGGTCATACGTCGTGTGTACGTCGTCTCTATGACGTCATGTTGACCACTGTCAACGACAAGTATATTTTTATATGACAAGATTATGACGTGATTATGACGTCATTTATTGACCAATCTACGACGATTACATTTGCATTTTATATGACCAGATTATGATGTGATTACAACGTCATTTATTTATTTTTTTTTTTTTTAAAGCAGGTGTTTCTGCATTTATTGAATCGAAAACATAATATCACATTAATCATTATACATATACATAAAATATATAAAATAATTGATAAGATTACAAATTGTACATTACAGAAATAGCAATAGATAATGAGACATAATTCATATAGATTTAAAACAAATACTAATACTTCAAATGCAGGGGCCAGCTATCATAAGCAAAAATGCTTGACGAATAGCAGCCAGGGGGAGGGGCTACATGAAAACCATTTAAAATTAACGAGTCTATTTATAACAGGGATGTCACTTAATTTCTAAGAAATAAAGATATAAAGGGAAAGGGAAACAGGCAAAGTGATGTGAGTGAGTGTGAGTGCGAGTGCAAGTGCGAGGTTTACAGATACTTAGATAAAAGGTTACTCTTAAACAAAACTTTAAAGGATAAAGAGATGTAGCATGTTAATATTAATAGTAATGTGTCCAAACATAGGACCATGATGACGTTGTTTGTTGGCAATAATTAGTCTTGATTTGTTAAATGAAGTCAGATGAATGTCGTGTGGTATGAATGAATGTCTCTGTTGAATAAAATATTTTTGAAAGTGTGTGGTATAGTATTGTTAGAAGTTTTGTACATAAAAATAGCAGTTTGATAAGTGTGAATATCGTAAATTTTCAAGTTTTGAAATTATGAAATAAAGATCGGTATGGGCGAGATAATGGATGAGAACAAATGCGAAGTGCTTCTTTTGAAGGGCGCAATAATGAATCTATTTTTGTTGTTACTTTTCCCCATACTATGTTACAAAAGAATATGTGACAAAATAAATGAGTTATAAAGCATAAGTAATGATCTTGAGAGATATAATATTTTAATTTATACAAAATGCCTGTGCCTCTTGCTACTATCATGTTAATATTCGAATGTGACTACTCCATGTACAGTTAGGAATCGATCAAGACACCTAAAAATTTAGTTTCCTGTTTTTTCATCTTGGCATATCATTGATATAAAATTATCGCGAAATACGTATTTAGAATTAATATGTTAAAGTACATAAAGTTTTTTTTTAATGTTAAGGGAGGTTTATTTGACTTTAACCATAATGATACTTTCTTAATTCTTTGATTGAGAGTTGCGACAAGTATATTTAAGTTCGGATGTGATAGAATATGTTAGTGTCATCTGCGAATAAGATATATGTAAGTATAGGTGATGCGTTTACAATGTCATTCATATATTTAAAAATAATAAAGGGCCTAGGATTGAACCCGTGGTACTCCACATTCACATGACTTATATTAGATGATTTGGTTTGAAATTAACAAATTGACGTCTATTATTCAAATAGTCCTTGAACAAGAAAGTACGATCCCTCTGATTTCATATGTCTTTAGTTATTAGTAATTATGTTAGGTCCATTGTATCGACGCCTTCGATAAATCCATAAACTCCAATAGTGTGTTCTTTTTTGAGAGTGAATATTTATTTGTCATGAAGTTGAACAATGGCATAATCAGTCGAATAATTTTCCTAAGCCGTATATTGGGATTAATTTGTTTGTGTCCAAAAAGGTATATAAACGATTGTAAACAATTTTTCAAGTATTTTGGAAATGCTTGGGTAACAGAGAAATCGGGTCATCTTTTTTATTATTGGAATTATTTTGGCAAGCTTTAGCGATTCGGGGAAAAAATGCCTCGGAGAGAGACAGATTGAAATATGCACAAGTGGAGCAGCCATGAAAAAATTATTTGGTTCAGTAAATAAACACTTATCCGTCTGGCCACTAGATTTACTGGATTTTAAAGATCGAACCAATTCCTAGTATTTCTTTAAACATTTGTAGGATTAAAAGATGTAGAATGTCGTTATGAATTATCTTAATATGTGAAAATCATGATCATTGTAACAATTTTTGAGGCTAGATTTGGGCCAATGTTGTAAAAAATGAGTTGTGCTCACGGATAATTCAGGATCTTTTATATAATTCACGTCTAAATTCAGTTGTCCGATCTTTTTTCTACCTAATGTCCTTTTATCGTATTCATAATGTTTTATTTGTCTTTATTTTTCATTTCCTGAAAATACATTTTCGTGCTAGAACGATAACAGAAGTTATTTATTACGATATGTTTTTATGTTTGATGTACCAATGTAGGGATTAAGTGATATTTTATATAATCGATTACGAGTAAATATAGCCTGATTATTCTTGAGTGATCCACTGTTGTTATTCTTTTTGGTCGAAGTTGATTTTTGTCAAAGGCACATTTTTATTTAGTAATAAAGCAGTTTGTTTATGAATATTGACCAATCTACGACGAGCAAATTTACAATTTAATGACCATATTATGACATAATTATGACTTCATTTATTGACCAATCTACGATGAAAAAATTTGCATTTTATATGACCAGATTATGACATGATTATGCGTCATTTATTGACCAATCTACGACAATTAAATATGCATTTTTATATGACCAGATTACACGGCGTAAATCCCGGGGGGGATGGGGGGATACATCCCCCCCAGATTTTGAGAGGGGGGGATGGCCTGTACAAACATCCCCCCAGTTTCAAGAAAGAATGAAAAAAAAATATACATAGATAATTGTTTATTGGTTATAATCGCGCTTTTAATACTAAAAAGCCTGTTTTTTACTCAAAACCTCCAAAATTTTCCTGCTCGGTCGCTAATGCGACCTCGCAATAAGTATCAAACAGTAACCTAGGTATAAAAGGTTGGTACAATGCCCACGTCTGGGACAACCTCAGGACAGGGCATGCTGCAAGGGTGTGCTTGACAATCAAAAACATTATGTAATTGTGTGCGGGCTAAGTTATTGGAGGGATGGCTGCAGCCCAAAATTTTCATAGCAAGATTTGTGATTTTGGTTCTATACGCTGTTTATTTAAACAAGCATTGTAAAATTATCTTCTAAATGGATAAAAAAAAATAGGCTCGCACTTCGCTCTCGCTGATACTAAATAGGATCTATACTTTCCAAAATAATATCTCCAATTTTCGCGCTCGCATTACTTTTTTTACATTACTTAAATGAACAGGAGACAAGGCAGCCTTAAAACTATATATTCAAAGACAAATTTCTTCGTACCTCCTCCCTGTCAGAGTACATTCTCTTTAGGTCTATGCCTCGATCTAAAGTGCCCCTTTCAGAAAGGTGCATTTTTCCATCGAGACCCCCCCCCCCCCCCCCATTCAAATCCTTTCCGCTGCCTCTACTATATCTTTTTTGTTTTATTTTGTTTTGTTTTGTTTTTTTGTTTTTTCACGGTTACTATATAGGACCTTTAATGCACACACATTATATTTCAGCTCAAAATTTTCAGCTCGCGCTTCGCGCTCGCTGATACTGAATAGGAGCTATAATGCACAAATATCTCAAACTTTTACCTTAAAATTTTCGGCTAGCGCTTCGCGCTCGCATTAGTTTTCCATTACTAAAATAAACATTAATCAAGGCAGCCATTATGATTTTTAAAAGCATACATTGAAAGACAAAATTCTTCGGCGTATCCCCTCCGTCTCCGAATACATTTCACTTTAGATGAATGCCTCTGATCTGAAGTGTAACCCTTTTCAGTAAGGTGCCCTTATTGTTTCAAGACCCGTGACTTTCAAATCCGGTCCGCCACCTCTGCTACCATAATAGGCCTATATACATTATTTTTCCGGGCTCGCGGGTACTATAAAGGACCTTTAATGCACAAACATATCCAATTTTAGCTTGAATTTTTTGGCTTGCGATTCGCGTTCGCTGATACTAAATAGGAGCTATAATGCACAAATATCTCCAATTTTAGCTTAAAATTTTCTGCTCGCGCTTCGCGCTCGCATTAGTTTTTCCATTACTAAAATGAACAGTAATCAAAGCAGCCATAAGTTAAAAGCATACATTCAAAGACAAATTCTATTCGTACCCCCTCCCTCTCAAATCCATTCCACTGCCTGTGCTATTAAAAACTTGTGTCGCGAGTGCTTGTGTCAAACAAGATCGCGACAAGTTGGCAAATTATTTCGCTCATCCCCCCCACTCCTCGACACGGATTTACGCCGTTGCCAGATTATGACGTGATTATGACTATTGGTGAAAATTTTGTAATCGATTATAAAAAAGGAATAGTAATGATTTTGGGTAATTAATCGAGTTTTTATCATGTTTCTTTTATAAAACAATGTTAAACTCTTTACACAAGTGTTTTTTTTACTAAGAAATAAATCAAAAACGTCAGAATTAAGCGGTAAAGTAGAATGAAATAAATATGCAATAATCATTAAAGAAGAATTAAAGAAACTTTAACCATGGCATAGTTATATTATTTATAACATAAATCCATGGAATTATCTCATTCAGTAAATACAAATTATCCCTCTTTTAAATTAAGTTCATGAACCATGCCCGTAGAGGAAGAGCTTTTAACTCTTGCTCCATAGCAAAGTTAAAGCTATGGGATCTTCTGAGTGTAAAATCAGTTGATGGTCAATGAAAGTACTCTAGAAATATTTTGAATTACATCGATCACATTAAACCTGAACAATTAAAGACGTATATATCACGTCATAAATCATACGTCTTTATGACGTCATCATAATCACGTCAATCTGACGTCTAATGCTGGTCAAGAATACGGTGTAAAGACGTCATTAAGACGTTGTAGTTGACTATCAATACATGACATAGTTTTCTGATAAAACAATAATTTATTGTATTTCCCCCTTTTTTCTTAAAACATGAAAACACACTAGAATCGGCCTTTAACGTATAATAACAGTCAAATATGTTGTCATATAATACATGATGTAATAATATCTTTGAATAATATACTGGTACATCCCCTCAAATTTATGATATTGCATGCTTCTCTATATGTAACCCGAATTTTATTCAATAATAATAATGATAATAATGATGATGATGATGATAACAATAATACTAATAGTAATAATTATGATGATAATAATGATAATGATAATAATAATGATAATAACAATAATAATAATAATAATAATAATAATAATAATAATAATAATAATCATAATTGTTTTTTCCATGAACTATGTATATCTGTATTTTGATTATTTTTTTTTTAATGCATATTTTTCATTTTCATTTGTATGTACTTTTTAAATTGTAAATATTTTCGCAATTCGGCGATTTCGCCGCGATGAAGATATAAATAAAACCTTGAATCTGAATCAAATCTATTAACGACGTCATAATCACGTCAATATACGACGTCAATATGACGACGTACGTTGGTGCAAATATTTGTCTTTAAGACGTCAATATGATGTGAGACACGTCGTAAAATGACGTAAATAAGACATCTTTTTTTCCAGTTTCTGCTATCAGGGGTATGTGAAGATGTACGTATGTATGAAGGAGGAAGTGTGTGTGTGTGTGTGTGTGTGTGTGTGTGTGTGTGTGGGCGTGTGTGTGTGTGGGCGTGTGTGGGTGTGTGGGTGTTTCTGTGTGACTAGAGGGTGTGTGGGTAAGTGTTTACACATATTCTGTCAACATTTGATTTTAACCTTCAACCAGCCACTTGGCGAAAGTGAGATCTTACCGTCTTCTGAAGATTGTCTGTTATTCGGTCATGCGTGCAAAGATCCAAATGAATATGGTACCAACAAATGCTAGGATGACTTTACCAAGAAATATCATGAAACCCATGATTGAATGTTCATACTTTTCACAAGACACCTTCAAAATGGTGGGACATTTTTATTGACTCACGTAACTATACACAGCCCCGTCGACGGGGGCTGGTCGGTTTAGTATAATATAGGCTACAAAAGTACAATGTTAGAAGTAATACAAAAATACAAATAAAATACACCCGAAAATACAATACCCCCAAAATAGTACCATCAGGTACCAACAAGACAATTTAATAATAATGTGGATTTTGATCTTCAATGAAGAGAAATGATGACGGAGACATACCTGGGGGAGGCGGTGGTGGAACTGATCTACGACGACGACGACGACGACTCCATGCATCTGTGTGAAAATATCAGTTAAGCACTACGTTATTCATTTTCATACTGTACAGACGAAGTAGACGAAAGTTCGCCCCAATAAAAAAAGCTCGCCCCGATTAAAACCTGACGGTTATATAGAAGCCGAATATAATTATCATGATGATAACTTCAACTATAAAATTGAGGTCTTTTGGTCGAACATTCCTGCAATAACGCGCTTACATTCATGATAATTCATAACATATACTAATACACACGTAAAAATTCTTTTGCAATTAGATTCTTAAAAATATGCAAATGCGTTTATATATGTAAACAAAATCATGATGCGCTATACAAAAGAGACTTGATTATCTTTACAAGTAGTATTTCTCTACCAACTAAAGTTATTGTAAAGGGATTGTACTTAATTATTTATTACTACCTGTTTGAGACGCTAGCAGCAGAAGACATGCCAATAGCAGAACACGGTTCATCCTTCTTATAGGTCTCCAGAGACTCTAAAAAGCAACCAATATTAGGAGATGGAAGCAAGTAATTTGCAAAATTGTTTTTCCCCGGTAAACTTTGCAATTTAGGTTAATTTGGTGCGGCTCTCTTAATTTAAAACAACTCTCAATTTATTCTCTCGTATATTCCAAGCTTAGGAAAATTTGATTGTTAAAATAATCAATGATGTTCAACAAATATACAAGTTATCATTTAGACCCAACATTTTTTCAGACACTTGAAACCACTTTAAGCATGTTAAGCCTCAACTTAAATAAAGCTCATATCTAAGTCTAAAACTGGGGTGTAGTTTTGGTAATTCTCAAAATATAATCTTTAAAATTTGCAGTTTGCTTTGATATAGAATAAAAGAGAATGTGACAAGGCACAAATCACCTGATAATGGTATCGAAAAGTAATTGCAAATAATGCATAATAATACTATTAAAGTGTTTTATAGCAAACGTTGAGATCCAGACAATTTGGCTGTGTACGAAATACGATGGTCTAAATCAACCAGCAAATGTTAATAATTATCTTAAAATACAACTTCGCATGCATTTTCTACATGATTATATCAGTGAGAATCTCTAAATATCTTCCCTTTACTATTTTCGAAAATAAACATCGTCATTAGATAATCAAGGCGTTTTGATAAATTAAATACCATTATTAGGGCTACATTTCTTTCATTATTCTTGTAAAATCTAATTTAATTTTATTATTGTCTCATATCACTTAATCTGCCCTGATTGCAATGCATAAACACAGATAAATAAAGTTACACATAAAACATATTATTTATAATAACGAAAATAATTACCTCAATGAAGATGACACGCTTAACTATTGTAATGCAAGGAGAGTCAACATTAGAAATATTTTTAACAAAACATTTTTCACAACTTACAGCTCACACAGCTGACTTCTTCCCACTCGGCATAACGCCAGAACTCCAGATAAGAAATCCATCACGTGACTAACTTTATTTCATTTCAGATTTAGAGAAGAGGATAATATATCAAATGGGGACATCTATAAATTGGTCTCATTGGGCCAATGAATGTCTGACCAAAGTCTAAGCAATAATTGTGTATTACACGTATTTGGTCAATATTGTATAGTTTTTATTTTTTACAACCCCTCTTAAAAAGTTTAACATTTCAAGTTCGAACGTCGATTAAAAATTAAATGGACAAAATATCTTTGTTTGCACATATTTTTAATGGTAAAGTAAAGAGTGGTTATTTCAACAAATGATTTGAAGGGGGAAACCCAGGAAAGCTTAGCTTAAGTTGGACACGCCATGTTTAACGATTAACAACAATAAATAAACAATAAATACATTGTAATCTAAGTTCAATGGTATATTTAAACAATGGAAATTTAGCACAATCAGGTATCGTTCATTTATAGGTGAACAAATATTAAAAAATTACACGTCAAGGTTCAGGATATCTCGCAATATAATGAACTATCATTCTGGGGGTTTTTTTCTAAGCGCATAGAGACATTGAATTATGCTAATGTGTTAAGTGCTATTAAAAAAAAAATATTATTATTATTATTATTATCATAATCTTATGAAATGTCTAATTTTTGTCTTATTATCAGTATCATTAAAGTTTCATGTACATTTTTTTCTTTATACGTTGATGCCCTCTTTTAATGATTTTGTACAGGCGTCATTAGCACTTGCAGTAATTCATAGAGCCAGTCAATGGAAATGCAGTAAGATTACAGGTATTCTCGAGAACTTTTCTGGGATTTTTTTAAAGGAGAAATTGTCTAACAGTGTATCATCCAAATAAAATTGATAAAGAATTCACTATGAAAAATTACAATAACAATGCATTTTATTTTTTTCATTTTTTTTTTTACTACACTTCACGTCTGACCTTGGCCTGATGTCCAGGCTATCTCATGATAATCATTCCAACGAAATGTACATTTGTAAAGGGTAAATTATATTTTCAATGATACCAAATTAAAATATTACAATCATATTTATATGATATTGGTACATAGCATAATGGTGAATTATATTAAAGCTCATTCTTATATTTCAGATTTTTTTTTCTTGATGAAGGCTGCCATTCATGGGGATCAATATGCTGGATAAGGCTAGTGCAATAAAACATATTTATAGTCACAGCTATGATTAAAAAAAAATGCACATATCTACTTAAAACAGATAGACCAACGCCTTCGTTTAATTAATAGCCGTATCTTAAAACCATTTTGTCACCAATCACATTAATCGCCAAAGTAAAATAAAGGAAATGGGAGATGGGAAAATCAATCGTACAACTCACCGTGACAGTTCAAAATTAGAAATGTATGTGAGGGTCGGTGTTCGTACGTTACAGTGTGGACGTGGGAGTGTGAGGGTGCGGTCGGTAAGGGTGTGTTTCGGTTTGTTAAGGTGCGTAAGTTGGTATGCAATAATTTGTGTGTGGGTTTTGTGAGAGTGTGTAGGTATGAGCAAGAGTGCATTCAGGAAGGTGGGTGGGGGTTTGTAAGTATGCAGATAAGAGAAGGTGCGTGAATAATGTGTCTGCATAGTGTGTGTGTGGGTTTTGTGCGAGTGTGAAGGTGTGTAAATGGGTTTTGTGAGAATATGTATATATGTGACGGTGCATGCGTCAGTGGGTATGCAGGAAGGTGTGGGTCTTTTTTGGTGTGTGTGTGTGTGTGTGTGTGTGTGGGGTTTTGTTATATTGTGTAGGTATGTGGTGGCGTGTGAGCGGATATGCGGGTAGATGTGAGTGTCTAGCTGTGTTTGTGTATAGGGTGTGATGTTGTGGGTAAGTTTGTTTATGTGTAGACATTTAAAGCTGCGTTAGTAAGCGGGAGGATGTGGGTGTGTGTGAGGGTTGGAGTGTGTACGCCTGACAAAGAGAGAGCGTTGGTTTAGGGGTTGTGTCTGTAGGTATGCGGGAGGGTTTAGTGTTAGCCCGAGAAGACATTTCCGTGATTGTTCGTTAATCAATAATTACCAGTAACGAAATTTACTCGATAGCTTACAAAATACGCTAAAATATGCTTTCAACTCTGTGAATTCAATAAATTTAACATCTATCTTACACGGGGGTGTGAAGGGATCGAGCCAAGACAACAGGAGAAATATTATAAATTTGGATGGGAATTAACATACTGAAGCATTTTCACATGAACCTAGAAAACTTTTTTTAAGCACTATACTAGCGACTTAAATGTATCCATATATTGCATAGTCTGGATACTGCGTAAACATCTTGATAACACTTTTAAAATATATTTATTTCAAGTATCTATTTATTTCTAAATCTGTAATCAAGAGGTAAATGTAGGGGGAAAATCCGACATGTTTTGATGACGGAAGTTTGTTTGCATATTGTGCAAGTTATGACCCAAAACTAAATAGGGCCTATATCAGCTAGTAAAATATATGTAGTTTATACCCATTATAAATAGAAATTCCTTTCACGATGCCATAAACCCAACTCTTTACTTCTGCCTTATGTATTTGCTTAGTAAGGAGGAAGAGTAATCGTCAAAGACAGGACAGTTATCAAACATTTTTTTTTTCAATTTGCATCAATGAAAAAAGACCCCCAAAAATCAACCATCCTCTCGGTATTGGCAATTTGGAGGTATCAATGGTAAATCTGTTTGCATAACAAACATTTATCAAGCATGAAACGTATTTTGGGTTTATATCTCATATAAATTTTTCAGAAACATTGAGCACCATTTCAACTCAATACAAAACCCCACTTTTCATATGACTTTCAAAATTCCCTAGTCAAGATCACAGGTCAATGTTTTTCACTTTAAAGACCGTTGACGGAGTAAATACAACCTTACATCGATTGAAAGCTAAGTAGGCGTATAACATAAATACCCCCAAAATCAATTAATTTTTCATAACAGTATTCATAAAAAGATGATCGAACCTCAACCAGGCCATCCCTCCCAAATACTCGAAAAGTTACCCCTATTTAAATTGGCGCGGTCGATGACGTCAAAGAAGTTAATGGAATGCTACTGCCAGGCAATGAATTGGGTTTCGCCTTTAGAAAAACCGTTTGTATTGCTATGTCAAACATGACCCATTGTGCTAGAATCTAGTTGTTGATGAAAGGGTGAAATCCATTCAGCTTTAGCATGTAGCATCCGTAACATTTTTTGGACGTGTCATCAGGCGCGCGCCACTATAAATAGGGTACTTTTTCGCAGTACTTGGGAGGCGATGGGCCTGTCGAGGTGTCGATCATGCCTTTTTTAAATGAAAATCATCTTTCTACATGGAAGATAAAAATGCTTACATTGGGAATTGATTGTATTATGAAGAAATATAGACTTCGTTTTTAATGTAATTTTGGTTTTCATTCTCGTCCCGTTGGACTTTATGAGCACTGGTAGTTTTGCGGTTAATGAACACATTCGTCAGGGCCTTCAATATGCTATTGCTTGAATTATTTTAACGTTAAGTCTTTGTTACACATGTATCGCTTGTTTTGGAAATTCCAATTAAGATTTAATGGAGAACTGCGTTATGTGTGAAAACTTTTTTAGAGCAAATTACCCCCGTGTTTTAAACACAGTGTATTCATTTCAAATTCAGCCTTTACTAGTAGTTTCTATTTCAATCTCCCCGTCTTTTTCTTTTTTCTATTGTAACTCACACAATGCAAAAGTTTCATATCCAAGTTGCACAAAGATCAGACCACATTTGTTATGGCAAAATAATTTATGTTTTATTGGATTTTTTTTTTTTTTTTTTTTACATATAAAATTACTTCAAATGAAAACTTTATGAAAATATAGGAACAATCAAAAAAATTATCGAAAATCATATTTTGATAGAAAAATAACACAATTCACAGACAAATAGAAATTGAAGGACAAGAAAGCTTCGGCATGTATAGTTTTGTGATCAGAATGGTATCATTAATCGACTATATTCTTTTCTTCAGAAAAGATTATATTTTAATTGACATCCACATAAATATTATATACTATAAATCGAATTTGCCATGGTGTGCTGTTTCTTATGCAAATTAGCAACTGGGGGGGGGGGCTTCCAGTAATGCGTAACAAAAGGAAAGGAGTACATATTGCAAAGAATACGTGCACATGGTCAATGCAAACCCAAACCCGCATGGTAATTGGCAGGAGCAGTAGAGGGCTTCACTTCCCATGAAACGCAGCCCGAATTCGTCTAATAGATACCCAAATAATGTATGATGCCATATCCAAATTCAAAATTCTACCATACTTCAATTAATCAAATAATTCCTTTTGAAATTTGCTGAAATACCTGCAATCACACAACTTTGGACAGTGCATTCTCAGTTCCCAGAGCATTCCCATTCATAATTTTGAGCTTAGACTAAATTCTTTGCTTCATCTTTCCAAGCAGAAAGTAGGATTTGACAGTATCTGTTGCAGAATTAGCAATTTAAAAAATCATTACTTTGAGTCCATTATTGTGTTCACCCCTACACAAAATACAAATCTGTTCTAATAATTTACACAAATTGAATTGAATTATAAAAACAGTTATACATTAACATTCTTTATATAATGAATATTGTAAAAGTTATATTCTCTAATTCTCATATCATTAAATTAATATTAGTTCTCTAATATATATATAGTAAAGTCAAAAACAATTTGTGTAATCTTTGAATGTGAACGAGTTGTCCAATTCCCCACATGTCAATATTGCTTTGGAATTTATATAGTATATAGACATCTATTTCATAGCTAGTATTATGATCAATTGAATTATATTACAAAGTTGTATATAGCATCAAAATATTTTCATTGTTTATCTTTGTGAAAGCTACCTGAATATTTCAAAGTCTTGGTAGATGCAAATAGAATTACAGCAATATTGTCCAACTTTACACATGGACAATCCCTTACGACAGTATCATTTTAAAAAGTTACAAATATGTTCCTCATTCTTACTATTGTGCAATGACATGTGCTCTGGCACAATTCCTCACGTTTCAAGGTCAAATGACCAACTACAGCCCTGCGACAAAATTGTTGCTGTCAACGACGAACAGGCATTTCCCTATGGGGGAAATGCCTAGGTCTCGTGGTGACAGCAATAAAATAACTTTACCTACCTTAAAACCTAACATTAAAACTTATCAAACAACCCTAACCCAGTACAACAAATAAAAGCCCAGAGAAATAGTGGTCTGCGCACCCTTTACTAAGCAGTATGTTTCCATAAATACATGTATAACACTCAACCTGCCAGCTTCATCTACCTTCAACTCACGCACTTCTGTATCGAATAATATAGCTTGTTCATATGCATCACACCTGCCAATTCATCATATATGTTTTTTTAATTCTTAAAGAACAGAGCTTGAGCTCCTCAATTGATTTAAATAACATTGATTGCCCAATTTAGAAATTAAACTGAATGAAGTCATTATTTTAAAAACAATGTTTCCCCCCAAACCAATTTTGGGTTTCCCTTTTAGCCCCAACCATTTGGAGATGTTGAATAAATTAGCTTCCTTTTTATATTTTCCTACACAAACATCCTTAAATAAATATTTCAGTCCCAACAATTTTTTTTTTTTAGTACTTGGTAATCCGTAGTACAGGCTTCCAGAAATCCAACAGATTATTCACTTTCTACGGACGACTGCATCCTGTTGTGTCTGTCTTGAAACCTGCAAAAAAGAAAGGGAGGCAAAAGAAAATTCTCACAGATTATAGTAAAAACATCATCTTTTACAAATTATGATACCAGTACTATATTATAGAAATATAGCTTACACAAAATACAAATTATATGATACAAAACATCCTCTTTTTAAAATCTTGGTATGTGGCATGAACATGTAATAAACAAATGAAAAATTGAAGGAACTGTTCTTTGATTCAGGTCCTTTCTTATGCCATTCATGTGATATGAATTATTAAATATTGAACAGTAACATATTCATTGACATGAATTCAACCAGGAAAAATATTTAAAGGGGAACGAATGGAAATCTAATTGTCTAAGAGAAGCAGGAAAGGAAGAGAAAAACATGAGTGAATCATTCACGCAAATCCATCAATGGATTACAAAATTATTGAAGTTTTGATTTTGAGCAATCATTTGCAAGCATTTCTCCTATATGGTGTGTACTGGCTAAATTATCTTGTGTTGGCAAAGGGATAGATCTATTGCATACAGGTATGTAACATGAATTTAATGATGTACTACATGCAGGGGTAAAAAAATTCACATTCTTCTTATAAATTAATGAAATAGTGGACAGCAGCTTGCAAGTGATATCACAATGTTACAACTTAAATTATTGAAGTCAAAAGGAGCCTGAGCTTTCGATCCTAGCAGAATCTTCGTCAGAGACAAAGACCACTCTCAAAAGATGCTTCTATGGGCACAGATCCACTGTCACCACCACCAAGCTTGACACCCCAGTTGGGAACCATTTCAACCTTCTATATTATGAAGAAAGTATAGCTACACAAATAACAAAATTATAATGATAACATAAACATGCATCTTTTTAAAAAGTCTTGGTATGTGATTTGCATGAACAGAGTCAATAAACAAAATGATAAATTGAAGGCAACTGTAATCTTTGGATTCATGTGACTTTTTCTTTATGCCTCCATTATTTCAGATGATCTCAAGTGAATTACTATTTAAATATTTTGTATGTACTGTATTATTGAACAGTCAAACATTATTCATGTTAATGTAAATATTCTGAATGAATTTAGCAAACTCCAGGAAAAATATTTAAAGGGAAACGAATGGAAGATCTAATATTGTGCTAAGATAATAGCTAAGGAGATAGGAAGAGTAAAAACATGTAGTGAATCTGTATCAAATCAATGAAAAGTCATAATGGATACAAAATTATTGTAGAGTTGTTGTAATTTGAGCAAATCTATTTGCAGCTATTCTATCTTGATGTGGTAGGTGCTTTACTGGCCTAACATTTATTCTTGTGTTGGCAAAGGGAGATAGATTGATTGCATAAGGTATGTTAACATATGAATTATTATGATCAGTAACTTACCATGCAGGGAATGTAAAAAATCTCAGTTTCTCTCATTATATATTTAATGAAATAGTGGACAAGCAGCTTGCAATGATGATATTACAATGTTTACCAATCTTAAACCATATTGAAGTCAAAAGGAGCCTGAGCTTTCGATCCTAGCAGAATCTTTCAGTCAAGAGAACAAGATCCACTCTGCAAAGAATCTTCTATGGGCACAGATCACTGGTCACCACTACCAAGCTGACCACCATGCCAGTTGGGATACCATTATTCAACAACTCGATGCTCTTAAACCAGGAACTGCTCATCTTCTGACATGTTCTGCATTACAGGGCATATGAGATTTTTAGGTACCCGTCCTGATTCTGTCCGTTATTGTCACTGCTAGTTAGGAGAAGTTTCTGGATGAGACTGTCTTCGCACCATTCAACCTCACGGCTCATCAACATTTACAGGAGGGGTAATGATAGTAACCTTCTTTTTTCTCACATTTCTTCCTGTTATTATGTTTTTTCCCCCCTTCCTTTTAGCTTAGTTAGTTTATTTCTGCCAAGGTGTTTGTTTTATTTTGCACTAATACATTCTTGTTTCTCTTATCAATCCTCTTTCTCTTTTCTCCCTTACAGGTTTGGCATCACACGTCTCTTTTGTTTTTGTTTTTTGTTGTTGTTTCATGTTTCTCCTTGTTCTTTTACTGATGTTTTAATTTATTCTATTTATTCACCCCCCCCCCTAACTTCTTCTCTCTGTAGGTCTATAATACACAAGGTCTACTAGGTGGTTTTTCCCCGGGCCTTCGGCTTTTTCTCTTTCTTTCAATTCTTTCAAGCTCCTTTAGCCTCTCATCTAATCCCTTTCTTTTGGTTTATCTCTTCCTTCCTCGTCCCAGCATATCTTCCTTTTGTTCCAGTTTGCTGTTGATCTCACTCCTCTTGCTTTTTGTTGGCTGGCTTCTTCACACTCTTTTACATCCCCGTTTT
>CALNVZ010003428.1:7187707-7201770 GCA_940671915.1 Paracentrotus lividus | reverse complement strand
CCTAACCACTCCATCTCTGACAGTTCTCTTACAGGCTATTGAATTTTTAGGTACCCGTCCTGATTCTGTCCCTAGTTTCACAGCATGTAGAGAAGTTCTGGATGAGTACTTACTTCGCACCATTCAAGCCTCACGGTCTCATCAACATATACAGGAGGGGTAATGACTAACCTCTTTTTTCTCACATTTTCTTCCTGTTATTGTTTTTTTTCCCTCCTTTCCTTAGCTTAGTTTAGTTTATTTTGCAGGTGTTTGTTTTATTTGCACTAATACATTTGTTTCTCTTATCAATCCTCTTTCTCTTTATCTCTGCCCTTACAGGTTTGGCTCACACGTTCTCTTTATGTTTTTTGTTTTTTGTTGTTGTTTCATGTTTATCCCTTGTTCTTTTACGTTTTTAATTTTTCTTTTATTCACCCCCCCCCCTAACTTCTTCTCTGTAGATCATTATAATACACAGCAGGTCTACTAGGTGTTTTTCCCCTTGGCTTTTTCTCTTTCTTCTTCTTTCACCCTTACTCCTCTAATCCCTTCTTGTTTACTCTCTTCCTCCCTCTCCCAGCATCATCTCCTTTTGTTCCAGTTTGCTGTTGATCTCACTCCTCTTGCTTTTGATTGGCTGGCTTTCTTCACACCTTTTACATCCCCTTTTTGTTCTCCCTCTGGCTTGCACTCAGGTGTAGCTTTTGTTCTCTCCCTCTTGGCTTGCCACTCAGGTGTAGCTTTTCTCTGTCTTTCTCTATATCCATGTTTGTTCCCTACTTTTCTGTGTCATTTGTCTCTGACGAAGATTCTGCTAGGCTCCTTTTGACTTCATTTTACACCATTAGCTCTCCTTTATAGGATAAGCAGTTTCAGCAGTTCTCTTATTTTGTATGAACTTAAATTATTCATATCTTCGTTGTCCTCTAATGGTTTTTCGTCAAACCTAATCTAATATAATTTTTTCCCTTTTCAGCTTTTTTTAACGGAGGACTTAAGCTGAAATTCAGATGGTTTGAAATGTACAGTAAAATATAACAAGTACAACACTGAAAATTCAATCAAAATCGGATGAAAAATAACAAAGTTACAATTTTTTTTAAGTTTTGCATTTTTTTAATAAACAGTTCTGTGCATAGTCTCATGCATATTAAATGAGCAAGCTGATGATATCACAGCTCCACTACTCCTTTTCTATTTCATTGTTTGAAATCTTATTTGATTTTTTCATACATTGCATATATAAAATCTACCCCTCATATTGAAATAAATAAAAGCAATCTTAAACATTCCACAGGGAGTCATCTCTTTTTCTATGTTCTTGAAGCAGAAAATTTGAACAATTGTTATTTCATATAATAAAATACAAAAGAAGTAGTGGAGCTGTGACATCATCAGCTTGCTCATTGAATTGGCATGAGACTATTTTGCTATCAATAAAACAAGCAATATGACCTTTTGACCCCAAGATAGCCTTTGATGTAACCTTTGCAGGTATCATATATGTGACAATACCTAATGAACATCTGTTCGAAGATTAAACAAAATTTATGCAAAAACAAAGAAATCAGGACATGTTTAAGAAAAGTTGACCTTTTGACTCCTATATGACCTTTGATCTCATCATCCTCATCAACACACATGTGGTATTACCCAAGAATCATTTGTACCAAGTGTGTTGATCTCATCATCCTCATCAACACACATGTGGTATTACCCAAGAATCATTTGTACCAAGTGTGAACACAATTGATGGAGAAATAAAGAAAACAAAAAGTTAGAGAAAATTTTACCTTTAAATTGACCTTTTGACCTCTATATGACCTTTGATCTCATCACCCTCATCAACACACATGTGGTATTACCCAATAATCATTTGTACCAAGTTTGAACACAATTGATGGAGAAATAAAGAAATAAAAGCAAGTTAAACAAAAACTTTAACATTTTTGTAACGGCTGGCCTCATATCATTTGACCTTTTGACCCCTAGATGACCTTTGACCCATCTTCCTTGTCAACATACATTTGGTATTACCCAAGTATCATTTGTACTAAGTGTGAACACAAATGATGCAGAAACAAAGAAATGGGAGCAACTTTTAAACGAAAATCTAAAAACCCTAACATTTTCGTAACAGACTAACAGATTAACCTTGTTATTTTTTATCCAATTTTGAAGGAATTTTCAGCGGTGTGCTTGTTAAATTTTACTCTATTTTAAAAAAATCCCAATTCCAGCCTGGAGTCCTCCTTTACGAACCAACTAAATTGAAGTGTGGACTTCCCTTTTAAGAGAACTTACCGTCAAAGTAGAATTTGAGAATTACCGAATCAACGTCTACCGTCCTGATTGGATCATTAAGAAACAGCGATGGAAACTCTGCGTACGCCATTGCAGCTATGTGCACGCTCTCTGGGTCATTCTCAAACATGTAGATGGACACATCAATAGCTCCTGGTAGGACAAAGCAGAATTTGGTAAAAATATACAATTGGTTGGATTTTAAAACTGTCTTTATTGATATAGGATTGTGACTTTATTTCAGGATCTGAAAATAGATTCCTCTTCCAGCTAATGATATAATCATAATTTAAACCTTTAGATCAGACAAGAATCTCCTGACATTTTTGAGCTAAGCGGTCGTTTAGTTTCTGAGATATTGATAACTGAATATCATTGTAGTCATAAGCGTACCTAGGTACACTACAGATAAGACTCAACAATTACTTTTTTGCTTATTGTAAATGATGTTGTAATCAATTAATGTCAATGAATAAGTTACTGTTCAATATCTAATCATTCATATCACATGAATAGAATAAAAGAGGACTTGATTCAAAGAATAGTTTTAAATCTCGCACATCTTTTAAAACAATTTTTGCAAAAATCGGTCATACCGTTACAACGCTGCATGATTCTCAAAAATATCCGTCAGACCAAAAACTGCTCAAAAACATGATTTGTGTACAATGTCAATGCAAATGGAGTTTTCTCACCTTATTCATAGAGATATGATTATTTTCATTTTCATTGGCTGAAATCAATTTATTTTAGCATTATTATGCTCCAAAATGTTTCTGCAATAATTTTTGCCAAAAAACAAAGAAAAACTAGATGAATCTTCGACCGCGCATGGTCGGAAGGCATGCCTCCGTATTGCCACATCGGAAAAAAAAGGCATGCGCATGTTGAGAGGTATTTTACATCCATTTATTTGACATCTTTTGAGATTTGACCCAATCTATTAAGTTGTATCATCAGAATTATTTCCAACTCAGGAAGGATGGCTACTGATGTAATAAAAGGATAACATGTTTATGATGCTGTCAAAGGTCCTTCAGAAATTGCACAACGAGTCATTTACATAAATAACCAGTGCCTTTGAATGTCCTGACCTCAAAAATCTATCAGTTCATCTTTCCTCCCAATGACCCAAGTTTGAAGTTGATCCATAAAACGGGTCAGAAATTACAGCAAGAAGTGCATTTTCATGTAGTAACACATATAGACGTCTGTCCTTAACCTTTGACTTCATGACCTCAAAATATAATAATATTCATTGTCTACCATATGCACACATGACCCAAGTTTGATGTTCATCCATCAACTGTTCTAATTATCGCAAGAACAAGCCATTTTCACGTACCACTGTCCTCTGTGGCCTTTGAACTTTGACCTCATACTCTTAATCAGATTATTGTCCGTCCCATATGCACATATGACCCAAGTTTGAATTGATCCGTCAACGTTTTTAAGTTATTCCGAGAACAAGCCATTTTCATGTACACAATGACCTCTGTGACAATCAAACTGTTCTTAAGTTATCGCAAGAACAAGCCATTTTCACGTACACACATGTCCTCTGTGCCTTGAACTTTGACCTCATGACTCTAATCAGATTATTTGTCCGTCCATATCACATATGACCCAAGTTTGAAAATTGATTCGCAACAATGGTTTTTAAGTATATTGCGAGAACAAGCGCTTTCATTACACAATGACCTCTGTACCTTTGACCCTTTGACGCGCCAAAATCTAATCAGTTCATTGCCCCTCCCATATGCACACATTACTCAAGTTTGAAGTTGACCCGCCACACAGTTCTTAAGTTCTTGCGAGAACGAACCATTTTCATGTATACAATGACATCTGTGAGCTATGACCTTTGACCTCATGACCCTAAAATCTAATCAGTTCATTGCCCCTCCCATAGGCACACATTACCCAAGTTTGAAGTTGACCCGTCAAACGGTTTTTAAGTTATGGCGAGAACGAGCCATTTTCATGCATACAATGACCTCTGTGACCTTTGACCTTTGACCTAATGACCCCAAAGTCTAATCAGATCATTGTCCCTACCATATGCATACATGATCCAAGTTTGAAAGTGATCCGTCAAACGGTTCTTAAGTTGTCGCGAGAACGAAAACGGGACGGACGTACGGACGGACGTACGGACGGACGGACAACCCGAAAACATAATGCCTCCGGCACCACCTTCGGTGGCGGAGGCATAACAAAAGGTAGAAAAAAAAAATACATAACAAATTCTTAAATCAATAAAATACAAAAGAAATTAATTTCGATACCAGAATTTTTTCAAAGTAAAATTGTTAAGAATGCTTTAAGGAATAATAATAAACAAAATTAGCATTCTAGCTTTATTTTGTCAATAAGAGCAAAAAGTAGGATTTCATGCATGAATTAGCATCATTAATTCATATGAAATAAATTTATAAATTTCAGAAAATTACCAGCGGTAGTCTTGTAGATTACATCGCACTGTACCATCATGCAAATTTTCGGCGCGATCACGCGATCGGCAGTCAAGATCTTAAGGGGGCCATCATGCCCCCCCCCCCCCCCCCCCCCCCCAGTCTTGACAGCTACAAAAACACCTGTCTTATAAGGGTCAATCCAATATTCAAATCTAATGATTATGGAATTGCATATTGAGTTTAACTGGCCCAAATAGATTCTAAAGTATGAAGGTAAATTTTGAGAGCAATTATTAGAAAATGCACCTTTTCATTTTCATACGAGTCTTCCGCAGATGTCTGTACAAAATCTGGCAAACAACATCTTTATTTCTCTCTGCATTTAAAAAGTGAAATGCCTTTTGCAGGTGAACTCTTCCTACGTATTATCAGATTATTATTGGTCTACTGTTACTCACCTTCTAAGGGTATTGTATGGATGAGCTGAAACTTTTGCATGCCCTCGTAGCGGAAGACATTGACCGTGCTTGTTCGGTTGATGACCACAAGGAAGAGCTGATCGTGGACCTCCACGAACTCTAAGGACATGACTCGGAAGGCTGGTATTTCTTGCCAGAGTTCCACCTGTGATTCACCCTCGGCGTCATAGACATAGCTGTACGTGTTAGAGGTAATCCAATAGTTATGTGCTCGCAATGGTATGTTATTAATCATATTACTTGATCTTGACTATTCATGAACCAGACCATTCTTTGTAGACATCAATATTTACAGTTATAAAACAAGAACATTGTAACTGTTCCTCTCGAGTGACTTTCATAACCACTGGCAAAGACTGAATAACATTGCTCAAGAACCTAATATCTGTTGTTTATGAAATTATCAAGCTAACAGAGCCTATTAGGAAAAGTGTTAAGCATAAATCGGATAGAACTGGCTATTTTTAACAAGCAGCAAAACAATCCAGCTCATTTAAATCACTGAATGCCCCCCCTTTTTTGAGGGGGGGGCGGGGGGGAACAGCAATTTTTTTTATTCGTTATGAATTACAATTAGTAAAAGATCAAAGTTTGGAGAAAAACAACACCAGTACTTACGTATATATAGAGACGGGCACATCATAGTCCTCGAACATCAACTGCCCCTCAAATTCATTTGCAAACGCCACAAAGTACTTCCCGTTGAACTCCTTGACGGCCACATCTGCTGCAGCCGTAGTGGTGATGACAACCTCCTTGACGAAGTCACCAAAGATGGCCGATTCCACCATGAAGGTTCTTTCTGAGGTGTCCAATCGGTTGGCCACTGCAAGATGGAGGACACCTCCATACACAAAAGGATGGATCTGAAAGGGGTGACAGGGAAAAGAATATAAGAAATGGTTGTTTTTAACTCCACCATGAGGTTTGCTCCGAGGTGTCCAGTTGGTTGGCCAAGGCATGGAGGACACCTTCATACACAAAAGGATGAATCTGAGAAGGGTGAAGGGGAAATAATTCTTCCTTCCAAGGTGCCAATCTGGTCTGGAAATCGAAGTTCACAGCATCCTTTTCGGTGTTCAAGGCAGCAATCTACGGTGATTCTATCGCTTGGATAAATGGAGGTCCAATGTAGTGGAGAAAAAAAACTTTTCATTAAAAAACATCTACACTATTTGTTTAAGAATAAAGGGAAACCCTGGTGTGGTGTTCAATCTGCACACCCACAATCAGTTATATTGGGAGGAGAGGCCTGCGGATTACAGCGATTCAGTTCGAGTGACTCAGTTCGAGGACATTCTAAGAGCAATTATAGGCAGTGAACCATTGCTTTTTAAATAAACTCTTATAAATAAAATAAAAAATAATTTGAAATTTGTTTGAAGTATTTCGTGCTCTGTAACAACTGAACATCCCATACCTTGACAGCACCCAGGGTATCTATCACATTGTTATCGTTGAATCCGAACTGCACCGACCCCATACAGTAGACTGCTGACTGGACTTCTGTGGTGAAATTGCCATCGACAAATCCCCTGTGGTTGGCTATGGCCAAACAGGATTCGTCCGTGTTAGGATCCACGTAGTGGTCCACCGAAACAGAGCCGACACCAGCAAGACGCTGATAGACCTTGAAGTCATCCAGGTCAGATGACCAGATATAGATCAGGATGTAGCGGTTGGCGAGATCCGCAAATGCTGGTGGTATCACTGTACAAATAAGAATTGAAAGATCAAAGAATTTTCAGTAACATGCAATGTGATGCTAAGTTTATCCATGGCTCTTCTTTTGTATTTCAAATGTGAAATGATGAATGCGAAACACAGTAATCTGTCACGACGTGTCTCATCACATTTAACATCCTACTGTAACATGGCTATAATTTTAGCTTGTTTGCATAACGGGAGAGGACCGTATAAAAATTTTCAATACACGATAAAAGGGAGTTGGGAAATGGGTTATCCTGTCAAGCTTACCAGTATGTGAATAATATTTATACTTGAACTTGACAAATAATCAAATAATTTTTTTTTAAATGCTAGGAATTTAGGTAAATCTAATAAAGAAGAAAAGATGGATATTGGCCAGAGGACATGGTCGGTTAATAGAGGAGTCCTGATAAATGATGATCTTGAGGTTGGGCTGTATCTTTCTATCACTCCATACCTTCTCGGATGAAAGCACCATCCCTGATCGGTAAGGCACTGGACGGGAGGAACTCCACCACAGAACAGTCTTCTGCATCGAGAGCATGGATTACAGCCATGAAAAGCCAACCATCAAACTCAAAGAATGCAAGATCATGGATGTACTCCAGCTCCAGTGTCTATATAGAGAGATAAAAAACGTAATTTGAAACTCAATTTTGGATAGAGCAATTATTATTGTGACTCTCAGTCTCTGGAGTTTTCTATCTATTACTACTAAAGTTTTGGTACAATCATTAGATAATTATCACACGTGAGAGTACAAAATGTTTGCAATCTTTCAAATAAATCTTTGAAAATGTCTTACTTTGACATACATGAATGTAGATGCCCAGTAGAACCCAGAGTAGAATATTAATATTCTCACACAAGAATTTGTTGTCACCCTGTAACAAGTATTACATTGAAACTATGGTAGGTGCCATCACATTTTTGTTCCATAGTTTAAAAAAAAAAGAATCTTAAATCTTGGTTACAATTGCCAAATTGAACCCTAAAATATTTTTCAACCAGAAGAATGTACATACCCAAATGTATCCAGAGTGTAAAACATTGATTTCCTCTTTGCTGCAACTCACAACAGTAAATTTACACTGAATCTACAAGTGTGTAGGTACATTTAGCCATCATTATTGTTGTTCCATTGGTAAATGAATGAGTCTTGAATCTTTGTTTCATTATTGAATTTGACCCTAAAGTATCTTCCAACCTAAAAAATGTACAAACCTATATATAACCAAACAATAAATATTACCTTGAACAAATGGTAGTTTTCATCAGTGCTGTTCCATTTGTAAATGAAGGAGTCCTTGCATTCACCCGCATTCGTATCATCCCTGATAGAGTCACCCATGGCTTGGACCAACCACTGGGTTCCATCGTGATAGAACCCTCTCCACTTGCCACGCCCGTTGGTCGTGATGGTCTGGACTTGCTGTGGGTACCTCAGAATATAGGCCTGGTCTAAATGAGGGGGGGGGGGTGAATAAAAGAGTTTTTGAATATTTGATTGTTAAAATATTAACCAAAGCAACAAATGTTTTTTGTTTTAAATAGAATTTTGTGAATGATTAATTGAATTAATGTTGTTAACATGTTATCATAAGTATCAGTTTGTCTACAAGCTATTTGGTGCTGTGGGTACTTCAAAATATAGGCCTGATTTACAGGTTAGGGGTGAATAAAGGAATTTTTGAATTTTGAACTGTGAACGTAACTAAAGCAAGAAATGGTGTATGTTGATCATAGAATTTGATGAATGATTCATTAATTTAATGTTTTTATCCTGTCATGGGAGTTGCTGCTACCCTGTTTGGCATTCAACAAAAAAGGGAGTTGCCGCTACCCTGTTTGGCATTCAACAAGAAAGGGAGTTGCTGCTACCCTGTTTGGCATTCAACAAGAAAGGGAGTTGCCGCTATCCTGTTTGGCATTCAACAAGAAAGGGAGTTGCCGCTACCCTGTTTGGCATTCAACAAGAAAGGGAGTAGCTGCTACCCTGTTTGGCATTCAACAAGAAAGGGATCCAACGTCGATCTGACACTGCTCAGTGGCTGCCAGGCCAACGATAGATTGGGCAAAAAGAATTTCCGTTTCACCTTGTTTCAAACAAGAATATTTTGAGCGTTTTATCATAAGTGCCAGTTTGCTACTACCCATTTGGTCTAATTGCTAAGCCCATTTACATTTATATCAAGTTTCCAATTAGGCTATACCCATTTTATCTAATATCACAAAGTCTTCTTGATCAGATGAATCGGTATTGCCCAAATTTCCATTTGATGAAATGGCATAAAGTAAGTAGAGGAGGGGTTAATCGGACGATCTAGACATTAGACTAAATGACAATTAACCCTAGTGAGTATTAACCAAGTGATAATTGGACCAAACAGCAATTAGACCAAATTGGTTCAGCAGTTGTGGTATTAGACAATCAGATAATTAGATGTCATTGACCAAGTACAGTCACTGTGGCGCATCAATTTGAAAATAGGGGGGCACCACTGAAAAATTTTGTGTTTCAATATTTACAGTCAATGAGCTGTTTTCAAATTATGGGGGTTGGGCATGTGCCCTGCGCCTCCCCCTTGATCCGCCACCAAGTGGATATATATATAAAATATTGTCTTACTCTGGAACGCATCATGCATATCATCGAGGAGATGGCATTGCTCATCAAGGAAGTCATCAAATTCATTCAGGGCTATTGTATTGTGGGTACGGAAGTGTAGCTCCAGCACATCCTCTCCATCGATGAGAGCAGACGTTGTAATGTTGGTGAAGGTCGGACCGGTCTGCAGGGTCAGAGAACCAGTGATCGTCTGGTCACCCGATGTCAGAAGCTGGAGAAAGAAGATGTGAAATAAGAAAAGTGATCATTAAATTAAACCGATTCCATGAATATTTTTCCGACGACAATTGCTTTGCTTCAATAAACTAATCAAATGACCAACTTCAACCCAGGGGAGCGTTTCGTGAAAGGACTTGTCGGACGTTTTATCCGACAAACTGTTATAAGCTACTGAAATGCTTGCATCTAATTGGCTGACAGCAAATTTGTCGGATAAAATGTCCGACAAGTCCTTTGATGAAATGCCCCCCTGGACTTAACACTGTACCCTATCCTAAACCTAACATGAAACCCTATTGCAACCTTAATCCTACATCTTAGACAAAATAACGCCAGGAGATATTGTCGCAGGAGTAAATGTCGTGTCACTATTAAACCATGTAAATACATTCCCAAGTATGAGCTTAACAGTGTCAATTGGTTGCTAAACAATTCTAAATAAATAAATTTAATTGAACTTTTGGAACAGCTGCATAATATTTTAGTACGGTATTCAATGTAAATAAATAATTTTCATTCATTTTGCAAGTATATACATGACAGTTGATTTTGAGATTACATTATTACAGCCGGTCATCAGACTCAGGCTTGCCAACACACAATATGTGCACATTCTCCAAATTCAATACTTCCTATTCTATCACTTTGCATGCACTTACAGAAGTTGTTTTAATGACGACTACATCAGCTCCCTGCACTGTTCCAGTGACGTCCATATTACCCTTGAACTCAACACCATTTTGAAATGTTTTAACTTCAGTGATTGTTTGATCTCTGGATTTGGTCATGAAGTTTGCTGGAGTAAAGTCCAGCCCACTACACAGTCCGTTCACTCTGTTTAAGCCAACACACAAAAAAATAATATATAAGGGATTAGGATTTCATTTTCAAATAAAGCAAAACGTTTTTTTTTTAATGATCAGATTTTCCATTTCTTGCAACATATTTCTAAAATAAAACTATGCGTTTAAAATTTTTTTTTATAATAATGATATGGTGTTTTATCGGTTTAAATCCTATAAGCTGACCAAAATACTCGTGCATGGATCTAGCATCGGCTCTGAAAAATTTGCAATTTTATCCAACCAATCGTCTGGGGATAATAGCCGCTACTATCCTTGACACTTGGGCTAATAAAATCCTTTATAAGAGTCGATGCTAGATCAGCACCCGGTTCTTTGCATAGACTATTATCTTAGTCACTGGGTGTGATTATGCATATGGATAAAAATTATGTCAATAAAGTGTCTTCTTTATTGCTCATTAGCATAAACTATAAGATATTCTAATGGCAATATCCCTCTTAAAAAAATAAATAGCATCAACATCACTACAATGAATTCTAGTAACTCCTACTACAACTTTTGGTACATATAAATAAATTAAAAGAAATTTAAGTATTAAGCCCAGACTGACATTTGTCCTGGATATGTTTAATTGATATCCTTCAAAGAAAAAAAAACTCACGTTACATCTCCGTCAAAATGAATCGTTTGAAATTCGAGATCCACGACGATGGTGTATCCAGAGGCCTTCAACACCGCATTGGCTGACCAGTCCGACACGTCAACTCCGTCAATCGTTACCTCATCCTCAAAGTTGAGGTTCTGCCCGTCGATCTCAAGGTCGGTGCTGAAGGTTTTGAATCCCGTGACCAGCTGTTCCTCATTGGTCACCATGACGTTGTCGGAGATGTCAACTCCATCGATGGTACCATCTACAGATAGGTCACCTGAGCAATACAAATGCAGGTTTTAAAAGATTCCACGACATTTGCTATGGTGCTCTACTGTAAATTCCAATCCAATGACTAATTTTATCCCAGACTGAACACTATACACAATCCTTAAGAATACTTACCACCCTAAAAACCTACATTTTAGATAAAATAAAACACCAAGCAATTGTCACCATTTTAAAGTGATGACTACACAGAGGTTTGAGAAAAAAATGATACTGTACTCTTGAATACCTAAACAATACTAAAGTCACTTATGCAGTATTTATACCCAAATGCGCACATACAAGCGAAAATGAACACACCTTGAATAGTAATGCACTCCTGGAAAGTCTTCACACCATATACAGTATCCCCGCCGTCCACCATCCATACTTCAGTATATAGTGTGTCCATGTCCCACGTGTTCAACAGCCCGTCCAGATCTATGGCAGTCACTGTCGCTGTCGCACTGGTTGCTATGGTGACGTCACCATCGTAGCGCTTGTTGCCCGTGATGGTCTGCGAATCAGCCGTACGACTGAAGTAGGATGAGTCCAAGGTTTGGATGTTGACTGTTTGGAGGAGTCCGTCATAGAGGACATTCTGCAGTGAAAAATAGGCAATAATTATAGTACAGGATACATTGAGTGATTTCACGTTCAGTGTTGGTGTTGGTGTTAGCAGACCAAATTCTGCTAAAATCGAGCTCTAACACCGAGCTCAGATTTAAAGAGTCGATACCGATATCCCAATACCACAGAGCGATAGTTTAACACTATTTGCTGAAGAAAATGACGTTGTCACAATTCGTTGCGTGTGTTCTTACTGTGGAGACAAATAAATAATTACTTTTCTTTATCAGTATCATTATTTAAAATTACTTGGACAGGGCTGAAGTAGGCCCTAAAAGGGTAGAATCATATCAGTACATTGACAATCAATCCTTCTTCAAACCTATCTTTGGTACAAATTTTCATCATGATGGAATAGTGTTTTTGATAGAAAGGCAGTTAAGCTTTTCACAGTTCATTTTCTGTCCAGCAGATTTTTGCAGGTAGCAGGAAATTGGGTACTCCCGGCTAGCTACTAGTCTCACCGTTCCGAGTTCGTCGAGCTCGCGACTGCGCAAGATGCGTTAGTCTCCCAACCTACCAATTCTGTACCGTCTCGCTCAGATTAGTAGGTGAGGTCATGCCTTTTGTTATTAAAATATAGAGTGAGAAGTCACTCGTGTGATGGTATTTATTCCCACTATACCATATCTGATTATGTTTCGCAAATAATTTTTATTAAAGTTAGATGCGAATTCATGGACCCTAATCAACGACCATCTACTCATTCCTGCCATCCCGACAGACAGCCGTGAGAACACATTAAGTATAAAACATTATTTTGCTGCAATGTAATCCTAAATGGGCCCATGTGAGCATAGAGATTTATCATCATGACCTGTCAAGAATGGTCATAGAACTTCCAAGAAACACTTCACCAGCGGCCATTCTTGTTCATCCCGACAGAACTCTGGAACACATTAAGAATGGCAGGTTATTTTGTGCTGCAGCAAATTCCTCAATTGGCCTATATGAATCCATGCTGATAAAAAAAACCTGTCAAGGATTGCTCATTAAACTTCAAGAAAACAGAAGGAATATGTTCATACCATAATGATGAACATTTGGAGGAAGGACCAAGGATTTGAAGGCGAGGGACCCAGGATCTGTGGAGAAGAACCAGACTGGAAGGATCGATTTGGTGGGGACCCAGGTTGAAGGCCAAGGATCGGAAGGGCCTGATCTGGAGGGCTGGTTGGAGGAGAGTCCAGGACTTTGGAAACCATCGAGGAAGCCAGGATCTTGGAGGAAGATCGACAGGATCTGTAAGAAGGCCGGCAATATCTGGAGGAAGGGCCCAGGAATCTTGGAGAAGGACAAATCTGGTAGACCCATGATCTTTGGGAACAGGACCGTGATCTCGAGATGGCCAGTGAGAGGACCCAGGATGAAGACCGTCTGGAGGAAGCGAGCCCATTGAAGAATCATCTTGGAAGGGAAGGATCCTAAGACCAGGATCTTGGCAGGAAGGACCCCAGATGAAGTAGCCCAATTGGAGGGCAAGATCGGGGGAAGGACCCGAGGCGTCTTGGAGGAAGGACCCAGGATCTTTCGGAGGAAGGACCCAGGATCCTGTGAGGACAGCTGGACCCCCTGGAGGGTCGTAAGGCAAGGATCCTGCGTCGGAGGAAGGACCCAGGATGTATGAAATAGAAGACTCAAATCTTGTAGGTAAGGACACATCAGGATCCAGGAGCTAATGACCGCCCAGGATCTTGGAGGAAGGACCCAGGATCTTGGAGGAAGGACCCAGGCTCTCGGAGGAAGGACCCAGGATCTTGGAGGAAGGACCCAGGATCCTGGTGGAAGGACCTAGGATCTTGGAGGAAGGGCCCAGGATTTGGGAGGAAGGACCCAGGATATGAAATGAAAGACTCAAGATCTTGTAGGAAGGACACAGGGTCCTAGAGGAAGGACCCAGGATCTTAAAAGAAGGACCCGTAATCTTGGTGAAAGGACCCAAGATCGTGATAGAAGGACCAAGGATCTTGG
>CALNVZ010003428.1:7165317-7186239 GCA_940671915.1 Paracentrotus lividus | reverse complement strand
GGGGGGGGGAGGGGGCTGTTAATGATTACATGCCTTGGGTCAAATATGAAGCAACATTGTAGTGTTTGTTTTAGACTGTTGAGGAGCATTTACCTGAGAAAGTTTTCCCCTCTGTGATGTCTTGGTTGCCAACATTCTTCACCACTTTACTCCACAAATCTTTAATGTCAATGGTGTTAACCAGTACGACATTGATATCGCCTCCGAACGAGGGTGCAGTACTGAACGTCTTTGTCCCTGTAAAAATCTGGTCCTGTAATATCAAGGGGTAATCATGAAAAAGAGGCAAATTACAAGAAATTACCTTTCACTTGACCCTGTCCAAAAAGGTTGGGGTGTTCCCAGGATAAATAGCCTCTTAAATACATGAAAAATCCCCCATAAATGAAAATGTACCCACTGCCATTTGTTTTCTCTTGTGAATGGGTTTTTTAATAATGTACGCTGGTACGTGTTTATTCGGTTTCCCACCTTCATGAATATATCAACTTTTAACATCAACATTTTTGCTATTTTGACAGACCCTCATGATCACTATTCATTTTACTTTCCATGCTCCATTCCAATAACGTATAAGTGGTTATTAAGGTTTTATTTTCAATTTCAAAAGTCAATCCTCGTGAGCATTTCCGCTTCAATCTATGGCTATTCAAAGTAACGCAAACATCACAAAAATTGGGAAATTAAGCTCTGCGAATTCCTCACCTGGTCTAAAATCATGAAAATATTGGCTTATACAATACATAATACATGTATTTGAAATGAATCGTCTCTTACCGCTTCATCAGACAAGGCTACATCTCTGGTGATGACGACACCATCTACTGACCCATCAACCGTCACATCATCCTTTGAGGCTACTTCAGCCAATTCAATTGCGACTATAATGAAAACAGAATGAACGATTTTACGACTCATGCTTCTTTGAAACATTGTTTGGCAATCAATTTCATACACTATTATATTCTCAATCCTTGTCATCCTTCAAGGCTACTTCAGCTAATTCTAATAATTGCAACTATAATGAAAACAGAACGATTGATTATAAGACTGATTCTGAAGCGAAAGTTGCTTCCCGTTCAACTTTATACACTAAAAAAATTCTGAATCCTTCATCTAACACCATGGTTAACCCAAACTCTATACGTCTATCACAGACAAAATAAAGTACAGAGAAATTTCACAAAAGTAAATGTCAGAGCACATAATGAACAGTTGTTTACGATGATTTTAATCTATCTGACAGTAAAATTTGTAAATTTTGGATTTACTCTTTTGTACTAACAACCTGTTTTAAGCACATGGTTTCATTGATTCTTTTTTGACTGTGGCATAAACAAGTTGAACACTATGAAATAAACCCCCCCCCCCCCTCTCTCTCTCTCTCTCTCTCTCTAGCACTCTCCCAAATCATTCATATCATTCATTGTTATCACTTTTTCCCTCTCCATTAGCCTAAAACTATTTTCCTCCTCTTTATAAGTTCCTTCATTTTTCTTTCATTCTCTCTTTCTTACTCAGTCTATCTTCTTGTTCCACCCACCCCCTTCTCTCTCTCCCTCTCTCCTCACCTGTATACGAGGCATCAGTGGTCTTCGGCGAGTGGGTCTACATATCTTCAAACTGTTGACAGTACTGCTAACTCTGATATCATTCTCTCTCTAAGTTTAACTTGTTGTTCCATCTTTCTCTCCCTCTCTCCTCTTCTCTTCCCCCCTCTCATTCTCTCTCTCTCTCTCTCTATCTAAGTTTAACTTGTTGTTCCATCTTTCTCTCCCTCTCTTCTCTTCTCTTTATCCCTCTCATTCTCTCTCTCTCTATCTAAGTTTAACTTGTTGTTCCATCTTTCTCTCCCTCTCTCCTCCTCTCTTTCCCCCTTCATTTCTCTCTCTCTCTCTATCTAAGTTAACTAAGTTGTTCAATCTTTCTCTCCCTCTCTTCTCATCTCTTCCCCCCCCCCCCTCTCTCTCTCTTCTCTCTCTCTCTCTCTCTCTCTTCTCTAACCTGTATACGAGGAATTCTGTGAGTCTTCCCGAGTGAGTCCACATGTCCTCTAGCACTAGACCATCGATAGTACTGCTAACACTGATATCAGCCTGCATTACAATGCTTACAGTAGCCACAGCTCCTTGAACTGTCTGCTCGGTGCCTTGGGTTAGGACAGTCCCAAAGAATCCTGGAACGCTGATGCCATCAACGACATCTTTTTATTTCAAAGAAATATTAATATCAATATAAATAAAAGATTGATGTACTTGATATAATGGCTAATTTGAGTGGTGTTCTCGACTTACGATGGACATCCACTTAAACAACAGTCTATAGTGTCCATAAATATTGTCTTCCATTAGCATTCTAATTATTATTATTACCACTTTGTCAAATGAAAAAATTCTACTTATGCCATCAACGGCATTTTTTTTTTTCAAAGAAATTTTAATATGACTATAATAAAAATACAAATAAACAAACACAAGAGAAAATTTGATATTATTGCTTTACTTGCTTAATTTGAGTGGTGTTCTCGAATTACGATGGCCATCCATTTACACAAGTCTATAGTTTCTATGTATTGCCTTGCATTAGCATTTTAATTATTATTATTACCACTTTGTAAAATGAAAAATTGTGTTTATGATTTAAGTGGCACTGTACATGTGGCAATTACTTAAGGTTATTTTTTCACATATGATCAAAGCACCCGCTAAGTATTCTAATTTATTCAGATTTACTCAAGTACATTTACATATGATACATTAATGTATGATTTAATGGTAACCATTCATATTAAAAGCATAAGAAAATATACATTTACATGAAAATCTATTCCTCGCAAACATTATAATGATGATGTTCCTACATCCACAAATGATAGAGGCATTAGGAATACCTCTAAAAATCATATTAAGGCATAGTGGTCATGGTCAATCATTGGACGGTTGTATTTGCATTGGTCAGGGGTACTCTACCTTAGTTTTAACCTACCATTGAAATCCACATCTGTAAACGTTGGGGCCACTGCAAACGTCTTGGCACCAGCAATCTCCTGATCTCCCGTAATAAAGACTGCATTATCATACATGTCTGAAACATCCACATCTCTTATCGTTCCCGTGATTACAAGGTCACTTTCAAGGGTCAGAGTTTCAAAGATCTTGTTTGCTGTGACTGTTTGGGTACCTGGAAGTACATCACAGGGGATGGGGTTTTTTTTATTTTAATTATATCCATTTTCATATTTTTCAACATCATTAGTAAAATATCAATAAAAAATTGTCATGTATCGTATTATTAATTTTTTTAATAGAGTAAAAAAAAGGACTTAAAGGTAACAAAAGAGCAAAGCTTGTAAATCATTTGTGTAGGTAACCTTCACTTATGGAAGAGGCATAAAAACACACATCCCTTTTCTCTTTACAGAGAAGTATATGATAAACATATTTACACAAACTTATCCTATGGGGCATTTACTTGATCATCATTTTCAATAAATTCTTAATAAAAAACGTGTGAATATATGAGCATGCTTTTTAATGCATATATTGGGTACATTTAATTGTGTGCTTACTAAAATGCAGCGCGAATTAAAGAAACCTGTGAACATTCTTAGAGGCCGCTCACCGCGAAAAATTAATCGCACGAAAATAACAGTGAATACAGTATCCTACTATAAAAAATGCCAATAAAAACCTTGAATCTGACCCTGAAGGTTGTTTATGATAGTTATGATAGGAAAATTAGGCGACTTACCAAAAGATAAAGCCACGGCCGGCTATTTGAAAAACGCATAGTGACGTTATATACATGTACCTGCTGTACTAATCCCTTCCTAAAGTCAATGGAAGTATAATAGGGAAACGGTACATACGGCATATAATCCCGCCATGCAGTTTTCATGCAGCAGGCCACAGATTTATATTCCGGTATGTCGCCTAAGCTAAAACTTGCTTCTTCTTTTTGTCCATAAGACTCACAGTTAGTTATAAACATACTTGATAAAGCTAGTTGTTTTATACCACAAATATTGTTCATACAAGACAAAAAAAACGTGAGAACATGCAACGAGAGCACTACATGCACATAAAACTTGTACATTTTTCATTTCAAATGATGCATTCGTACCTGAACAATACAGTGTATCACTCTCCACGGTTTCAACATCCTGAAGATTCAGATTTCCACTGAGCACTAGGTTGCCTTCGATCGTTAGAGTGTTAGCAGAGAAACCAACACTAAAGGAAGTATCACTGGTTATCTCCTGGGCATCAGTAATGGTTACCGCATTATCCAAATCAATGCCTAGATGCAAAAGAGAGAATAGTTTGATGAATTAATGATATCCAGTAGCTTTAAAGGGACTCTGAGGTTTAACAAATGTATTTGTAGCGCTAGAAAATTGACTTCAAAGAACTTTACCGGACCTCCTGTGGGTTACTTGTGATTAGGTTAGCATACCTGTGCCTAACAGGACACCAGCTAGAACGCTCCAAAGGGAGTGGGCATTGTGCACTGTGAGCACAGGATTGTAAATGAATCCAATGACCCGAGTAATAATATACTTTATTATATAGATTAACCAGGCCCATGGGACTACTGAAATGAAGACAGTTAGACGAATTAATGCTATATTCTCAAATAAGTTTCCTCTCTTCTCATGTGTGTGCTCTCACTGTGTACAAAGTCAATGGGAGTGGAAGGCCAGGGTGTCACCAGCAGTGATGAAATGTATGGACTGGTGACTTATTCCAGGATAATGTCAGTCTTGGGAGCATTTATTTAAAAAACAAAACATTCAAAAACATACCATCTATATTGCCCGTTACACTCAAGGTCCCTTCTACGCTCACATCATCACTAAACTGCCATGAACCTGTGACGGTCACTGCGGACTCACTGTCCAGTCTGACTGAATCAGAGTAGAGTGTATCGATGGGCACGCCATTGATCTCCGACGTGACTTGGATGTTGTCCATGGAAATAACTGATGCGAAGGATTTGAGGCCGGCGATGGTCTCTGTAGTGCCCTGGGTCACAAGGTCAGAGAGTGAGGTGGAGCTTCCGAAGGTGTGCCTTGTACTTGTCGTGATCGCACCTTGGAACTAATAGGCAGAAAATGAAAGAATATGACAAATTTCTGCAAATGTAATTACAAATGTAGGGTGTCGACATTGCTCCAGCAGCAATTTCTACAGGTTTTATTTTCTCTGATGCATTGTATGTAGGGTCAGGTTTGCAAATGCCAAGCTCTAGCCCTGGACTAAACATTACACCTAACCCTAAACCTAATATAAAACAGAATTACAACCCTTACATCTAAAGAAAAATTAAAGCTTGGGACAATTTTTGCCAGTTCCCTGGAAAAAGATTTCATAATTCATTATAAGATTTTAATAATTATAAAAGATAACACTGATAGAGAGTTTATTACATGTTCACCTGTTGTTTATTACCCGACTTAGCTAGGCTACTCTAATAAGGCATATACATGTATGCAGCACTTAAGGAATATCTTCCTACTGGTATCCTTTTACCTCCTGCAAGTCCCACCAAAGAACATTTGAGCATTGGCTGGGGTTTGAACCATGTACCCAATGCCCAGACCAAAACACATCTCCATTGAAATTTATTTACCTGAACAGCTCCACTAAAATCTAGATTTCCTGTAGAACCCAGGTCACCACTGCTTAGCTTGATGGCATTATCATCCAGGTCATTTATATCCACTCCATCAATGTTATCGGTGACTGTCAGTTCACCTTGGATGTCTACATCTTTAGAAAACGTCTTGGAACCTTTTGAAATTGCATATTCAAAGCAAGAGTCTAATTCTTGGCGAACATTCGAATACAGATAGGCAAAAGTTTGAACAAAATAAGACAAAGAATAAGAAAGTGCTTGAAAGTTTCAATCCTTGACCATATCAAGTTGGTGACTTTTTCTTCTTCTTTTCGGGTCACTACATTTATCATACAACATCGGTCAAGTGTTGGACACAAGACTTTGCTCTAGGGTTAACCCTTCCAGGTCTGCAAGGGTACACAACTTTATTGGGGGCATACCAGCAGGTATTCCATGGTCTGCTCTTCCCCACACTCACTTTTCAATAAGGAAAGTCCTATGCTTGGGTACTTAGGGTGATGCTATCCATCAGTTCGTACTAGCTTTAAAATCAAATTGAATTATCGAATGGCTAGCCATACATCGGGTAAATTTGCCATGCATAAGTAATTACCGATGCATGGCTAGCCACAAATTACTTAAGCATGGTTGTAAAAAAAAATTGATTTTTCACCAAAAACTTCCACCATTCTATATAACAAATAATACACAGGTTTGTTCATGCATGGGTAGGACTAGTGAGCATGCGGTAACTATGGAGACCAGTCTAAACTTGTGGGTTTAGCAGTTCCATATTTACCTTATGCATAACAAAACCTACTGATAATCTGTGCATCATTTGTATACTAACCTGTAATTGTCTGATCTCCAGTGTTGAAGACAGTATTACTGACCAAACTTGGAAGGTTGACACCGTCCACCCGGTCCACAATAAGAGTGGTGTTGAGAAGATATATGTCACCATTGAACTCAATGTCCCCCCTCACTTGCTGCACGTTCTTTGTGTTCTTCGGTCTTGTGAGTAAAAGGTCAAGATCCTCGTAAGGGACTGGGAAATGCAGAGAGAACAAATATACATTATCAAAGGAATTTTAGAGATAAAACAATAAATGAAATCTGGTTATAAGAAATGTGTAAAATGGTTGAATAGCATGTGAACATGATCATGTAACGCAGTATGTAAATCGTAAAATATTTATAACCAAAACACTGCTTTTCTAGAGCTTACATGTATTTTCTCTTGGTTTTGAAAAAAAACTAGATGAATCTTCGACCGCGCACGGTCGGAAGGCATGCCTCCGTATTGCCACATCGGAAAAAAAAGGCATGCGCATGTGAGTATTTTACATCCATTTATACCATGACATCTTTGGATATTGACCCCAAACTATTAAAGTTGTATCATCAGAATTATTTCCAACTCAGGAAGGATGGCTACTGATGTAATAAAAAGGATAAACATGTTTAGTTGATCTGTCAAAGGTCCTTCAGAAATTGCACAAACGAGTCATTTACATAAATAACCAGTGACCTTTGATGTCCTGACCTCAAAAATCTAATCAGTTCATCTTTCCTCCACATGACCCAAGTTTGAAGTTGATCCATAAAACGGTTAAGAAGTTACAGCAAGAAGTGCCATTTTCATGTATACAATGACGTCTGTGACCCTTGACCTTTGACTTCATGACCTCAAATATAATAAATTCATTGCCCTACCATATGCACACATGAACCAAGTTTGATGTTCATCTATCAAACTGTTCTTAATTATCGCAAGAAACAAGCATTTTCACGTACACAATGTCCTCTGTGGCCTTTGAACTTGGACCTCATGACTCTAAATTCTAATCAGATTATTGTCCGTCCCATATGCACATATGACCCAAGTTTCAAATTGATCCAAACGGTTTTTAAGTTTATTGCGAGACAAGCCATTTTCATGTACACATGACCTCTGTGACCTTTGACCTTTGACCCAAAATCTAATCAGTTCATTGCCCTCCCATATGCACACATTACTCAAGATGAGTTGACCCGTCACACAGTTCTTAAGTTATTGCGAGAACGAACCATTTTCATGTAATACAATGACATTCGTGACCTTTGACCTTTGACCCTCATGACCCTAAAATCTAATCAGTCATTGCCCTCCCAAAGGCACACATTACCCAAGTTTGAAGTTGACCCGTCAAATGTTTTAAGTTATGGCGAGAACGAGCCATTTCATGCATACAATGACCTTTGTGACCTTTGACCTTTGACCTAATGACCCCAAGTCTAATCAGATCATTGTCCCTACCATATGCATACATGATCCAAGTTTGAAGTGATCCGTCAAACGGTTCTTAATATCGCGAGAACGAAAACGGGACGGACGTACGGACGGACGGACAACCCGAAAACATAATGCCTCCGGCACCACCTTCGGTGGCGGAGGCATAAAAAAATAAAAAATCCAGTATAAAACAGGTAAACAATTGTGCACTACATAATACATGTGCCAACAACATTCATTATTGTAAGAGGAATACTTTTCCTTGTGGGTCGACAACTTTCCCCTATAGGCATAGCACGCACCGCGAATGAGAATTTAAGATTTAAAGAAATATTTAACTGAACAATGAATCCCAAACGCAGGCAAGAATAAGGATTAATAAACAGAACTACAAGTGTGATTACAGGAAAACAGACTGTACTGTTTGGATGAGGTTTGTACAGCTCTGCTGAAAAATTAATGTTACCTGTTACACACTCCTTCAAATCTTCCATACGTTTTGTGTGTAAGTACTGAGAGAGTGTGTAACAGGTAACATTTACTTTCCAGCATGACGGTAATCACTTTGAAAGAGAAATACAGTACTAATGCATGGTGTTGAGTACACTGTGGTTGAGAACTCTCTCGGGATCAATGCAGAGGAGTTACGTCGCAATAAGGGCGCAAATTGTGCACATGTATTATGAAACGCACAAATTGAGTATACTAGTCCATGACAGTTCATTTCAAGTAAATGGAGAAAGAATAAAATTGCAAAAGTTCTTCTGCATGTCCAATGAGGAATTTGGACAATTTTTGGTTCATTTCTGGCAATTCTGGTTGAAATTCAGGGCTGTAAAAAGATCAGCTCATAAGCAACAATATATTACGTGTAACTATATTTTATCCAAAAGTTGGGATTAATCCGGTTCGTTTTTATATTCAGTACTTCAATTATGAAAATGTATTTCAATATACTGCCCAGTAACAAATTGTGCTGGTGATGACAAACTTTACCTCTTTTGTGTTTGACCCTCAATTCCTGACACACCCTTACATGTAGTTTTAACTCGTGTAATTCATAGCATTCTAGTCATGGTGTCAAAGGTAATACCTATAAAGGAATCACTAAAAGGAGACATTATCCTCTAAATTTTTACCTAGTGCATTGATGTTGTTGATGTGATCCCGTACAAGAAGAGATTCAAAATTAACATCTTTTTCAAACTGCAGAGGTCCCAATATGTTCACCTCATTCGGGTCATCGATGAGGACAACTTCCATCGGGAAATACAAATTGTCAACTCTGCCATCAACAGTTATATCGCCATCTACTGTTAGTGGACTAGTGAAGGTGTATACCGCTATAAAATGAAATTGTAAAAACAATGTATAAAATATCTATCGTATTATAACCTAATCTATTAACAAAAAGCATTTCCAAAGAGCTCAGATTAAATTATCCAGCTAAGATTACACAAAATATTTCAAGGGAAGTCTTGATGCTTCAACACCTATGCACCTGTAAAATGGACGTCAGGAAAGTAATTCATTTTAAAATGCTTTTGTCAAGTTACTTAACTGGAAAGGGGCTAAATGAAACAATAATTGCTATAAAACGGTTTTTAACTGTGTTTCCCCTAAAATACATGTACATGGTAGCATATAAGAAAATATTTGTAAATAATAATCTCATGAGAACTCGGGCTCTAATATATCCTTGAAATGCCTTCTCACTCACAGTAAAAAAAAAAAGTACTTATAAAATTTACCTCAAATAAACTTGTACCATGAATGAATGAAAATGACAATTTCAACAATTTTACATGTAATTGTGATAATGCACTATTGATTACATGTATAAAATGTTCAGTTATATGAAGGGTATAACATACTGCAACAGAAATAGCAGAAAACATGTCATTTTTCTTTTCTTTTGCACATACCGGTAGAATGTGTGATTAACAACATCTTAGGATAAACAACAAAAATTTCAAAGTCACTAAAAGATAATCACCTGACACATCCTGCTCTATGGATTTGCGTAAGATCTTGTCATCCAGATCCTCGATGTCCACTCCGTCCACCGTATAACCATCGGTGACCGTTAAACCATCATCCATAGATACTGTGCCATCAAACGTCATTGGACCTGCAAGGTTAGGCAAAAAAAAAAATTTGTTAACTCTGCATAATTGATCACTGAGAAATAGGTAAATAGGGCACGATTTTTTATTTTTTTTCTCAAACATATATATTTATAGGCTAGGCCCGTAAATATTGTTTAATGTGGCATAATGGATAACTGAAAAACAAGGTAGGAAAATAGGGCTGGGTTGTTTTTCAAACATACCTATTCATACATAGTGCTTACAATCGCGTAAAAATTGTTTCATATGCTGCACAAAACAGAAAGAATAAGTTTCACAAGCGCAAAGCAGCCCTAAAAGAGGCATGGTCATAATCGTTAATCAAACTTCTGGGTTTTCCCACTGTGATATAAATTGTAAATACAGAGCAATATCAAGCAATCACAATCCAATTAAGACAACAAATTTCGGGACTTCAATATTTTTCAGGACAAGCTGGTTATGCTAAGACAAAAAGGGAGCGGCTTGGTTTGAGAAAAGTAACATGGTCCAAGCAAGCAAACAACCTGCAGACAGCTATTTTTATTTTACGGCATTAAATGTCCGGCAGTTCAGTCAAGTGTTGTTTAACCCTCTTTGTGCTATTCTTAGAAAAGGTGAGTGAAAATTATGTAGCCATGTGGCTACAAAGCACAAAGAGGGTTAAGTACAAAAAAGACATTATACAACCAAAATGTTCAATGGGTATCATTCCAATCATCAGAAAATCATCGTAACAAAGATGTTGACATTTTTTCAAATTTGTGTCCCCAACAAAGGGCATCAATCACTCGACACAAGAACTATTTGACTCCAGTTTAAACATGCAAGAGATAGCAAGGGTACGAAAACAGGATACGCGCTTTTACCGGTAATGTCGTGGTCTCCATCAAGATAAACAGCTTCGTCCTTCAGCACAGACAGGTCTACCCCATCCACTGTGCCAGTCACTACCACATTCTCAGAGGCCGTCAACTGGGCACTAAATGTGTATGTTCCTGTCACGCTCTGTGCTCCGGTGGTCTGGAGAACCGATGCGGTTGTCAAGGTTACGCCATCAACAGATCCGCTTACATCAAAATCTTCTGCATATGTCAGAGGTGATCATAAATAAAGATAAAACAATATCGTGTGTGCCCTTTTTTTGTGTGTGCAAAGTGCACACTTTGTGTGCGGGAAAACCTGGATCCGATGACCAGGATAATATGTCTGTAAAGTGCTTAGAGACAGCCTGATCATGTATTAGGCACTATATAAATCCAGAAATGTATTATCATTCTTATCATTATTACAATACTTGTATTGAATTCTATTCTTTGAGCTAGGGTGATCTTACAATGAAACAGGTCCGCCTACCGGTACTTATTGGACGAATCGGCAATTCAACCAAGTGGTCATTAGACCTGGCAGAAATTAGACCAAGTGGTCTTTTGACCAAATTGTGTTAGCCCTTGTGTCTTAGTGTTGGACTAACTGCTTTTAGACCAAATGGATATGCATGTACAACGTTACAGTAGGGGTTTATGTTACGTTTGGAATTAGGGTTATATACAGCATTTAGTTCATGGTTGAAGAAAAATTGTTGCCAAAGCAAATGTCATGGAACTGATTTCATTACCATTTGCAGTGATTGAGCCAGAGAACGTCTTCTCTCCTGTTATGGTGTGATCTCCAGAAAGGGTTACGATCTTAGTCATATCGGTGTCATCCACCGTACCTGTCGTTGTCAGGGTTCCTGCCACGTTGATACCACCACTGATCGTCAAGGTAACTGGTATTTCCTTGCAGGTAGAAGAAATTAAACATATAAAGTAGGATTATCATCGAGACCACAACTTCTGCTTGTTACAGGGAGATTTAACAAATCCTGATTTTATATTAAACTGAATATTAAAGCCTCTACTACCTTTTACAGATATTTAAGGCATCTCAATTACCTTATACCCACACTGTGAACTGTTTTCACTATTCGAAGAGTATATAGTTCTGCCTGACATCAATGTCACAGATCATTGCAATCAAATGCAATCATCTCCATTCACATTCGCAGTGCACACCTGGAGGGCATTTCATCAAAGGACTTGTCGGACGTTTTATCCCACAAACTGTTATAAGCTACTGAAATGCTTTCATCTGATTGGCTGAGAGCAAATTTGTCCGATAAAATGTCCGACAAGTCCTTTGATGAAATGCCCCCCAGAGCTCAATCAATTGCAATCAGCTTTGACATTAATCTCAGGCCGACCTGTATTCCACTCACAAGAGCATGGCTACAGTTGCATGCAGATTTATTCAACCCCCCAGTAAGAGTACAGGTATTCATATTTAAAATTTCTGTTTGGGTCTTTATCGAATGAATAATGTGCTTGTAACATCAACCAAATTAGATATCAAATTCAAGACAAGACAATAGCCTCTAATTTTAATCAACTTTAGAAATAGTGTTCATTCATGCATAAACCGATATGGTCGATTGAGCAAATTATGTCATTTTCATACTTTTTTTTTATTACTGAAGCATAACTTGTAATGCTTCGATAATCATGACTTTTTTTCATTTTAATTTTGGATAGCTAAAATTTTATTCTTAAATTTGATACACATTTCTTGATGTCTCAATCGAATTTATTTTTAGAGGAATTGAAATTGAGATTTTGATTCTTGTGTACAACCCCTATACAAAGTCAATGGAGGAAATTTTCCCTTTTTTAGTTTATTCATGAAAAATTGTTTCTAAAATTAGTAATACCAATTAAAATACTATGAGTCACATAATTAAATAATTAAAGCATATTGTGTACTTAATTGAAAACCTGAATGACCGAGCCAAAACCATCGATGCATTGCAAGTTATGCTTCAGTGGTAAGGTATGAAAATGACATTAACTTGTTCTATTGACCATATCTTTCCATGCATGCATGAACATGATTCCTAATGTTGATCAAATGAAAGGCTATTGCCTAACCTTTAATTTGATATATAATTTGTCTGATATCTTTCATTCCATTAAGAAACAAAGCAATTTCTTAAAAGAATATGTGTACTCATTATATCATGGGGGTTGAATAATTCTGCATGCAACTGTACTATGTAGGCTCCAAATTCAATCAAAATGGCTATCGGTAAATTAGCATACCCCCATATATATCTCCACTACTTGACTGGTAATATAACCATGTGGGTATGCTGCAAATCTAATCTGAACAATTTTTTCTTCACTCGGACATGTAGCGGCATGGAATGCATGACCACATTTAAACAGGCGCTATTCATACAGACCTCTGTGAGTAGCTTTAAGGTGCTATGTGGGGCAAACACTGATTAGGGGATCATACATAGCCTCAACTGTACTGCTCTGTTGTATATTTCCATTAAATTGTATTAGATTTCATGGATGGAAACATAAAAACATGTGGCTCAGGAACATTTTTTTTCCAATACTTATAATTGGAAAAATTATGTTCTAGTCATCAGAAAATCAACTAACCAGGTAAAACCTGATAAACATAAAAGAAATTAAACAGACATTACACACAATTAAGAGAATTAAGTGTTTTTGATCAATAGCATAAAACAGTGCAAAAGTGAACTTCTGAGCAGACTCCACAACATAGAAATAATACTGGTAATAGAAAAAAAAAACTTCTTGATCAGCCATGAAAACATTAAGACTTACAACAGCGACGGATGTATCTATATATTCGTCATACAAATCTTGAATGTTAATGTCATCATTCACAACATCTGAGGATACTGTAAGGGTCGAAGGTGAAGGGTCACCCACAGCTTTGAAAGAGGCAAACGTCTTCTGACCTGTACAAAAAAAAAAAAATTACATGTTGGATCATATTTTGAACTTTGCTTTTATTGCAATGACATTTTTTAAATGCTCAAAATTGCTCCAAATTTTATTGTCCGAAACAAAGATGACCGGATATTTGTTTCTCGTGGGCCCGGCAGCCGCTGAGCAGTGCCAGAAGGACATTGCTCTATCCCCCTCTTGTTGAATGCCAAACAGGGAAGCAACAACTACCATTTTTTCACGTCTTTTGGTATGACGCGGCTGGGATCGAACCCACAATTTCCCGATTATGAGGCGGACGCTCTATCCACTGCGCCAACACATCAGGTCATTTAATAAATTCATATCTGTATAAACATAAATCATTTTATTATTAGGCTTACAGGTACTGCAAGCCTAATTCGATTGACACTCCCTAATTCTATTATTCAATTTTTTTTCCTGGCCAAACAAAATACATCACAGAATTAAATCGCTGTTTTATTAATTTGACAAAGATCTTGATCAATACAAAAACAAAAAAGAAAAAACCAAAAACAGCCATTTTGACATACCTGTGATTGTCTGAGGAGTTGTATCTAAGAGCACTGTGTCAGGCAGTTCATTTTGCATGGTAGTAATCATTCCTGCATTAGTGTCCTTCTTGCTGATAATCCTTGCCAACTGTGCTTTCTCTTCGTTGGTCAACACAACATCTACCACTTCAACTAGAATGAGACACAGAAAAAATGTATTATTATGATTTATATCCTACTATAAGGCGAATGCATACAAAAACGTATTATATTGTTTACTTTTTAAGGCATAGACAGTTTGGGGAATTTGTCATTTTAGAATATGAATATATATGTTCAGAATGAACTTGTTTAAACTTGTGTTTTTTTATTTTTTAAATGGTTAAAATGTAATCAAATGATTATAAAAAAAAAAGAACACAATATTATAAAGATAATTACCAATTACCCAATTCGCCCCAAGGACACTCCACTGACGTTAAGTCACGGACTCTATTCACAGTGGGGGTATAAGGCACAATTATATGTGCACTTTTGCAAAAGACAAAAAATAAAAAATCCCCCCAAGTTCATATTTTTGGTCTTATAATGATCTAAGGGATCTAGCGCGAGCTATGTTTAAAACATTATAGGTAGATAGGGGTAGTAGAAAGTGGAATAATAATTTGCCGAAACATTATAAGGCGCATGCGAAAATTCACCTTTCCAGATGCTTCTCCCTTTCGTCGAATATTTTGCCCAAAAAAAAATCGCCTTAAGTCGGATTTATGTAAAAATATATATATATATATATATATATTTGTCCATCTTTGCCCTATAACATTAAGAGACTTTGTCTTTAAGCAGTCAATAGATCTTTTTATTCACAACATACAACAAATATTCAAAATAAGAGACAAGCATATAAATAAAACAATAAGGTGATCCTTACAATAAAATGTCACCAGTAATGGGATTGGAGAGCCTGAAAACTATAATATACAAATCTATGTGCAATGCATAATACCAACATAACTTATAGTTGCCCTACATGCTTGTGCACTCTTAACAAACTTTTAAACCAATAGTTAAATTCCCCTTGGGCAAAAAGACTATTGAGGGGGGATCAACTGACAATGGGAGGCACAAAAATGTACAGGCACTTACTATCATTCAGGGAGACATCATCTGCATTAACTTCCTCCAAAAATGAAGCGTTTCCAGTGAAAGAGAAATTGCCAAGGTCCAAATAAATCAGATCTGGCATCTCCGTGATTATAGTGGTATGTGTGGTAGTCGTGGTCTCATAGCTGGTTCTACTCGAGGAACACGCCGAGTCAGACACATCAAGGAAATTTGAAACAAGATTTACAGGCGCAAACTGAAGCTTGAATAGATTAGTCTCTGCTTCGTTTTGCGGGACGTGGCTTGCCATGACCAAATTCGCCCTATAATCAGAGTAGATAACGGAAATTTCATTGATTGGTACCGCCAGAGACGCCGGGTCAAACTGTGTTGTGGATTCTTGGAATCTCCATCCATCATACTCGTAGGATGTGATGCTTGTATCAGTGTACACGATGAGAGAGATGTAGGTTTTGTCGACATCTTTGATGACGTACCAACCACGGATACCGGGGACCTCAAAGCACTGAAAAGGCACAAATCTATCACTCCTGTACTTGAAGATGAAGGACTTTGGCGTTTGATCTGAAATATAAAACAAAAGCCAGGGTTAATACACTTTTGGTTCAATCAAATTCCATGATTTCCCATGACTTTAAGAGAGTCAAACTATAAAAAAACAGAAACATATATAAACATCATCCTATATAAACATATCCTAAAAACTTACATCTTTAGAAATAGCATGAATATTTGGTCTATTAACAGTTTGTTACAGGAACTGACTCAATGGTGTTAGACCAAGAGGACATTTGATGTAGAAGTAGAAGTGGAAATTAGACCAAAAGGTAATTAAATGAACTGGTTGTATATGAAATGGAATTAGATCATGTGGGATGAGAACATATGACTTTTATTCCAAGTGGGCTAACTTAGACGAAGTGGCAATTTACTGCAAATAGTATCAACAAAGATACCCCAAGGCTTTTTTGTTTGCAAACATAAGAGCCAAATTTTCCAAATTGAACAGACACTTAAAATTGTAGTCAGTGGCACAAGAGGGGTAATCAATGTAATGATAATAAAATCCTTTTATTTACCCTTACCCAGGGGAGCCACTTTAGTTCAGAACAACTGGTCTTTACCAGAGGGCCCTAGGGGGTGATTCACTAACGGCTAAAATAAATCCCAACTGAGATAAAAATCTATTTTAGGATCAATAGCCATATTGTAGTTCCATAGGTCCATACTTGGGATTGATATTAAATCTTAGTGAATCACCCCCCTGGTCCAAAGCTCCACAATTTGTTGTCGGGAACAGAAATTCTTTTTGCCCAATTGATTGGAAGCCCGGAAGCCACTGAGCAGCATCAAATTGACTTTGCTCTATCCCTTTCTTGTTGAACATCAAACAGCATAGCAGCAACCCCCAACATCCTAATTATGAGAAGGATGCTCTATCAACTGAGCCAACACATCGTGCATAACATGATCTGTTATCATTACCCCAGAATTTCTTTTGTGTCTACTAAAAACCATACATTTATCATTCCAACTTTTTTCAAAAAAAGTAATATTGACAAAACAAACAAATACCTAGCTCATCGTAAGTGTTGGCTACTAGGAGGTATGTCTCCAGTTCCAATCCCGAGCCGAGAGTGAAAAACTCCATATCGAGGGCGCCGTAGGTAGTGATCGTCTGAAAAGTCTCAAATTTGTGGAGATGAAGGTTGTAAAGGAGAATCTCTGATTCAGCGATGGGATTGTCGTCCGCATCTGCACTGCTCGCCAGGCCCAAAAAAACAAAGCTGAACACACAGAAAGGAATGATGCTCTCCAAGTTGGATTTCGGAAATACAGCAAACTCGTCCATATGACCACCTAAAAATAATCAGAATTGAACCAAATAATCTAGAAACATGTGTCAGTCCACCATTATAAATGTTTTGGTTACACAACATTTGCTCCTGCAACTATTGTCACCGACTTTATTTCATCTAAGATGTAGGTTTAGGGTTAATAATAATAATAATAATATCGTTTTATTTACCCAGGGTAGCCACTTCAGTTCTTACAACTGTTCTCCAAGCGGGCCCTGCATGATGTTATTATTACCCCTAAGCTCCTTGTTAAAAGGCAAATTTTAGGTACCATTTTTGCAAGTCTTTGGTAGGACTCGGCCGGGTTTCGAACTCTCGACCTCACGTTCATGAAAGCAAGAAAGGCTACCGTTTTACGGGCGCTCTAACCGATTGAGCTATCATTATTGTTATGGGTTTTATGTTAGAATTAGAGGTAGGTTTAAGGTAGGGTACATTGTTACAGATTTTAAGGTGGAGCGATTGTCTTGGAATCACATATATTAAGTAATTTTGTATTGCATCGTGTTGCTATTTGATGAATCGGCAATTAGACCAAGTGAGAATAAGTATGTATTAGACCAAGGTGAAATTAGACCACATTGTTAGTAGACCAAATGGGTTTGAGGGAATTGGACAAACTCAAGTCATATCTGTCCACTTCAGGATATAATTAGATTATTTTGTTAATTTTTGCCAGCACTGTATTACTTTTTTCATATGATCTTGTACTGATACAGTGTGTTTCTAAAAAAAGGTAATCGAAGTTCAACGGTCAGTCATTTCAAAAGTATATGGTTTATTTTTGTGATTTGTTTACTAAAATACTAAGTAACTCATCAGCTTTAATTTGCGACATTGCTTACATCCAAACTGTAATGGGTCACAGTGTTAGGGTCCTTTGAAGGTGATAGGTACAAAACCCATTTTTTTCCAAGTTTTTCATTTTTAGGGTATGAAACCAACTTTTTATACATTTTTGGTTTCATAGTTTTGGGAGGTTTTGTCACACATAGTTTCAATGAAATGCAATTTCATTTGTCAAAGGACCTATCTCAATGGCAATGAGAAAGGGTTCGCAATTATGAGTCTCTTGAGTCGTTGAGACGTCGTGGTGACGTCTCCTGAGACTTCAGGGCGTCAAGGGAAAATGGAACAAAAGTCAAACATGTTCAATCTTTTAGTAGACTTCTTTAAGACGCCAGCAAGTAAATTTTTTTAGCCCGTTCGATTTCTTTTAATCGTTAGTGGATACTTAAGGGACGTCATGGCAACCGTCCGCAAAGATGTCACAGAGACTTGCTCGCGTATTAAAGAAATCTACTAAAAGATTGGACATGTTTGACATTTGTTTGATATTTCTCGCGACCTCTTGCAGAATCAAGAGACGTTGCAGCGACCTCTCCGATACTCCAGAGACTCATGCATAATCAAGAACCCATGTCATTGCCAGTGAGATAGATCCTTTGACAAATGAGATTGCATTTCATTGAAACTTTGTGTGACAAAACCCCCAAAACTATGAAACCAAAATTTTATAAAAAGTTGGTTTCATACCCTAAAAATGAAAAACTTGGAGAAAAAAAAAAAATCGGTTTTGTACCTATCACCTTCAAAGGACCCTAACTCTGTGACCCATTACAGTTTGGACATAAGCAATGTCTCAAATTAAAGCTAATGAGTTACTTAATATTTTAGTAAACAAATCACAAAAATAAACCATATACTTTTGAAATGACTGACCTTTGAACTTCGATTACCTTTTTTTAGGAACACACGGTATATATATATATACGTTGACATTTATTTTGCACACATGTCCTTAGAGCATCTGATTACAAGTGGATTTATTGCATTATACGTCTCATATATTATCATTTATCATATAAACCACAATGCCTACATGTGTACCTCTTTATGCAATCTAAGATATTCAATTCATATCATACCTCTCCACTCGTACATGACGGCAGCCTCCTCATTCGTGTGTCTATGCGGCCTTTCGGCAACAATGATAAACTGAGTAGTGCCCCCTATGATGGTCTCCACCAAATGGGGATTCTCAGTACGCGATTTCTGCATGAAACTAAACATCTGGGAATCAACAGGTTGGTCCACATTCCACAGGTACGTGTAGATTCCTGCAGTACTTGCGCTGCCTTTGAACAGGAAGAACAGAAGAAAAAAAAATAAGAAAAATTGTTGTCAAGGAATTTTTTTTTTTTTGTTGTAATAATAATACTTTGTCTTATGTAGAATAGAGTCTATTTCCTGATGTAAGCATTATATCTTAAAGACATAGTGGCTCCGGATTTTAAGGGTAGTGGACCCCAGACTTTGTGAAAAACACTGTAGATTTACTGACTTTACCAGGTGGAGCGATGGGTGGAATAACAAGGCATTACATAACATGATAAAAATCAGGTGACACAAAACACCTGTTACTGGCTAAGCATCCATGGAGACAAATTACCCATGGGAGCTCACGACCTACTGTCTTTAATGCTATCATGGTTTCACTTGCAAGAACAATATAAAAAAAATAAAGGCCCAAATATACAAAGGAGGTTTCGAAAACTGTGGTCTGAAACCATGGATTAATCAGTGACCAAATTACACTCAATTCAGCACAGACATTGAGAAAGATCCAATATGAATGCCAGCGTTTAATTTATGCTTGTTGCTATTGTTGAGTCCCCTCTTGGTGTCAATTGATTAAAAAATATGCTCCAAATTTTATTGTCCGAAACAAAGATGACCGGATATTTGTTTTGCCCCTTTTCTCATGGGCTCGGCAGCAGCTGAGCAGCGCCAAGGACGTTGCTCTATCCCCCTCTTATTGAACGCCAAATAGGGAAGCAGCAACTACCATTTTTAACGTCTTTTGGTATGATACAGCCGGGGGTTGAACCCACGACCTCCCGATTATGAGGCAGACGCTCTATCCACTGAGCCAACACATCCGTTCTAGGTAAACTGCGGATTCACTAATTCAAAACTGAGATCTTTTATGTTCAAACAACAGGTGTAAATATAGCATCCTATGATAAAATTGTGCATTCACATTGGACCTTTCTCAATGTCTGCTCTTAAAGGTAGTGTCATCCTTTTTCACAACTGCGAAAACTAATGCAACTTGGAATAACTTTAGAATATGATCAACCTACATGCATGTATACTGTCTATTCAATCTTACTGTCATAGGTTGCCTAGATCAGTAATATGAAACGAAAATCTGACTACCAATCTAGACCAGCTCTCCATCAACATCGTTGATATTACAGCACGTGCAGCATGGACCACACACAGCAATGTACACACGGCGCATCAGCGTGTATTATTCTCTGCGCTAACGGTCAACGGTTCGCAACGTACGGTATATTTTCGAGGTTTGAATAAATAGGAATGAATTTTGATAATCGCGCTATAATGACAAACATACACATTTGAGCTTAATCATTTTGTGGGAAGACATAGTCATTGATATACTACTATATCTTCTCAAAAACTAGAAATGTAATATTTTTGCCTTACAAAAGGATGACATTACCTTTAACCCTTTGAGTGCGACGGGCTTCTACAGAAGCCGAGCGAGGTGTTCAGTCTGCTACGACGGGCTTCTACAGAAGCCGAGATAAT
>CALNVZ010003428.1:7115592-7162733 GCA_940671915.1 Paracentrotus lividus | reverse complement strand
CCTCACCATAGAACAAAGTTTCCACATCGTTAGGATAATCCACAGGAAGTGACAGTACCTCTGTGATCGATGTCAGCTCAACCATATCTGTAAGGGGATTAAGGATTCATAAAGAAGATTAAATATAATTTTGAAATTGGATAGTCCACTTCAAAAATTATCATCATCAGTCTTAACACAGGCTTTGATTGTTGAAGCACAAGCACCACTGATCAATGATCTTCGGCCATTGATCCAATGCAGCCATGATACATATAACTTTTGTAGTTACAGTAATTCAAAATCTCTCCATTGTCAAAAAGGAAGACTACACCTCTGTTATCAAAATGATATTGTCTGAAAGGGGTTGCATTAGGTTTAGAAGGAATGAAGGGAATGCTAACTGTTGCCATGTGATATTGAAAAGAGAACATTGATGATCCTATAGAAACTTGACAAGTTTTTATAGGATCATCAATGCTCCTTGGACATCCCATAAACATAATAATAATGACATTCAATGTGATTCCAATCTTTCACATTGTTTGGGTAATCAGCTGGAAGACTAATCTTTGTGATCGATACAGTTCAAATTTATAAAAGGAGATAATGGAGAAAAGGAATTTAATTTCGACAGTTTTGCAAAATCTTGAGATCGCTCTCCCTCAAACATGGAATGATTTACTGATGGTCAAAGTAAAGTTTACAAATTATTGGGATAAACAAAACTAAGGAGATTATCTCAACAGAACACATCAGATCATACATATATCAGAAAGGAAGCAAATTATTGAGAACAATGTAAACAAGCCATTTACAATTGGAATTGTTAAAATTGAAGATTTTTGCTATCTACTTGAGTGTGTAAATGACTACAATTTACATACATGTATTTTAAAAAAAAAGCTACTGAGCTGAACCTTGTGACTTCCACAATGCCATCTGATTGAACCTTATATGAGAAGGTTCAATAAGACACTGTGGAATTTATAATACGGTTCAGCACATTTATTTTAAGTTGAAATGGGTTGAAATGGTTAAATACAACAAAAAATATTTTCTGAAAGATGAATGATTGAAAACTACTCTTTTTTAACAGCTGATTTGAGCTTTGATATGCATTAATGCAGGTCATTCGGCGATTCACATCTTCAAGTTACCTAGGCAAAAATATCCCACCGTTCTTGGGATATTAATTGAATATTCGGAATTTTCCCCATATCCCATCGCTTATTTTGTGAGCAAACCAATGCAATCCCAAAATAGCGACTGAATCCTTCGGTCTACAAGTTACCTGGCTGCAGCCATCAAAAAAGTTACGGATGCAGGAGTGAGTAAGGCTTCCAAATCCAGCTAATGATCTCCAATTTCTCAATCTCATTTTGGTTTGTCTGATGGCGATGCCCTTCTCCCTGCTCCATTCTGTAACTTCAACTTTCATAACACGTTGCAGTGCAGACTTAGTTCTAGCTATTGTTGGTTGGTGCATGTGCATGTGGAGGCTCACAAGGAACAATAATTCAGGCTCTGTTTTCATCTCTACATACACACGGATGTTTTTAAATTGAATTCGAGATCAGCATCAGACACAACCATAACCAGCGCGTGATTTCGCAATAGCATAAAGGGAGACTGTTTACAGTACCGCCTAACGAACTGAAATTACGAGTAACTAGTCTTTTGCCCAAAATAAATATTTTCTAAAGTTCCTTTTTTCTCATAAACCGATACCTTAATTTAACAAATAGATAATAAATTATAATTTTTAAAGATTAATTTTAAACATTCATTTTAAAATGTATTTTTAAATTCAAAATTCTTCTTAAAGCTAGGGAGTAAATACCCGAGTGTGTTGAAATATTCTACAAATATGTTCTGTTTTAGCAACTTAAGCGGTATCGTATATGTCAGCAGAAAGCTGCAAAAGTTGGCTCGTCGTAAATTTTAATGCTGAATTTTGCTAAAATAATTGGCAATGTCATAGAATACCATGGCCACTTTGAGTTCTATCGAGGCTTTAGAACTTCAACTATCAGAAATTGAACTACTCGATAGCATGTTTCCCGGAGATGGCGAGTTTTGCCTCGATGATCCTAGCGTGCTGTCCGATGTGCGGTCCTTCGTTGATGAAACCGCCGAGTGTACCGGCCTAGCCGATCAAGGAAATTCTGGCTCTTTAGAGAAAGGAAGTGCGGGTGCAAGTGAAAGTCGAATCCGTCAACTTTCGTTTACCATCAAGATATCAATCGACGATTCTCAAAATGGAATTTCAAATGTAAGTTTCAAGAATAGTTTGTTACTTTCACAGCAATTTTCATGATTTCAAGCACGATTTTAATCCAGATTTAATATGAAGTTATGAAGCTGTGCACAATAAATTTTTTGGTCAAAGTTTAATGATGTAAATGTCTGTGCGCTGCACTACAGTTCGTCCAGAAAGAACTTTACACTTTTGAAATGGCTACCAAATAAAAAATATATGATTCTTAGGGAGAATTTTTATATGTAGAAAAAGCTCATATCCTCGACTATCATTATGATACAAAAAATTCCGAAAATAACGCATGCTTCAATGAGCAATGCCCACTTTTGTAAAGGACACAAAAATTAGTCTGCGCAGGAATTCGCTATTCTTTTATCACCTGGTTATGGACCGCCATAAAGTGTTCAAAATAAATGATGGAATAAATCGGCTAACAGAGTCAAAGATAAACCAAAAGTCAGAAACAAACAATCAATATTATGCAAAAATTTAATGATTCACCATTTTGTTTTCATATCATTGATTTTTGCTTTGACTTCAGTTTATTTTTGTCTTTGTTAGCCGATTTATTCCATTATTGATTTTGACTCCTTTATCAGGTGTGGATCCAGGGGGGACCAGCGGGCCCGCCCCCCCCCCCCCCCCCCTACAAAAAAAAAAGGGGGGAGAAATGGACAGGCCCGATTTACCAACTTAACCTTACCCCTATCGGCGATACTTGACCTTTATGATGGGCCAAAGGCCGAAAGAAATTTAACACCTACCCCCCCTCCCACTTATCACACGGCCAACGTGACATGAGAAAATCGTGATGTACATTTTTGCTCGCCCGATGTGGTCCATAACCAGGTGATAAATGAATAGCAAATTCTTGCGCAAGCTAATTTTTGCTCACTGAAGCATGCTTTATTTTCTGAATTTTTCGTGTCGTAATGGTAGTTGAGGATATGAGCTTTTTTCTATATATTACTTTTCCCCCAAGAACCATATATTTTTTTATTTGGTAACCATCTAAAAAAGTGTACAGTTCTTTTTGGGATGCACTGTATAGAATAAGCCTCTTTCCTACCCAATTTCAGATTTACTCTTGAATGACTGAGTAATGTATGTGTTTCCTTCCTGAAAGGGGTAAGTTGTTGATAAAGAAATTGCTGAAAAAAAAATGCATTTAATCTAATTTTTTATCTTGAGCCTTTGTCTAAAGTTATATCACACGTTATAATTCTCTGGTGTTTTTTCCAGTGATCACGATCACAATCAGTTTGGGCAAACTCATAATTCAACTTCCTAAATCGGAAGTCTTCAAACTGTTTTCCCCTTTCAGCAAGTGCTTGCTCACAATGGCACAATTTTTTTTTTTGATTGTCAACCGTTTTCACCCATTTTCTACATATGTAAATTTTACTTTCGGGCATCCTTACCTTACAAATTAAACATCTAGAAAACTTGTAGATTAGGTTCATCCGAAAGTACATGTAGTAACATTTATTTTAAATGATTTAAATGATTTAAATGATTGAAAATCAAAACAGAATCATGACATTGTTATATTGTGTAGCAAGCAAGCACTTAGCGAAAGGGGAAAACAATTGTCAGACCTTTGGATTCTGAATTTCAGCTCCACTACTGCTGATATCAGAAAACTTCCGAATTCTGAGTTTGTTGGAACTGAAATTCCCACTGCCTAAACATCCATAACGTTCCCTATCACACAGCCACTCAAAGATTTCTTGTTCCCTTTTTTTTCTCCAATTTATTCTAAAATCAGGTTGATCTGGATGTTCAATGCCGTCTTCCATTGGATTATCCCCATGCTCTCCCAGAACTAAATGTCCAGTCTAATGTCCTATCAAGACAGCAGTATAGAGTGCTCAACGATGATCTCATGGAGCATATAGAGAGTCTTGAGAGGGGTGAATTGTGCATTACAGAAGCTGTTCAGTGGCTCCAGGAGAATGCCTCTAGCTACCTGAAAACTTTGGACACTCCTGGACAAGGGAACAGCGGAAAGGAACAGGGTAAGAAGCAGCAGCCAGCATCGTTCACTCGTCTTTGGATTCACAGTCATCATATATACAGCCGATCAAAGCGAGAGGACATCTTTGCTTGGTCCAAGGAAAGGGACCTGACAGGGTTTAGTCTTCCAGGAAAACCAGGCATCATCTGTGTGGAAGGACCGCAAGGAGACGTGGACGAGTTCTGGCACAAGCTTCGGAGACTGAACTGGAAGAAGCTGACCAGCAAGCACAGAGAGGACTTCTCCCTTGATTCAAATGACCAGGAACTCTTTAGCACAAAATTTGGTCGTCTCAGGCATTTCTCAGATTTCCAGGAGATCAATTTTGCAGTGAGGGGTTCTCGAGACTACCATATGGACCTCGGACAGTTTTTCCAGTATCTTGAAAAACATGACTGTGCCGATGTATTCAAGATTCTTCTAGGAGTGGATGGACGGGTATCTCAAAAAGACACAAGTTGAATCTAAATTTCTAAACTTATTTTTGACACCAGATTGAGATGTTGATGGTTAGTCCAAATTTAGATTCTTTAACCCGTTGTATACTGAGAACTTTTTACAAAGCCGAATGAATCGTGATTGTCAAGCATGCTTGCAAGAAATTCTTTTTATTTAACGGTGAAAGAAAGACATCTTTAAATAGATCAATGTCAGATAATTTAAATTATGTAAGGTCTTTACATGTTTATGCAATCATGACTGAAATAAACGGTCGACAAGAGGGGTGTTCTATGTTTCTTCCACCTGCATATATGCGGGCTTAGTATACAATGGGTTAAACTGATTATTGAAAAGTTTCCAAATTATAATGATTGAGTAATAAAGATTTGGGTTCAAGGACTAATGCTGTAGCCCATGATTGAAAGGAAAAAACTCCAACATCTATTTCTTCAAATAAATATGATTTTCTAAATTCAAAATGTCTAAGTATAATGATTTAAATTATGTTTAACAACCTGAATCAAATGCTAAATGTATGAGCTATTTCTCAAAATACATGGCTAATCTTAAATCATACATGTACGTGATACTGCTGTGAATCATACTTAAGGAAGGAATAAAGTTAAGTTAATCTACATGGAAGGGTAGATGGGGTACAAGGGGTAAAGGCAGGCTGCCCAAAAGTGTCCAGGTGCCATAATACCACATTTTTAACATATTGGAGGGGGTAACCACCCCATTGTTACCAAGAGGCAAACTGTTTCAAATCTTGTCGATTTGATATTATTACAAATCTACATGAACACAATGCAACTTAAATAGTTTACTTTGTACTTGCGAGCTGCTCTCCCATATGTTGTGTATATGAATTCTGTCAATTTGTCTTTTTCTCATGGTTCTTGAAGAAATAGATCCATTTCACAGAGGCATAGATGTGAAGATCTATTAACAGCCTAGGTGAAACAATTAATATTCTTCTGAAAAAATGGCAATTTATGGAATTTACACAACACAATTATGGTAGCAGCTCGTAAGTGACAATAAAAACCAGGCGCGGATCCAAGAAAATTGAATTGAATGCATTTCGGGGGCCTAATTGTCTGGGGACAAAAGCGGCTCTATTATGTTTACGCATGGGCCCGGTAAATTCATTGTGTGACTCCGGTCTGCATCCGCTACTGAAAACACACTTGAACTATATTATTTGGTGGATTTTCTTCAAACCTTCACTCATATTTTTACTTCTATGATTCTGCTTTTTTTAAACCAATTAAATTCCATGATGAATTAAGTAGACATACCTTCCGCCAAGTCATCTAGAGTTGCCTCGGTTCTTTCTGCTGATCTCTTTCGCCTTGACATTCTGCCCTGTATTACAGGATTATCAGGATGTATCTGAATGCCATCCATTTTGTTTCCACTCATTCCGTCTGCATATTGCACAAGATTTTGTAGCAGCAACTCCTTCCCATCCAAAACATCTGAATGATAGATACCATGAATTACACTATAACAAATTTCCATCAATTTTTAAGTAGCAACTTTGTCCTGTCTAATTAAATTAAAACATCTTAATGATAGATACCATGAATTACACTATAACAAATTTCCATCAATTTTGAAGTAGGAACTTTGTCCTGTCTAAAACATCTGGAGCCCATTGTATAAAGAGTTACTATCATAGTAACTTTGCCATAAATGGTAACTACTGTGGTAACATTACTCAAAGCCAATCAAAATGCAGTGTAGTTGAAAGCAACCATTGGTCAGTAACTCTTTATGCAACAGGCCCCGGTATGATATTTGAATTAAAATATTATAAATTTTGATAATAATTAAATTATTTAGATTTATTGATTTTGAAGCAAAAATTCTTCCTGTCTAAACCATCTGAATGAAGGATGTAATTCATTGTGAATTTCCATTAGAAATAAGTTTATAGATTTGATTTTGAAGCAGCAACTTTTTTTCTGTCTAAAACATCTGAATTATAGATACACGTATATATTGAATTAAATTAGTTTAAATTATTATGAATTTCCATCAAAATTTAGTTTATGAATTTATTAGTCTGTGTTGGGAGTACATGGTCTTTAGTCATCTGTACCATGAGTCATAAAAAGTCTATGCATAATTTAGTGAATTGTTGCTTTCAGCTCTTTAATATAGCTCACGTTTTAGGGAAATGGGTAATTATATCAAATGATTGGCACTTACTTGTAACCCCTCCCCTTCAACCCCCCCCCAAAAAAAAAAAAACAACAACAACAACAACAACAACAATAACAACTCAGAGTGTACTCCCAACATCCATTACTGGGGTTATTGCAATTTCATCTACTTCAGTTTTCACAATAATTATATGGTATTGAAAGTGACTTAAAGAGATATTATTCAATTTTGATTGCAAGTACATGTACTTCTCCCTATCTTTTCATCTTTCTCTCCTTCCCTCCCTCCCCTTTACACTATATCCCCCCCCCCTTTCTCCCTCTCCCACTTTTATCATGTGCAATGAACTCTCTTATTAAGATGAAATGAATACATGAAAACACATAAATCCATATCTTTTTAAAATAGGTGTCAGATAACAGAAAACAAAACTAATATACCCCATTTTAATGAAAGTTTATATATTTTTCTATTTTGCATACATCACTCATCTACACTTACTCTAATGGAAGGTCAATTCAAAATTTGCTTATCTTTTTCAAAAAGATTATAAATATAGTGTGTTAATATTATTTCTTTGAGGGTAACATACCTGACTTTCCACCCAAAAACAATCCATCTTGCAAATTTGTTGTCCCATATGATGTTAACTGATCAACCGGAATAGAATCCACTTGAGTGACGAGTCCAACCATCACCATGGCAACAACAATGGTAGCCATCTTCTCCTTGCTTTCCTTTCCTTTCTATAATAAAATACAATCCATTGTAAGACACCAAAGAGCGAAAGGCGGTTAATATTTTTTACAAAGACCTCGCAATTTGCTGATAGGGGCTGATAGATCATAGGCTCTTTTGTCCATTTCTGATCAGATAATTTAAAGTTTTCTTAATCTTGCTTATTTCACACACCATTCACAGTCAAAGAATACGGCTTCTTCTGGTATAAGATAATTTTTTTTTTTTTTTGTATTTTGCTTTTATAATATCACTATAGTATAGCCAATGTTCACACAATTCAATTTTGATAAATTGTAGTTGATACTTTTGTTAAACATACTTCGGGAACAGGACATTAAAAAAAAAAAGCAATTTTATGCCAAATAACGTATGAAGACGATTGTATTCATGATATAGAACGCACATATATTTCAGATCATTTACAAGAACTTCGCAAATGTTTGTAATCTTACCAATCGGATTTTCTGATCAATATACCACATGTGTAGATGCCCGTCTGATAATGATGTCCGTAACGAAAATTGTTTTTTTGGAGCCGGCCCCAATCCTCGGCGGGAAATTTGAATCAGCTGTTTTGTGAGAAACGCCAAGTTCCACACAGAAATGGGAGCCCAAAAGCTAGGTCGAGAGACGTGACTGATAACTTATACAACGGAGCAAGGAATGTGAGAGCATCATTCTTGTACTTGTGATTGTACCTTTATTCTTTCAGTATTTGGATGCACTCGGGTTGCTTCGTTGAATTAGAGTTATTTTGATACACAAAGACTTGAGAAGGCTCATCAACATTCCCTTAAGAGTCGAGACAACTTGAGGTCAGGGGACCTTTTTTCTCTTAAAGTGACGATTGAGCCCATTAATTATTTCAAACTGATATTCACGGTGATAATGATACAATCAAAACATTTCCTTTTAACGTATTGTAAGAGACTTACACTCTAGTCTTGTAAAAAAAATAATATTTGATTCATGAAGAATATTGTTATAGCTAATATAAAGGGGTCATATGAATAAGTATACTTACACTAATTAGAACTGTTCTATATCTCGAACGTCGATGTCGAGGAAACTCGAGGTTAATGTTCTCCAACTTGAATTATATTTAGATAAAATATAAGGTTTGTCACTTATGCATAACGCTTTAAGAATCGACTATTTTGATATATCCAAACAATATTATAAATCATACCTTTAAATTACAATCTGAACGATTAAACACGGATGCGGGGATCTGATCAGGAGAGATTCGATAGTTTGTTGCCCGGGGGGGTCACTCAAAGAAAAAAGTGCTACCCATGCGTGTCCCCGCATCCTGAAAATGGACCCTAAACGTCTCATTGCATGTAGTCAAATTTGCACCCCTTTTCGACGTCTGACTGGGAAAAAAATACCCTAAATGGCGCAAACACCGTGAAATTTTGCCCTGAAAACAGCATTTTCCGCTGAAAACACCCCTATTTTCATGAAAATGGAGATTGAAATGAAAAAAACACCCCTATTTTAAGGAAAGTGTCGACGCCGCCGAATGGCTGAAAACAGACCCTTTCCGACGCTTTTTGGGGACACGCTTGAGTAGCACATCATGTGGTGAGTGACCCCCCCGGGGTTTGTTGTATCTATTATTAGACGAACAAAGATCACCTTTGCAATGACATGGCAGATAACCTCACACAATGGGTTGGTTCGACTGTAAATGAACTTCAAGTAGTGAACTTCTTCGGAAGGTCAATGATTAGAGTACGCGTGCATATCACCCCCCACCCCCCACCCCCCCAAAAAAAAATAATAATAATAATGAAAAGTAAATAAATAAATAAAAATTAAAATTAAAAAAAAATTAAATTAAAAAAAATAATAAAAAAATATATAAATAAATTAATTAATTTAAAAAAAAAAATATATATATATATATATAATATATATATAAAATGACTGCCAAATAACAAATGTTTTGGTTCTTTAACGAAAGGTTCATAATGTATAGAAAGCTTATATCCTTAATATCATTATGACACTAAAAATTCCGAAAATAATTCATTCTGGAGTGAGCACTGCCAAATTTTGTAATGCTACAGTCACACAGGCACTTATGTTCAGAGGCGGCGGAACCAGGGGGCAAGGGGCCCCCCTTGCCCCCACTTTTTCCTCCACCCTAAAAGTGCCCCTTTTCGTGACCAGAAAGTGTCCCTTTTCTAAGCTAATAAAATGCCATTTTTGTACTAGAAAGGGGCACTTTTAATACTAGAAAGGGGCACTTTTGATAAGAAAAAGTGTCCCTTGTTACTCCATTGTCTTTTAAAACCGCAAATTTTCGGCTCGCGCTTCGCGCTCGCTGATAATAATAATATATTGAAAATTTATACCGCGCCATGTCTGTCAGAATTGACACTCCTGGCGCATGTTTGAATTTATATGATTATGGCATATACAAAATACATTGTCACTTAACATTCTCATAATAAGTCTCATGATACTAAATAAAGTCTATAATATGCACAATAAGCTACAATTTTGAGCTAATAATTTCAACTCTTGATTCGCCGAATAGTTTATAGGGTCTATAATGCACATTTAACTCATTGATACTGAATAGGGTCTATAATGTGAGCTCATAATTTTCAACTCGCGCTTCGCGCTCGCGGATACTTAATAGGGTCTATAATGCACAATTATTAACTCCAATTATGAGCTCAAAAGTTTTGGCTCGCACTCCGAGTTCGTTGATACTAAATAGGGTCTAACATAATCATGCACAATGAGCTACAATTTTGAGCTCCTAATTTTCAACTCGCGCTTCGCGCTGGTGGATAGCCTACTTAATAGGGTCTATAATGCACAATTAATTTCAATTTTTAGTTCAAAATTTTGGGCTCGCGCTTGCGAATGCTAAATAGGGTATATAATGCACAATTAACTCTAATTTTCAGCTTTAAAAAATTCAGCTCGCGCTTGCGGATACTAAATAGGATAATGTAATGTACAATAATCTCAAAATTTTCAGCTCGCGCTTCGCGCTCGCATTCCTTTTGTATATAATTAAGCCATTAAAATTCTTAAAAGCATCAATTTAAAGGCAAATTTTCTGCGCACCCCATAAATATCCAAATACTTTTCTCTTTAAGCATCTGATCTCAAGTGCCCCTTTTTTCAGAAAAATTGCCCCTTTTCCATCATCACCCCCCACTTTCAAATTCGTTCCGCCGCCTCTGCTTATGTTGAGTTACGTCCCACGTTGCGTCATTTTTTTTTTTTTTTTTTTTTTTTTTTTTTTTTTTTTTCGGATCCCCAAGGATGCCTTCCCGTCATAGTCAGCAATGGAAATAGTGATAATTTCGTTCATCCATTAAAACAGAGAAATACGTAAGAAATGATGGAATAGGAGATGAAATAAGGCTATATCTACAACAAAAACGTAACTAAACGTGTCTATGTGACTGTAGCATAAAGGACACCAAAAAATACGCGGTTCAGTTATCGGAGCCCATAAGCAGAGATGCCAACTCTACAGAATAATTATAACATTAGAAATTAGAACGCGAATAGCGCAAATAGTTAGAAAAGCTTATAGACAAATGACTTCTCACTGGAGAGCATGAATTATATTACGAACATTTTGCTCCGTCATTCAATTTTGGGAATGTGTTCAAATCAATAGTTTTCTTTTTCTTGTTAACAAGACATTTGTTTCAGCTGTTTTAACTTTTTGCATTATTCGCGTTCTTATTTCTAATGTTATAAATATTCCGTAGTGTTGGCTTCTCTGCATATAAGGCTAAAAATCTTCAAACTAACATTATACCAAAAGCCAGAAATAAAAACAATATTTTAGTTTATTTTTGACCATTTTAGGTGATTTAACATTTATTAATTCTGATAAATTTTGATCCTCTTGGATGGCCGTCCATAATTAAATAGTGAATTCCTGCGCAACCCTATTTGTGTCCCTAATTACAAAAGTGGGGAGTGCTCACTCAAGCATGACTCATTTTCGGAAATGTTGGTGCGATAACGATAATGAGGATATGTGCTTTCTAAACCTTTTCCTCTAGGAACCAGATATTTTTTATTTGGCAGTCATTTCCAAAGCGTATATATTTTTCTGGAACACACACGGTATAGGAGAGGCTATAATTATATATTTTTTTCCTCTCTTTCCTTTTTTATATAGCACCATTTTCTTTGTTTGGACCTTTGCCCAATTTTTACTTTGATGGCCTTTTTTTTAATGGGGTAATAGGGCCCCCTCGCCCCCCCCCCCCGCCATACATGCCCCCTGTCCAGGATCCACGCCAAAAATGCATGCCACCACCGAACCATACCCCCTCCCTTCCCCCTCCCCCTCGCAATGCACACTGTCTCTAAACGCGTCAAGAATCTATAGTTCATCTATTGTCAATTGGCATAAAAACAAACAAATAAAAACGAATCATCGGCTTCTATACGTTTTGATTGTATAATGTAATTGGCTTATTTCATCAAACATACAAAAAAAATAAAAAATGAATAAATAAATAAATTATTTCTCATTCAATATTCGAGAAAGAGTATTTGGGTGTACAAAGTAACTCTGAAATTCCAATTTTGCCCCCACCCCCATACACCATCCCCTCCTAATTCAAAAATATAAAGTGCCTAAAAAATGCAATTTGGAGCCTTTCGGTCTCCTATCCACGCGGGCTTTAAAAAAAGCACTAGAGGATGATAATGATTTTATCTCGAACTGGCCTTTTCAATAGTTTCCTATACGAACCACGGGACCCTATATATACAAGACCCTTTCCTCAATCGAAAAAAAAAAATAATAAAATAAAATCACAAACCCGCCGATGACAGAGGCGGGTCCAGGGGTGCGCCTCCAATGGCGGAGAAAAGAGAGCAAAAGAAAGAGATGAAGAAAGAGGAAAAGGAAAAAAAAAAAGAAATGCGAAAAAAAAAAATCCCAAAAAGAGTAATAATAACAGAATAACTGAGGATTGGATCCAAATAACGAAGAAAATGCAGTCCCGTATCCAAGTAGGCCCCTAAAGAAATAGAGATAACGGGGTACCATTACACATTTGTTGTTAGACTTATCACATGACTTACTTGTCACGTCCTTTGGACATTGGTTTAAAGGAGACTGAAAGAATAGCATTTCTTCTATTATATCTTATTGGGGACAACAATAGCTTCAATTTAAGTTATCGATCGCCAAAATCGGCCAACTAATGAGCCCTCCAGACACTGTCAAATGGTCAGAAAAAATAGACGTTATCAGCGTCGTCTGCTATCTAGGGGGCGGACATATTGGAATGGTCACGTGACGCAAAACATCCATTTGTGACGTATTTATGGACAACTCGCCGTATGCCGTATCTGCACGCCGCGCGATTGCTCAATCACATGCGTTCAACATGGTGAGGTGCCAAGCGTTCGGGTGTTCCAATCGAAGCGGAAAATTCCTCAAAAAGGCTTTCACATCATACCAGATCCGGTGAAAGAGCCAGAACTTTGTAAGAAATGGTTAGCGGCCATAAAAGTGGAGAAGTTCAGTCAATTGCCTACAAATACGATCGCAATAATGTGATTTGTAGCCCACTTCACCGAGGACGATTTTCTCGAGGATATGCGTGCGAGGCTGATGCCGGGCATGAAGCTGAGGAAAATCTTGAAAGAAGGAGTCGTTCCCTCAGTATTTTCCCATCGAGCACCGTCGAAAGTAAGGCTGTCAACGGAAAAAAGATTAGCACAAAAATCAGCGAGACAAGTAAGTTAATTGATGTGATATTCTATTCATTTTAAGCCGATAATCATTAGTTCAACTCTAAATGACAAAATGTCAACAATACTTTTTGCCTTGTTTATTCCACCCGCGCGCGCGTGCTCCAGCCACATACTATAGTACACTGCGTGCGTTACTTTCGTTGCAACAACAAGAAGAAACGGCGATGATGAATTGAAGCAAAAAAAAGACATGTCAAACTCGAATGAAATTATTTATAAAATTACAAAGTAGGACTCATACTGTCGAAATCGTTCTTCATTTAATATAATAATGATATTGATGTCCGTAGCTTAAATGAAAAAGTGAATTTTGGCGTCTTGACTTGTCAATTCAATTCATGAATTGGAATCGAGTCGAGGTAGCTGAGCCGTACGATACGGCGTGCCTACCCTTGAGAAGCCCGGTGATGGTCCTCTTCCTTTCGTTGGGGGGGAAAAAAAAAACACCTCTAAACGCTAGGCCTAATTTAGGGCCTACGGACAAAATGTTTCACCCATACTAACAAAATAATTAATGTGTATGCCTATTACTGAGTTTAATTTAGCAGGGCTTTATTTTTGAAAATTGCAGGAGAGTCATGAATCATTCTCTTATAAAAATTTTTCTAAGGTTAGTTTGTGGAAATTTTGAAGCTCCAAAGCCACCATGTTTCTGATTCTTGGATCTTGGATGAGTTCCTCCTGAATGTTCCGCTGGGGAATTTTAACTGGAGGTGTGGTGTCGAGTGGTTTTAATTTGGTTTGGGGGGGGGGGGGGGTAAATGAATTTGACAACTCTATTTTGAAAGATGAAGTTGTCTCTTTGGCGATTATTGAAGGGGACAGCTTATTCCAATCCTTTGTAGTCTTGTAGACAGATTGGACATGTCATGAGTATTTTTTTCAATGTCCTAATTGAAGCCATGTTTTTTTTTCTTTGGATTAATTATAAAAAACTGCTTACGAATTAATATTTCTTCACTATTTTTTTCTTCAATTTTGTGCTAAAAAAAAGAATACGAAGACATTTCAGGAAATTTTGACATTTCCTAAAATCCAAGGAAATTTTCACGAAGTGAAATAATTCCAGGAAATTTTAGGAAATCTGAAAATCAAGATGTACACATCATCATGAACAAATTTGAATAGACGTGATATTTACAGGCTTATTTTTCGGCTCTTGGTTTGTGCTCGCATGAATGCTTTTGTTCCTATTTCAGGGGGTGCGCAGACAAAAAGAGATCTTAAAATTTTTTCATTTCTAGTATTCAATGGGCTACTAGGCATACTTAAAGCTTGCTCTACAATTGTCTGAAGTTTTATCTTCAAACAAATTTGAAGATTTCAGGAAATGCCACTGAATTCCAGGAAATTTTGTTCCAATTTCGGGAATTTTTTTTGAGAGTGGAAACACTATTGCTTGTAAACATTTTCAAATGTCAAATATTGACTGTCTGGACACCCAATAGTAGGCCTACCTGGCAGTTATTCTTTATCTGGACAGGTTCAGTAACCAAATACAAGCCTCTATTAATTACAGATAGATTCTAAATGACAAGATTCAATAAGAAAACTTTTAGAAAACAAACTTAATTTTTCACTGTTAAAATAAAATTTTCTCTAACCTTTCTTCAGTAATGAGTGTTTGGATGTTCATTTCGCTATCCCTGATGCTTGTAATTTTCGTTCTCTCTTCTTGAATGATTTTTTTTTTAGTCCAATATCTCGACCATTTCCCCACAATTTTTTGGCAGGGAAGAAAAAAAAAAAAAATCAGTGTTTTTTTTTCCTGATTTTGATTTGAGATTTATTCAAAACTTATTCATTGTGTTCATAATAACATTGAAATATTCTACTTCTTAATTTTGGGCTGAAAGTTATTGCAAAGGAGAAAAAATTGATCAGGTTGCAAAATTTCCCCAAAATATGGCAGTTCGGTATACAATGTCAATACCAAAGTATTGACACTGTGTTAGGAGTGGGTAACCAGACACATAATTTTAATTAGCTTTTTGAAGGGTTTACAAGTACTGTCTTCATTGTTTTTCTGCACAAAATGTGTAAAATATTGTGGAGAACAAATATTGGTCTACCAATAGGGTTAATTTGGGTATATTTTTATTTTCATGTCAGTGAAATTAAATTGATTGAATTCCATTCCCCTGATATAAATTTCTTGCCAACGAAAGAGGACCCAAGAATTGTTGATCATCCACCTCCCCTTCAAATAAAGAAGAAAATTGGCATGTGCTGTTTTAGCGCAGTGTGGCCAGAGTATTTAGTTTTTACTTTGATTGATTATATGATTGAATATATATTGATTGAAAATTGATTTTGAAATTTTAGCATTTGGGGCATGGCCAATCATTATGCATGAAGCAAATTGATTATTGCAATGATAAGTGTAAATATCGCTCATTTGTATTAAAACAAGTAGGCAAAATAATGCATTATTTATGCCATTTTCTTTATTTACTACTCAAATTTTCAACGGTACCTCCTCTTCCTCAGGAGGAATGTATTTCTAATCAAAGTAGGCCGGATTCGTATGTGTGATGAATAAATTTATACATTTAATGTACATTATATACAATCAAAATATGTACAGTACATGTATGTACATTGCTTCAAAAAACTTATATTCAAAATAATTTAACTTTATTTGAATACATGTAGCCGTACCTGTTGGAAATCAGTATTGCAAAGGTAGTGCATTCTTACTATTACATAATACGAGTTTAATCTCTCGCGAGCATTTGGAGTAATATAAATGTGTTTTATTTGTGCAGTACATCCAGTCAGTTTTGGAAGGTGGCGAGTCTACTCCTAAGGCAAGTTCTTCTGCTCCACATTACGAGTACATCTGTTCTTGAAGCAAGTACACCTGCTGCTCATCATGGGAGTACTTCTTCTCAGACTAGAACATCTGCTCCACTGACCAGTACATGTACTTCATCAGTTCCTCTGGTAAGTCAAATATGTCACTTTAGCTCAACTGTAGACAAGTAGAATATGAAAAAAATTTCTTTCGCGAGGAATATATATAAAAAAAAAAAATTAATAAAAAATTTAAAAAAATTTAAAAAAAGGAGAAGAGTTAACAAGTATGTAGCTCTTTGAACAATTGATTTACGTGTACACCAGATGTTCATTAAAATATGAAATTCCATTAAATTTTGGGGAAATAAAAAAAAAAGCTTCTAAGTCGAGATGGTGGTCGGCATACATCACCACATGAATTTCACCAGACAGATGTGGTGCAAAATGTAGCAAGCTGTTTCATTCATAGTCATACACATAGATTCACTTGCATGTAGAATATAAAAAGCAATGCTTGTTTGCATTTTCTCCAGTTACATGTAGTTTCCTGCAAATTAATGTGGTGTACACATTGCAGTATTTTTCTGGTATTACAATAAATGGCAGCAGATAGGTTTCTCATGAAAACATTACAATCGTAGTTTCACAACATTTTTTATAATTACGTGTATATCAATCAAAATTTAGCTTCAACGTACAAACTCGATTTGTTTTTTTACAGTGTACTTCGGAATTACATGAAGAACCCATGAACGTGGATGATCTGACTTCCTTTGAGATGGAACAGGAAACAAATATACATGTAAGTGTGCACAAATTTGTTAAAACCATCTAGAAACCTGGCAGTGACATGGTAAAAAGAACCTAGGTCAGAATTTTTTATTTAAATGAATTTTCTTTGCCTGTTTACCTAAATGTATAATAATAGTTACATTATATAGTGCGTGATACATATATCCACTTGGGTTTCTAAGCGTTTTTTTAGTGTTAACTATATATACCCAGCGTAGCTTGGCTTCCCAAAGGAGCTCACATTTATAGATGTAGTATAGACTTAATAACAATCAATGAATACCATAATAATTTCCACATATTATAATTTGTTTGCTTTTGGATGTTACGTTGCAGGCAATAGATCTTGGATCAACAGTCAGGAAAGTGAAAAGAAGGAGACGCAAACGAAAGAGAGGCTCTTCAGCTGAGGTATGTAGCATCATGAAGTTTATAGTGGCTAGCTCAATGATTCAGATTTCATGGGAGGGGAAGTTCAAATTTCAACATTGTTAATCATATTTTATCATTCAAGAATATGAAGTTGGGGGATATGTGCACATCTGATATCAGTCAAGCAAAAACGAACAATGCTTTTTATATAACAAGCTAATAGGTGTATCGTCAAATACTATTTGAAGTACTCTTCGATTTTTAAGTTTATGAGAAAAAAAATGGAAATTTCTTGTGTGATAGGACATAGGCAGAATATCCTTCTTTCAAAATCTGAGACTTAATACAGTGCATCCCAGAAAAAGAGAGGAACTGTTATCATCGGTCATTTCTCTCGTTTGAATCATACTGTTTTTGGTTTAGGTCACCTGAGGAAGTGTGACTGCACCATTTGGGTCCCGCTTTATCTGGGACACACTATTTGTAGCTGTTGTGACATTTATGCTCGAGCCTTCCACAAATCTAAAAGATGGGATTTTATCATTCAATAATTATTCTACCTCAACTGATACTGTACTGCTACTGTTCATACTGATTTGTTAATTCTACATTGTGTTTTCCCCTAATTTCACAAAACAATATAACATTTCTTTAAATCTGTTTAATCCTCAGAATGTGGAACCACGTGAGGCTCGAGTTATCGTCTCTACGACCAATGCTTCAACACAAACCCTGTTGTCTGGTGTCCAAAAGACGGAAGAACGGTCTACGCAGATGCCAGAAGACTTTGGCTACGTGAATATAGAGCATTCATACAGCCAGACGATGTTACCTGTAGTGAGGGCTGTGATTGACCTTCAGTCATCTTCATTTGCTGGTGACAACGAATCTCTTCCACTACCATTGATGACTCCATCAGCGCTGCCAACTTCACCAGCGCGCCAGTCTCACCTTTACTGACTTTGCCTTTACCAACTGTACCCATCTTGAAACTGCCGGCACCTCCTGACCCAACTTCTCCCAGCTCCCCGTCATCTGTGGAGACCGATTCTCCAAATGTCTTGAACCTGCAGACTCATCCTGACCTTCCTTCTCCTGGCTCCCCGTCATCTTTGGAGAACGATTCTGCCAAAGCTTCATCTTCTCCTATGAGGAATCAAGTTGGACCGCCACAAGCCCCTCAAGCCCAAGCGATCCATCTATGAGGCATCTGATGATTCGTCTTCTTCGGACGATGGTGAAGATCCAGATGAGATCCAGTTTTGCAAGGAGACAAAATCATGGTTTTTGAAAAGAACCTTGATGAACTGCTGTATGGGCTGCGCTGTACATCATGCTCAAACGGCCACATCGCGGAGCTTCAGAAGCACACCACCGGTACCAGTTGTCGGTAGATGTAATGTGTGTGTGTGGAAAGTTAGTGACAAAGTGGAAGTCACAGCCCACAATAGGACGCCAGCCTGTAGGCAACATTCTCTCAGTTGGTGCTGTTCTGGTGGCAGGCCCAACCTATGACAGGACGGCTTTTTTTGCGAATCTCCTCAACCTCGAGTTCCTGTCATCCACCACCTTCAACTCCATCAAGCGTCACTCCTCCTCCCAAACATAAACACTTTCTATCAGAAGGAGATCAACGCCAGCCGTCGGGAGGTAGGAGGACGCCCTGTCACAGTTTGCGGGATGGTCGCTGTGACAGCCCAGGATATAACGCCAAGTATTGCACGTACACGTGTATGGAGGGATCCACCCACAAAGTCCTGCGATGGCGTTAGTCCAGGTATCCCAGGCTACCAGTTCCGTCGCCATGGAGAAGGTGGGATGCAAGATGGCCTGGACGACATGCTGGCATCAGATGTAAACGTCGAGGTGATGGCTACTGATCGCCATAGTGGAATCCGGAAAGATGCGTTTTGTTTGTTGTGTTCTGTTTTGTTTTGGTTGTTTTGGTTGGTTGTGTGTGGTTTGGTTTTGGTGTTTATTTTTTTGTTTTTGATGCGGGAAGACTATAGTGCAATCGACCACCAGTTTGATGTGTGGCATTTGGCCAAATCGATCATCAAACGTCTCACAAATAAAGCAAAGATGAAAGACTGTACGGAACTTGCGCCATGGATAAAGGCGATATCAAATCACATTTGGTGGTCAGCTCAACATTGCCAGGAGGATCCAGTTATGCTCGTTGAGATGGTGCAATCAGTTACACATCATGTGGTTAATGTCCACACATGGAATTCTGGAGACAGATTTCATCAATGCGCCCACTCTCCACTGACCGACGACCAGACTGATGAGACAAAATGGCTGACACCAGGATCCCCAGCTCATGAGGCTATCAAGCAAGTTCTGTTTGATAAGCGCCTAGTCAATGACATCAAACAGCTTACCAAGGCATGCCACACCGGAGCTCTGGAGTCCTATCATGGGATGTATTTGAAATACTGCCCGAAGAGACAACATTTCTTTTACCCATCGATGCTGGCACGGGCACAACTTGCCATACTAGACCACAATGCAAATCTTGGGAGGGAGCAGGCGACCATCAAGCGTGCGAGGAAGGGATCTGGAAAGAAGGGTGAGCTGAGGTACAAGTACAGCTATTCTAAAGCTACCAAAGCGTGGATAAAAAAGAAGGTACCAGCAGATAAGGAGTATGCGTACCTCTGGGATATCCTTGTGGCCGTCCTTCAGGTCAAGACCGGAGCATTTGAGGTTGAACAACAACAAATCCCTGCTCTCCCTTCTAACATTGCAAAAGTCCCACGGCCATCCAGAGAAGAACTTGACTCTCGAGTATCTGTCACTCGATATGTCCAGTAAACTTCACAACATTGCAACTTGACACAGCCAGACACGTCGCCTGCTATCGCCACACACCCAGACACGTCACCTGCTATCGCGACACATCCAGACACGTCACCTGCTATCGCGAGACAGCCAGATATGTCACCTGCTATCGCGACACGGCCAGTGACTTAATTTCACTGACATTACTCTTTAGATATGGAGCAAATTTTATTGACCAAAACTTCATGAGATGATCAAAATCAGACTGATCATATTGCTTTATTTGTGAATTTCTTTAAATTATTTATCATTGTAAATATGTTATTTTGTACAAGATACATTCTGTGCCATCGGTGGATGAATTTCATGGTTGGAAGTCCTGTGTCCCTGCCAAAATGAACTCCTTTGTTGATTGAAGTTTTCGTGAGCAATAGAAACTGGACTGCTTACATTATTTCTAGCAAGAAAATAATATACAGTAATCTGTCTATTGTACACTTGAGCAATTCCATGATATCCATCAATCAATACGGCATATCTTTATTGAGTTTTAGGATGAAGTCTATGATGCAATTGTATAAGTTCTGTCATTTATTTTTGTTCATGGACAACTTCTGTAGGGTGTATTTTTTCTTTGATTACGTTTTTTTTCCAATTTAAACAAGAATCTATAGAAGATGTTATTCAAAATGTGTTTTTAAAAGGTAAGGTCTGGACCCAAAATAAGTTGCTATAATAAGAAGCGGAAAAATTAGAAAAACAGATTTTAAAAAGTTTGAAAAATAGCATATTGCCATCAATATATCTTGGTTATGAGGAAAACAGTTTCTTTACAAATAAAGTGAAAAACAATATAGGAAATGCATGGCAAGTTTTGCCCCTATGACATCACATCTTTGTGATTGTGTTGGCATTTTGGTACAGGGCAAGTCCACGCTATTTGTTCCCAAGCTATAATTTGCATCTAAATGTAAACATTTGGGCTTCTCGAAATACAAAATGTACTCTTGTACGACGTCAAGAATCTAAAATTATTTCTATTTACATAACTATGAAGCAAATTAACTAATTTTGGAAAAGACTGATAACTGACGCGACGGTGGAATGGCCTACTTGCACTTTGACGCATTTTCATAAAACTAGCGAGTAAAAGTACAGATGTCCTTTTAATTTAGTACTAGTCTGGGGAATCTTTTGTGTAATATTTTTCTTTTGGGGGGGGGCCACATTGTTGAAATTTCATTCTATCATGTTCATTGCTGTTTCATAGTAACTGCACTAAGAAAAAAAGAAGAAAAAAAAATGTTTTGGGTGTACATGTTATTGGTTAAATGTCGATTGCTTCTCCAGATTTATGGTGATCAATGGGTGTAAAATGATTTAGTTGCTGTACTCATCCAGCTGTATCTTAAGCAGTTCTGTGAAAATATCCATAACTATATTGTATGTCTAGTAGTACATTACAAAAAACATGAATTTCTCAATTTTGTACATTTTGATGCACTTATTGACTTTACTGAGTGGAACATATACAAAAATGTAATAATCATAGGTTATGTCAGTTTCAGTTGGTCCTGGCGATTTTTTTTTTTTTTTTTTATTTATGAAACGTGAAATATTCACTTCATTTTACATTTTTTCTTACAAAATACAAGAATGGCCATAATTTAAAAAGTACAGTCATCTTTCATTACAGCAGGTCATGATAACGAGATGATTTCCTGGTACAAAATTAAAACATGTTCAAATTTATCTATTCTTTATTGTTAGTGTAACACATTTTTCTATTACTTTGTTCCAAGCACCTCCTTACAAGTTTGTTTGCAATCTGTACCGGTAGTCCTTTAACTGGCTATATCAAGTGCAGTCACCTTGCACAAGTCAACTTAAATAACCCCATATGTTATGAAGTCTAAAGCCTTTTCCGGTCAACTTGATATTATTTCTTTTTTTCTCTCCATCCTCCCAGAATTCCAAAGATATTTCACCCGAGCAAGGTTGGCTGTAGTATGTAGTTTATGATACAGTTTATTCCTGTGTAACAAGCATACCTCCTTTGCGTATACGAGGCAATTGACCAAAGATCACCCAAATATAAAGGTAACGGTCATGTACGTATTCCTCATTGGCAAGTGTCTTCACTTTATTACAAATTAACTATAACAGAATATTTTTATCACCCTCTTAAATCACGATTGGACTGTACATGTGTCAGAAAGTATCAAGTTTCCAGGGCTGTGTTTCACCAAGTCGTTTGTAAGTTACAAACGACTTTACGAAAACTGGTGATCAGTCTTGTGCTAAGTATGTGATTAGCATAGCAGCCAAGAACACGTTCCAGTTGTTTGTATGTCGTTCGTAACTTAGAACGGCTTGGTGAAACACCATCCAGGTACTATAATTTTTGGAAAGCATCTATGCATTCATACATTAAAAAATAAATACAAGTATTCGGGCCAAAAACACAAAGAGTTTTCCATTATTTTCATAATTTTATTTCATAACAAATAATAATCTGTAAGTGTACAAATTATGTTGATGGCAGTGTACATAAAGTTCAAAAAGTAAACCACGTTTAATAGACCCTGCACTAGCTTATAGACCATCATGATACAAAGTGTTTACATCAAGAAAGTATAATAAAATTTCAGAATAAGTGATGTTCAAATCTAATGGGTGTACATGTGTATGTTTTTATTTACAAGGAAATGGGAAATGAGTTGTGATTCATATTGATAATTATTTGTTAGCAGATGCCGAAACAGTACGAATAAATTTAATGAAAAAAAAAAACTTCAAAATTGGTAGATGCTTTAAATCAATCTTTGTTTTCCACCATACATTTTCAGACTAAGTGCAGTTCACTCCTGTATATTGAGCATCGATTCAAGATTTTATAACAAACAGTATTGTGTCCCAGTCCTAATTCGGGTTTGGTCGCAAGCATGTACATGTATAACAGGATTGGACTGTACATGAATGCTCCTTTTGAAATATAAAATAACTTTAAATAAGATAAAGAAGGAACATATTCAGTTGACTCTTCACTATACATATTAACGTCATGGGTTACCTTGAAAATGTAATGTTTGGTTTGATTCTACATGTATATTTACATACTTTGACTTTACACAAATATACTAATTTGTACATAAATTAAGAGCTGCAGATATATTATGCATGCTTTCACTAAAAAATTTGTTACAGATTCATACATTGTAAATAGTAAGTTTCCCTTATGAATTTTACATTCATTTCCGCATGATATAGATTTACACCTGCATTTTAATAAAATTCCCTTACAGAATGCACATTCTTTATATGCAAGGGGCCCTATAGTCCACAATCTTATTATTTTTTTTATATTGTCTTCTCTATTCCCCCGTTAAAAATAGTATCCCCTTATTTCTAGACAAACTGCATGTTCAGAGAGAACCCTTAGTTGACCATGGAGAATACCACACATGTATCTTATTCTTTAAAACTTTCAGCTTTCATAAATGAAAATAAATTTAAATGAAAGTTCTGACAATATATGAAAAACAATTCTATTTTTGTATATCATGCTTCAACGCAATTGAAGACATGAAAACAAACACAGCCTCTGTCCACATATATGTATTTTAGTTGAATATCTAGAAATTTGTGCTCTTTTTTAATTGGCGATACCCCAGGGAGTGTCTGAAATGGATGAAAAACTGATCAAAATTGATTTTTTAACAGTCCATGCCCTATGACCTAAAAAAAAAAATGACCCCCCCCCAAAAAAAATAAAAATGTATGAATAAAAATATACATTCAAATTATATTTACCATGTTTTTTTTTTCCATTCAATCTAAATTTGAATGAAAAAACTTAAGTCTGATTGTTGAAGGGTGACTAAAGTCAGTAAGCCTACTAAATAGAAAGCTTTGCTATTGATGAACAATAGATGTATGTAGTACCTGCTAACTTTAGTCACCCTTCAATAATACCGGCCTGTGTGTTTCAAAATACTTTTGATTTACTCACAATGACCACCTGTAGGATTGGGCTGATATTAGAATATCAATTAAAAACTGTAATATATGCAAATATTAATAATTAATCTTATATCAATGACATATGGATGAGTTTTCTCTTTGTGCTAAAGTAAGTACTTCTTGATTTCTTTAAAGTCAAAAATACATAAATATACATATGGAGTCACATCCCACATGAAATGGCTTGGATGATAATAAAATAAAAGCAAAGTTTAAACCCATGAAAACAAATTTTGTTTTCAAATCCAAGTACATTTTATAAACAATTTGGAGACAACATACTTGTGAAAAATAAGAGGCAAATGTGCGTACAATTAAAAGCAGGATAGATGGTGCATAATGTTGCAATACACAGCCGGCATGCTGCGAATGTTCAATCAAAAAGTAATTACTACATGTAATATATTGCCCACTCTTCAGGAATACAAGCTACATTGTAATTTATGTCAGTCAAAGAAAATACAGTTTATATTGCCATCTCTTCTGGAACTTCGATCATCTCCGCATCAGGAAGAAGAATGAATCCGACATGAATATGACCCTCTTCGGCTGGAAAGGTATTCCTGATTAGTGATACCGCACAGGCAGGTATCACCCTCCTCACGCCTGCGCCCAAGAATTCCGTGTACCCAGTAGGTGAATAGCCGGTAGGCAGCATAACGGTAGGACCTGTAAGGTTATGAAAATAAAGAAAAAATAGAAAAAAAAAATCTTACATGAGTATGAAACTTGCATAAAAACAGAACAATAACGATGAATATATAAAGGAAGTGCCTAAGTCTGCGCACCTAAAATTTGACCTCAATTTCAATAAAAACTAAGATATTATTTTAGATTCATCAATGTTATTCCATTTCTCATATTCTAATGAATAACGAAGAGCAAAAACTTCATGACATCATTTCCAAGAACAATGTTTTTTTACAATTTTTCGATTGGCTTGTCACTTTGTGTAGCAGAATTGGATATGCCCGTGACTGAGCACTAACTTATTTTGCAAGCATATCAAGCACACGTAAGTTTTTGATTTTCATTTTAATCAATTATTTTCAGTTTTTGTATCAAAATGGATTGTTGAGGTTAAGATTGAAGGTTGATATTAATTGGGGGTTTTGTTCTATTAAATTTGCACATTACAGTTGTGCGCTTAAGCACTCTTACTATACATGTAGACTGGGAACCATGTACACTTTTGAATAGACCTCTAATTGTGTAAAATAATTATTAAAATTTCAGTCCATACATTGAATGTGCTGTTGAGAGACCCAAGAAATCAAGGCCAAGATCTATTTGTAAGATTATTAAAAATTGTGAAAAAGAAATTGTCTCAGGCCATTTAGCCTAGGCCTATTTAAACTCGTTGAAGCAATCGGGTTCGATTCATGGCGACCACGATGATGATGCAATGTCAGTGGACTTGTACTTTTTGTAGCTTTAGCTTAGGCGTTATATTGGGTGGGGATTTGTACTAGTGTACCGACAAGGATGAAAGCAAGGTCTGGTGTGCCGAGGAGGTACAAAATGTAGCTGGGAAGACCAAGCATTCTATTTCTGTTTTTTTTGTACGGCCTAACATTTAGACAAAAGAAATAAGTGAAATGATTTAACGTTAGGCCTATTCTGACTATGAATCATGATTAGCCTACTCCTGCTTTGGCAAAATTTTTAGTAAGATCTACGGCAAAGTCTAACTTACACTACTATTAACTTACAGTTACATTTAACGTTACAACATTTTTAGTAGTGAAAGTGAATCATAGACATAGTGACATCATAACGTTAGACCTACTCATTTTCTAGTTCTTCTGGCAGCCTGCCTCTGTGAGTATGACCTCTGCAGTCCAATCTTGCGATTAAAGCAGTCCGCAAAACTGCTTTCTGGAGACAAATTCTCCCGAAATCGTCATGCATTGTGATGCAAGGTTGAGTCTGACTCAAATAGCCAAGTCTCAGTCTACAGTTTGGAATTTCTTTGCAACATTTGCATTGAATGGGTCTGTCCAGGGGTGCACAGTTCCCACACTGACACCAGTCGTTGTTGGCCATACGATCGGGTGGTGGTGGTGGTGGTGATGGTGGACGAGGCCCATCTTCATCTTGCTCATCATGCTCATCTCCTTCATTGACATTGCTGGGGCCAGAACTCGAAATCGAAGGAGCTTGCGGTTGCGAAGCTGAAGTCGAAGACCCCGAAGAAAGACGTCTCTTTTTTGCCTTATTTACCGCTATCTCCTCTGGGGTGAACGTTGGCTGGAAGTTGTATGGCACAATACCCATGTCACGATCCATGACAGTCAATGTTGTGAACAATGTGAAATTTAAATACGGTATTTTAGGCTAAAGTACTAGCTGCGATATATGTGAATAGCGCGAACGACGACCGATAATGTATGATGAACGAATTGAAGCGACTACTGTGTACGTGTTGCCGGTGTTGTTTCGTTGTGTTTCGAGATCACTGATCAACATAGTTTCGATAGTAAAATGTGATTTCCGGCAATTTACAGACGTTAAAATGCTTAAAAATATTTTTAAAAGCTATCAATGTTATTTTTTATTGATATTATATTGTTTTATTCAATTTTTTTAAAGTTTACTTATTTATTTAAACTTAATAATATGGAATTACGGACGCGTACGCGCTCGTTTCATCCATCTTGGATATTTACGATGTCAAACATCCTCGTGCATATTAGAAGGTAAAATTTATGTTTTTTAAAGTTCGTTTTAATAGATTTCTTTCATTTTGATTTCTTTTGAAAATATAAAGTACATAAACTACTAAATTTTAGATGTTTGTGTTATTTTTTGGTAGTAAAAAAACATTTTTTTAATATTACATAAAAAAGGTTAATTTTCGAAGAAACTGACCAATCACGAGTTGTCCATATATACGTCATCGCCGTGGCGGTATGCACAAATCATGGCGCCGTACATCGCACCCTATGAAGGTTAGAGATGGGGGTAGAATATCTCTTTTCTCTCTTTACTGGAAATATTTGAAGGGTTGATTCTAGGATTATTTGGAAGCATGAAAACTCTAGATTCTGTAGATATGCCTTTGTCTATTGCCTTTCAGTCTCCTTTAAGATCAAAAGAACATTGGGAGGATAATTTTTTTTTCCCCCGGTATAAATAATCTTGTCCCTTTTTATGATATGAAAAATTTCTCCGCTATACGCGTGCGCCAAAGTTTGTTTGAGGATACTATAAATGCCATGTTCCTCCCCCCCCCCCCCCCCCCCCCCCCCCCTCACTCAGGGGGTCAACCATACACGTAATGCTCGTTCCGGATTCTTAGAGATAAGCCTACCCCTTTCAGTCAGGAAAGCCGAGTCAAAATTACCCCCTATTAGAGGCATTTGGAAGGGAAGTTGCACCAAAATTACCCCCCCTCCCTCCCTATCACAGGTTTTTGGAGGGGTAGCCAATAAAATTACCCCCTTTCCCAGGTTTTTTGGACCATATTAGGGAACTTATTTCAGGATTTGTCTCATTTGTTTTTGTTTTTAAGTAAGCATCATGACAATAATAAACATGCGCTCTCGCTTTGTGCTCGCAAGATTTGTTTTCGTAGATATTATTTATAGGTTCATGATTGACGATTCAAAGAAAATGCTTTGATTGCTCTGTTTTCAGGTCGTGATGCTACAACAATCGCTTTGGCGTTTGCTGAATGATAATAAAATAGGGCTACTTATGATTGGTTGAGAGATTTAGTTTTAAGTATACCGGGCGGCGCACAACTGATTGTCTTACTCCAGACATCTATCGGCTTTTGCCTTTCGGTGCCGCTAGCTAGCTCACCTGGGTCGAGTGTGACTATTGGCTAATGAGATCCGGAATGTATAGTTGATTCACTAAAATAATGTCTGGAACTTTGGTTAAAAAAGACTAAAAAGATTTGGTAAAAAAAAGGGATTCGAACAACGTTTGTGGGACTCAGTGGAATAGGTAGACATTTTTTTCATTCTACCAATCTTTCTTTTGGGGGCGTTTGTTTGTTTTGTGTTTTTTTCTTTGTTGTTTTTGTTTTTGTTGTGTTTTTTTTTTTTTTTTTTTTTTTTTTTTTTTTTTTTTTTTTTAATTTTTATTATTATCCATCTTGACCCCTGGATCCTCACCTGTTAGGGATCCGTGATCCTCGAAGTATAGCGGAAATAAAAATCTTAGTATGAAATCGTCCCGCGCGCGCTGTAACGTTATCGCATAAAGACCAATGCAATATCGTACGATCCAATACAGTGCGCGTACACGCGTAAATCTACGTGTTGTAAATTGACTAGCAGACGCCGCGCCGCTGATTTCGTGTACAAAACTTTTGCATGTAAAGTCTATGTGGATTATATATTTACGTGTTAAACTTGAGAAGCATGCTGAATGACCAAGCCAGGTAGCATCAGTTTCATAGATTTAGCCATTTTAGCCAAAACTTTCACATAAAGGACTAGTCATGGCGCTTGAGGAGCTGATGCATGAACTCTTTCTGAATCCAATCAACCTTGCTCTTTTGTCAGTATGTGGCTTTTTGCTTTATAAAATCGTCAGAGGTAACAGAACGCCACCGGAGCCTCCCCAGCCGCCACGGCTCCCGAAGATGAAGAGGAGAGATTTCCAGGTTTCTGAACTGACCGAATATGATGGTATAAAAAACGAAGGACGCATTCTAGTTGCTGTTAATGGAAAAGTTTTTGATGTCTCAAGAGGAAGAAAGTTTTATGGCCCAGGTTGGTGTAAATTCATGTAAACTCACACTCAGAGTTAAAAAGTGTTAAAGTTATGATTGATGACTTCTTGATTGAACTTGTCAAGATGTTGAAGAACTTTTGAATTGAACTTTGAAGTTTTGTTTGAGTGACATTTGTTGAATTATGTAATCACAGTTTTTAGATAATGTATCAGGAGTTAGGACACTGATAGTCATGCTCACTATCTTGTAGGACAGGTCACATAGGTCTACTAACCTATTCGGTCATGTTCCTGGCTTTTTGCCTATTTTTACTGGGATTATTATGCTTAGTCAGTGATGCACACCCTAAACTTTATTATTAGTCAAACTCACTCATCATAGGATCTACATATGGGGTTGATCCTCAAACTCTACTAGGATTTGTATAACATATAACTAGGAATTACAACTGGATTCTCCAACTTACAAGTTAGACTAAAACTAAAGCAAGATCATTGGAATAGAATATGATTATATTCAATAAAGTTTTAATTTTATCATGAAATCTAGGCTTAAATGAAAAAGTGTTATTTTTTTTTCTCTTCTCTAGGCTTCTTCTTTCCACTCTACATCTAACCTTGGATTGTTATTGTATTGTTGAACATGCTTAGTCACTTGTCTAACATAAATTTATTGGCACGTACATGTAGGCCAATACTGAAATGCATTTTTAAAAATAAATTTGAGTTCAGACGTTGCCAAATGGGATCGTATCGATTGTGGAAATAGGATCGTATTGAAATATGTGATTCAATTGTCTGATTTAACTGGAACTTGAGAAACGACAGTTAAGAATACTGGGGCCCATTTCTCCAAACCGTAAAAAGTTGTAAGTTCTTGGAGAACTCATATCATACTCATAGTGATGCGTGTTGTTGAATTAACACATGTTTCAATGGGATGTCCATGAGCTTATGCTGCATATGACGGTTTCGAGAAACGGGCCTCTAGTTATTCAGTCTTGGACATTCTTGATTATTCACAAACACTGTCAAGGAAGATCACAAAATGAGATCAAAGACTAAATGAATATAAAAATGGTTTTAAATGGTTTGAGGTCTACATGTACAAAATCTAACACAAAGTAAAAGTGTTTACATTTGTAGACTAGAATTGATTGGAAATACATGTAGTTTATTTGGTTTTTTTCCCACCTATACATCCCAGATCCCTGATAATCAAAATAAAGTCAAAGGCACGAATTCACAAAGGTGGTTTCAAAACCTTGGACTGAAACCATAGATTATGTAAATTTTGTGTACTAATTACGCTTAATTTGGCACATATTTTTAGAAAGGTCCAATATGAATGCGCCATTTTGTCACAGAGCGCTAAATTTACGCTTGCTGCTATGGTTAAGTCTGAGCACTGTTTATTTAAATTAATTTAAATAAACTGTTGACTGAATTAAGTCAAAACTGTGGGCTCATTATGCTATAACCATAGCAACAAGCTTATATTTAGAGAGCTGTGACAAAAGTGCGCATTCGTCAATGTCCGCGCTAAAATTAAGCATAATTACATTTACATAATCCACGGTTTCAGTCCATGGTTTCGAAACCACCTTTGTGAATGCGGGCCATTGATTATGATATGGGCTCCCAAAACTTTCATGAAAATATAACTGAGATCATTTTTACTTCAACAAGCAAAATTACCGTAATGACCATGTCTACAATCAAGTCTGCAAAGCTTTTCATTTGAACACACTTTGCATCTTTTAAACATGAAAGATGACACAAATTTATTGTTACTTAAAAAGTGAGGCAATATCTACACAAACCTTAGTACTAGTAAATAACAAAATATCACATTACACTACAGCACATTCATCGAGGTGTACATGACATTGTAGCAGAAGGTCAATGCCTACATATACTGTGCATTGAACCAGCCTGATGTAAATAATATTGCAGTTTTTGCACTTTGTAAGATTATAGTCTGTGCATATTTAATGAAGTTGTAATATACCTGAATCATGATCCATTTATTAAATTAACCAAGGGCAATCATATTAAATCTCAAATCATGATCCATTTATTAACCAAGGGCAATCATATTAAATCGCGTTACGCAAAAAGGACATGGTCAAAATCATGATGCAGATTGGGGTGAATTGTTCCTAAACTATACCACATGGGCAAAAAATTTCCTATCATACACTGAACTTAGCATATTTCTAACCTATCAACTGCATCAAAGTGAAGAAAAAATGAACAGGTAAAATACAGGGAGCGTTAATGTCGGTAACTCGCGTTACAGTTTGTCCGTCAAGATATATTTTGAATTTTCATAGCTTTTCTGTGACTTCAGATTGAATTTCAATGTTAATTTAGGTGTGACTTAATATTCTCCAGATTATCCAGTTGGAAAAATTGCAAATGGAATTATAGTTCTCTGTCAAAGTCTAAAAAACTTTTAAAAATTGCATGTAGTCCCACGTGCTTCAAACTATGTATAGTTCTGATTCTCCTACAAGGACATACAATTTGAAGGTAAAATCAAACTTGATCTGTGTCCCCCAATGTAATAATAATTTCAGAGAAGTTTAAAGCCCAAAGTACTACCTGAATTTGAGATAAAGCAAAAAGAAGAAAACAACAAATGTCCTCCCGACCGTGGAATGGATTTTGTATTTGAAGAGAAACATGTAAAATGAGATTTTGGCTACAGCTTGTGTTTCAAAAAATGGTACAATTGGGGAAAAATGATTTAGGTACAAGTGACCCCATTTTATACAAGGCTGATGTCTCAAAACATTTAAAGAAAATTGTTTATAAATGGCTTTAACCTATGACAACCCATTTTAATGTACATGTAGTATTAGTCCTTCGACCAATTAATAATAAAAAAAAAGTATCATTGTGTGCAGTAATGTCATTCACAATGATAAAATTGTTGTCTCTGATAAATAAAATCCTATGAGAACAGGACAGTACTTGTTTTCAGTCTGTGCCTAGTAATCACAAAACATTTGAAGATCTTTGAGCTGTTTATATCATTGGTTTAAACCTTTGACGACCTATTTAAGGTAGTCTTTGGAAGGTTAGAATAGTAAGTGTATCAGTGCCATTCACTCTGGTTGCATCGTTTTCTGTTCACAACAATCATTTCAAGGATGTTGCACTGAATATGAAGCAGAAAGCCAACTATGGAGTGCTTTATCCTTGAGTGGTTTTGTGCCCTACTTTCTCCTTGATATGGTATGCAGATCTTAATGGATATCAGTCTACAATTTTTTTTTTTACATACACAAAACAGTTTGATGTCAGACAGTCTACTCCCATTATAACCAGCACAGATAGAAAGAGACTCTGTTTTAACCCATTGAGGACTGAGCCTGAGTGTATTCGGGCTAAGGTCTATGGGAAATGCGTGTTTGCCAAATCAGCTCGTCTCCAACTAGTTAAGGCATTTCTATTGCTCCCAGTTTAAACAAGTGCACGTGTTATTTTCCTTGGACCCAAGCACCTAATTATAACAGAAATGGACTGCTACATGTAGTAGATGGAGTTTTATGCTAATAAGATGGCCATTCATTTTGAATACATTTTTGAATGGCTTATCAAATTTCCTTTCAGAAAATATATATTGAAGGTTTTTTTTATTTTTTTATTTTAGGGTCATCCATGAACCACATGTATACATGTACATTTGCTAAGTGTTTCCACTATGTTTCAGTTGGCAAGATCCCTTGTGGTAAATCATATCAGAGGCCTATCATATGATTGCTATTTGTGTAATTACCCTCAGAAATATTGTCCCTAGTAAGCACTTAATTATTGACATCAATTAGAGAATTAGTAGAGATAAAGGTATGTTATTTGTTAGATCACACTATATTTAGCAGTGTTAATGGTCAGAGCTTGCAATACTCCACAACGCTCATTAAAAGTAGAGGTCAAAATAGGGTTTACTAACAAGGTCCATGGAAAAAACAGACATTCATGACATGAATTTTTTTTTTTCATGACATTCATATGACAAAATAGATTTATTTAAACTTGTCCATTTACAAAATTGTAGGCCTACATGTACAGTGTTTGGTTTCTGTACATCGTAGGGACCTACATGTATGTATTGTCTTTGCTTTTGATAGGTCACAAAGCACAAAATATTCATAATAATTGGTGCTATCATTATCATGCATGATTAAATGTTGTTTTTACGTTCTTGATGGCAATTACTTTTTGTGCCACTACCATGTATAGTTCTTTTGTTGTTATTGCTCAAGGCTAGCAAATCTAATTTATCAAATGAAATTATGATCAGTTACATTGTACTCTACATGTGCCTAAGTTGTACTTTGTACTTACCACTCCCATTGCATTAATGCATCTTGCATACTTTGTATGGTATACAAGCTAAATTTGAATTGGAGGAATCTAAAAACATAGGTCGAGCACATGTTGAATAGGGTGCACATTTTATGAACTTTTGAAATATTGTTCATGCTGAGTATTCAAATCAGACTGTACTTTATACATTAGGCGGTGCTGCACTAGCTCAAGCTATTTTAAATAGGGCGCTATTTGTGATCGGATTAATTAGCCTGATCCGGCTTTGTGGTCAAATAGCGTGCTAATTTGGAGGAAATCCCAGCCCGAGTTAGGCTCTTTTGAAAAAGCTAGAGTTGGTTTGCGATTTTAGCACAAAATTGTGCATTATTTTGCGCTAGCTCGAGCGAAATCCGAAACCGTGCACCTGTGTGTGTATTGACGAATTCAGGCTGCGTTTCATGGAAGTGAGCCCTCTAGATGCCCGCCATTAGCTGGGGGGGGGGGCTTCCATTGGGTTTGCATTGAGCTAGGTGCGCGTACATTGTAAGTCTGCGCGTATACACATTTTCCTTTGTTTTGCATACTGCTTGCCCCCCAGTTAGCTAATTTGCATAAAAAACAGCGCCCAAACCCGAATTCGTTTATACGCTAGCGGTAGTTACCAGTTGTGCAATACATATGGAGCTTGTTTGTTGAAGGTCAGATCAGTTTGTTAATGGGGAACTTTATATTAGCTTGAGATAGTGCAGGACCGATTTCTTATTCAGGTTTTTTCCCAGATTCACCAATTAGCAATCCATTTTTTATTTCAATCTAGTGCAGCAGCGCCTAGTGTGTACTTATTATTTCATCTCGACCCTTGATATTGTGCAATGCAGCAAACTTTATCACTAGAATCGCACGCCAGAGCAAACAGATATGGGCTGATTTCGTTCTCTTTTTTTCCTTAACCTTCTAGTCTGTTCTGTACGTGGTATTGACATAAGAGTAAAGATAGGTGTACTTTTAGTCTGGGTGAATATGCAAATGTACCAGGGACTTGATATGTAATTAATACTCTCCATATATTCTGCAATGCAGTCTCCAGTTTGATTTTTTACAAAATTATGTTTTGCCTTGAAGAAGGCCTAGACCAGGTTTTTGAGGGGTGTGCCACTGCTGGAAACCGCTTCAATATTAAAAAGGTCTTTGATAATAGTTTAGTTTTATGCTTCAGAAGTACAGGCCCTGTGATATTAATAGTATGACAATGGTACATGTACATTTATGTGTCTGCAAAATCATAATCAGTAGCCTATTAAAGCGTACATGTGCTTAGTCATTCTTTGACTGAATACTGTGTCTATATGACTAACTAGTGCTTCTTTTTTTCTTTTTTTTTAGTACTGTAATACTTGAGGGCAATTTCACAGGTCATTTATAGGCATATATGACCTTTGGACATCTACTGTTCACAGTGTATTCCTATCTAACTTTTTTTTTCTTTTTTATCTCTTTAGCAATCTCTATTCAGTCATCATCTTAGATCTTCAATTTCATTCTATTAAAGATTAACCATAAAATTGTGGGATGAAACCACAACGATTTAGGCCTAAATGAATGAACAACATTGCCCTTTTAGACCTTCTGTATGTTTCAAGCCTTCAATTATTATTATTATTTTTTATTTTTTAGAAGGTGTGGGGAGACCAATGTCGTTCGGTTAGTTCTTTGGGTGGCCGTCTTTTTACGTTAAATACACTTTTGATAACTTTGTGCAGCTATAACTTTGGTTCTATTACCCGAAAATGGATACTCGATACACCTGGAGAGTCAACATTTGCATGTCGGTAGGGTCAAAGGTCATTTGAGGTTCAATGTCAAATAAATGCTTTTATCAGTCAATTGTAACCCAAAATTGGTTGGTAGATGCACTATGAGGAACACCACCTTTTGGTGGGGGTAATGGGTGGAATGTTAAATGTCAAGTCCAATTTTAACTTTTCCCTGCAAGATTGTAACATGACAAATAACTGGTGTTATCAGTCCGATTCTATCTGAACTTGGGAGATGTTTTATGGTTTCCGTTAGATTCTGTTAGTGGGGCACATGCAGGGGTCAAAGGTCATTTGAGGTCTGATGTCAAATTTTACTTGCAACTTCTAAAATATCCATTAAGTTTGCTGTTACATAGTCCAATTCTAACCAAACCCGAATGGTGGTTCGAAGAGGAATATTAAATGTTCTGCCTTGCCATAGAACTGTATTCATATTGATTAATCAAATACCCTCTCCTACTGTTGTGGTCGTGGTCGTAACTTGTTCATCGCATCTCCTACAAGGTCTATAGGGTTAGGGTTTGGGTTATACCTAATTGAATTAGGTATATGGAATATTGTACACATTGCTGATTGAGTGTAGCCAGGATTGTATACTTCTTTAGTTTTTAAATCTGTAAAAAAAAACTAAAAAAAAAAAAAAAACTGAATAAATCTGAATTTAGTCAAGATTTCTAGTTCCAAATCATAAGGAGTGTTGACTGCAAATGGATCACACATTGGAAGTGAATCCCCTGGAATATTCATGGCATATTCTTGCTACGCTACATAACGAAGTATGAAAATACTCAGGAAATATGTGGATTTATAAGACAAGTCTTTTTATTTTGCAGACCGTCGAAACAATTTGAGGGTACAACAGTAACGATTTGCTCTAACTGTGAATGTCTTTGGGTGTGTTCAATGTCCAGTTTCAAATTTATACGCCAACATGAATCATGATACAAAACGCAATTACAAAACACAAACACAAACGCGATCAGCGGTGCACCGTTCAGTGTCAAAAATTTAAAGCTGATCATATTTCCATCGTCTTTCAATTCCCTGCTCTAAAAAAAATAAACATCTTCTCCTTTTTTCACTCGCACCGGAAGCTTCCATTGCAAGAGCACATTTAAACATGTTTGAAAACTCAATCCTGTTCAGTGTCACATTTTGTTGCAATCGCGATGCTCAAGGTCGTAAAATTGAAGCTCATTTAGTTTCTTAAAACGCATCTTTTTCGGCGTTTAAATTTTCCTCCAAATCGAGATTTGAAACACGTTTACTTTTACGACCGGGGATGGGGGACAATGAACACACACTTTGTTTCTCTTTATATCAGCGTTTTGTTTCATGATTCATGTTGGCGTATAAATTTGAAACTGGACATTGAACACACTCATAGTAGTATGAATGTTGGCAGACACCAAGTTGATTGATTAATGTGTATTTTACCTGACTGCTAATAAAACAATTTTATGCTTGAAGGTAAGGTCAGAATGAGATAGTAGTACTTGTTGTCGATTGCTTAAGACCCAACCTTGAATATGTGCTACAAGGCATGATACAGCATTGTATACATTGTATACATACATGTATTTGCCAGCCTATCTGTTCTTTGGCTGTGTTTCACCAAGTCATTCGTAAGTTATGAATGACTTTGCGAATGATTGGTGAACGGTTCATGGACTAAGGGTGGTATCTCACTTCGCGGAGACATCTCCGCGACGGAATAGAAAATATTGTCTCTGTGATGGTTAAATAGTATTAGAGATGTCTCCGAGACGTCTCCGCGACAATTTTCAAAAACTGTGACAAAGCAATTTCAAAGAACCATCTCAAAGTAGTTTCCATGACTCATGAAATGTCGTGGAGACGTCCCGGAGAAGACGAAATTTCAAAAATTTGTCGCGGAAACAACTTTGAGACGGTTCTTTGAAATTGCTTTGTCACAGTTTTGGAAAAATGTCCCGGAGACGTCTTTAATACTTTTTATCCGTCGTGGAGAAATCTCTGCAAAGTGAGATATCCCCCCTAAATAATTGCACCTGGTGCTTTGTGTAGCACCCTAGTCCAGATGCTGTCCCTTCGAGATTTCCCTTCCTCCACGCAGGTATACCCTCCACGCAATGCGATAACCCCTCTGATCGCGCGATCCGAATTTGCTTCGGGGATCGCGCGATCAGAGGGGTTATCGCATTGCGTGGAGGAAGGGAAATCTCGAAGGGACAGCATCTGGACTAGTAGCACCCAAGAACATGTTCCAGTCGTTCGTAAAATCATTCTTAACTCTAAGAACGACTTTGTGAAACACCCCCAGGTGAAGTATTTTCACCATTATACATGTATTTACTATGGAGAAAAATACAAATAAGTTTTATAATATTGATTGTGAAGTTTGTTTTTTTTTCTTTTTGTTTGTATTACAGAGGGCCCTTATGGTGTTTTTGCTGGTCACGATGCCTCAAGAGCGTTAGCGACGTTCTCACTGGAAAAGGAAACGTTGAAAGACGAGTTTGACGATCTATCAGACCTCAACTCAGAACAGATGGATAGTGTTAGAGAATGGGAAATGCAGTTTACTGGTAAATATTTATATAATATTGACTGGCCTTGAGGGAGATACCGCAGATATTTCCAAAACAAGTCTCATATTTATGGTGGCCCTGAAGTACGCTGCGCGAGAAGAGACATATATACGGTCAACGCCGTACATTTTGTAACAATTGTGTAGCAATGTCCTAACATATAGAACACCGCGCTGTGCATATCAGGAATATTGGCGAACCTGCCGTGAACTTTGAATAAACTCTTCCACCAGAGCATCTCCGCTGAAGACTTCAAATGTATTGAGGCACCTCGCGCTTTCACGCCCCGAAAGGACGCTATGCAAAAACAAGCAACTTTGCCGTGGAATCTTTTGGAGGGGAAAGTGGAGCGCATGTATGCCACACACTTTCATGTAATCGCGCTGCACGGCCCGAAAGTACGGAAATGCGATAACAGAAACATTTGTTTTTACTGCAGACTTAGTCTGCAAGCACAGACCCAATTTGACATTGTAACGAATTACAGTCTCGGGTGAAGCTGAGTCAGTATACACGTGACTCTAGTCGCAAACTCTCAACTCCATGTTTTAAATTCTTGAACATCATGTCGCAAAATCTGCAGTCATTACCATAAACTATACGAATCTTGCCAAAGACTTTGCATGTTATATTTCATTGCTGAAAAAATTTCAAACCTTTAAAATGTTATTTGGGAATGGAAAAAAGAAAGAAATATAGGGCCTATTATAAAATGGTAGAGAAGGTATGGTAGATGGAAAAGAAATGTAATGAAAGAAGAGGGATTTAAAAAAAAACTTTAAGAAGAAATGATAGACGAACTATAAGTTATGATGAAAAGCACCAAAGGAATTAATCATAAAAGAGGTTCCAAAACTTAAAGAGGACCGCCAAATTGATCTTAAACATTTAAGGCGCAAAAAAAGACGCCAAATTTGTCTTTAAATAAGGGGTGGGTAAATTGATTACAAACGTATAGGGGGACCCCAATTGGTCTTGAACTTATTTTTCTCATCCTCTCGTGCAGCATTAATTACACGCACTACTCACTGGTATTGCAACATAGCTAAAATGCTTTATTTTTCAAGTTTAATTATGTTTTCATATTTCATTGCCAGAGATTTGTCGAATATTTTTGTATATTCTGAAAGAGGAGACTTGTCCCTTTTTAATTCCCGAGAGCAGTAAATACCCAAATAGGGGCATAGGGGCTCACGCTGCACTGGATCGCCTGTCTTTCTATTTAACCTTTTTAACATATAGAAACAAGGGGTTCCTATACTATTTTGGTTGTGCTCAAACATTAAGCCCCCTCCCTGAGCTGTGGTGTTTTTAAGGGGGGCTCCACTCCTCAAACCTTCTCTACCATTCTTTAGGCCCTATATATTTCTTTTTCTTTTTTTTTTCATTAACGCTTTAAAGGTTTGAAAAGTTTTCAGCAATGAAATATAATAATTTTATGCAAAGTCTTTGGCAAGGTTCTTATAGTTTGCTGTAATGACTGCAAAGTTTGCGACAAGATGTTCAGGAGTTTGAAGCATGGAGTTCATAGTTCGCGACTAGATTCACTTTTGTGTTGAATTTAATAGCTTCACGCGACACTGTAATTTGTCAAATAGGGTCTGTGCTCGCAGACTAAGTCTGCGGCAAAAACACGAGAGTCTTGTGTCTTGTGCAGCGTACTTCTGGGCCGTTAAATCTCGATGACCACAAAACTGTACGGCGTAGATGCGCTCCAAAATATTGTTGAACAATTTCAAGGCAAGTTCCCAAACATGCTATAGTTTTCGCATAGCGTACTTTCGGGATGTGGAAGTGCGATCGCATCAAACATGTGAGGTTTTCGGCGCAGATGTGCTGGTTGAAGAGTGAATTTGAGGTTCACCGTAAGTTCACACCGCGGTGTTTTATATTTTAGGACATTGCTACACAATTGTTGCAAAATGTACGGCGTTGACCGTATATATGTCTCTTCTCGCGAAGCGTACTTCAGGGCCACCATACATATTGCAACGAGTCAAAGACGAGGGCAATATGGGTTTGTGAGGGAAATACGTGGTATCTCCCGAAAGCACCGGAGTAGACACAAATTCCTTTCTTTTGTAAGTGGGGGGGGGGGGATGAAGTATTCATAATCGGTATAGCGGGACGCAATTCTTTTGTTAGTGGGGGGGGGGTGCGCTATGCCAGTGCTGAAAGTTAAGCCAGTCAATATTATTTTTATTACCTGTTAACCAATTAGCCACATTTTAAAGTGAGTAAAATAAGTTTGCTTGAATTAAACTTGGTATTTGTCGTAGGATGTTTTTTTTTCTTTTCTTTTTTTTTCCCAGCATTCTGAGTTGAACCATTGTGACACAATAATTTTTCTGTGCGTATACATTGTCTTACTCTTTGTATCTTAACGCGCATCATCTTACAATAACGTGTTGGAGACCAGCCAAGACAAAATATGGATATTATGGACCGGTAATTTAGTACAGAGGGGCAATAGGAAATTTACCCATTTTGTGGAGGAGGGATGTACGTGTATGAATGTTACGGCCCGTTGTCGTACAACTGAGCCATTGTGACATGTTTTGTGTTGACCGAATCAATTAGGCAGACAAAATATGCGCTATATTTTGTCTCCAAAATGCCTTATTCAGGTAATAATGTGCAATACTTAAAACTGTTTTTAAATACTAGAAGTATTTTTCCAGTTAAGAGACTGCTCAAAGCACTAGAGTATGATTACTCATGGCAATTCCATAAAATGACAGATGACCTTTATAGAGAGGTGACCATTAAGACATGTTTCACTGTATTATATCCATATTCGTTATATTGGGAGTGGACTGTGGTATGTAAGTAATCAAAGAGAAAAATATTCTTAACTAAAACAAAATTTTGGAAAGCATCAAATCTTTTTCTGTCAAGTTCAATTGTTGTATACATGCAGTCATCTAAATATTTATTTGCATTTTTTCCTGTTCATCTTTGCACCAATCAGAAAAGTACGACTACATTGGCAAACTCTTGAAGCCTGGAGAGGAGCCTACAGACTACTCGGACGAAGAAGAAGGAGACAAGAAAGAGAATTAACGTCTTCTGACGATCAGTGGCCTGAAGTCCTGCACCTACCCGTGTTCCATGTTTCTCACCTCGTCGCACAGGGCAGGAAGACCGACACCAAACCGACACGAGACCGAAAATGAAATTAGAAAACTGTAATGCCAATGTCACAAATGGCCGGATGGCTCTAAGTACAATAAAAGAATGTTCCTAGTGTTTATCGATCATCTAGTTCTCGCACTTGGGGAATGCATGCTGATTTTTTACATCGGTTTTAAATATCTGCCAAGACTGGAGTTTGTGTCCCTTTTGCCGTTAGATTAATGTTCATCATCAGGTGTTGTCCATCAAAAGCATCCACAAAACTTTGTGCATGCACAAAATATTTTAACTGCTTTGATGAACAACACGCGATGATGAATATCAATACAACATATGAAAGAACGCAAACCAATGAATATTTTCTTAAAAATTGACGTTGAATTCTTCAAGGATGAGAACTGTATCACAGATAAACAATAGTTACATTCATTTTTTGTATCTTCGGCCACCCCGTTATGTGTGAAAGCGGTAATAATCGTTTTCTTTTATGGGCCGGACTGGAGTGGGTTTGGCAATTATTGGCGAGGTCTAAGAATGCCCAAGTTTCACATTGTCCCTCTTCACATGATTTATTAGTGTTACTTTGGGTGATTAATTATTTCTATGGGGATCCGATGTATGCGATCACTTTCATAACACAAGCAGATGATTGTTGCCAATTTGTTTACTAGATTATATTGATAATTTTTGTTAAGACACAGATGCACAAGACTATAGTATCGTCACTCTTTTCCAAGGTTCGTTTTTGCTTTTAACATATTACAGACCAGACAGAAAAGAAATGAAATGTATTTTCTTCTTCAAATCGAATTCACTGATTTTAAATAGAAAATTATTTGATGGGATTTGAACCAAAGAGTAAAAAATTGCCTGAACATTTATAAGCAAAATTTTGATTTGTCTGTAAGTTGCATAAATTAGATTTTCGTATTTTGTCACGATATTTCTTGCAGGAAAATTGATTGCAATGAAAAATAAAAACAGTTCATTGCGATGGTTTTATTTTCACAAATTTCACAAGTGACCTATGTATAGTGATGAAAATGTCACATAAATTGCGATATTAAACTTGCAAATTTCCCCACCTAGTCCTTGATATTGGCTACTACAGTATCTGATGTTTCCCTACAGCTTGCTGTATGTAGTAAAAAGCACATATAAACATTATAGTACTATGGTGTATTAAACCAACCATAAATAGATCATGGCAAAGAGGTCATTCTAACTACTGACCTTTTACTTCTGAAACAGGTGAGTATGATTGTGATTTACAGTTCCATAAAGGTCCTTGAAGGAACAATACATGTGCCTGATAGATTTTCTAATCAACTGAAGTACCTACTTTAGAATGTGTAAGCCCACACCATACAACTTTCAACCTGTTTGAATTAAAGGAAAAAGATATTGTCATTACTACTTCTGGTATGTGTAATCATATATCTTGTCTTTATACGAGTGCAGCAAACCTGTCTAAGTGGCCACTTCTCTATAAAGTCAGGTTTTCATGGTTTCACAGGGCACAGAAATGTTTTTCAAATGTTGGATCCAACAGTCATTTTGAAAGCTCTTGTTGCATTAAAAAGCTTGTGCTACATAGAAATGATGGTTGAACATCTATCCCTAGTAAAAAGTTTGTGTGGCATACAAAGGTCTGTATCTCTAATGGTCAACTATATTGATTCACCTAGTGAAGAAAAGTGTCTTGCTGACATTGTACTGTATAAGTGGTTATTTTTGCGGTGACTTTATTTTCGCGAATTTCGTGAGTCGGTCATCACGAAAATTTCCACTTTAATACAAGGCTCTAATAGTTATGTTGTCATCACCAAAATTGCAAAATTTTTGCTCTCGCGAATTTCCCCAAGAAGTCCAAAATCACGAAAATATCTGTATGCGAAAATGTTGGCGCATATAAAGTCATAAAGGCCACAATCTACATCCCTTGGTCACTTTTTCTGTCCCCCTTTAGGACTGTTCCCATGTGAGGTTTGCTTCTTCAAAATGTCTTGTATAGGTCAGAAATTTGGAGTAATCAACCTATGGTGCATGGTTAAATGCCAACCCCACTGGGCCATATGGCCTCTAGATTTACACACATTTAAAACACAAACATGGAGTATGGCACAAATCCTGTATGGGAGTGGCCCTTCTTATGACAGGTTGTATTTCTGGTTATTATTTTCATTTTTTTTTAAATTGTCAATTGCGCTATTTTCACCCTGGTGCACAATGGAATCACCCGAAGTCTGCGGCCTTTTAATTTTGCAATTTGTAGTTGCTTAATGCAAAAAGAAGTCATTGAAAAATAAATATGGAATACTTAAAACTTGTTATAAAATAGGAAATCCAAATATCTAGACATCAACCTGTACTTTTTAATAATGATAATTTTTTTATTATTATTCTGTGTTGAACTCTCATGTCTACGTCTAAGGAAATGTAAGTTTCTGTTTCTATTAAATGTACTAACTGTTTTCCAAAATGAGCTTAAATGTAGCTCATTTTAAGCACTACCGCAATTTATCATTAATTCGTATTGCCCTTTTATAGTATAATAATACCATATATCTGTGATGTTAGACAGGGGAAACATAGAATTTTTTATTATAGGTTATTTTATATTTTTCTCTAATGCTTTATTGATCTACCATACAGATTTTTAAAATGTTCTATTTTCAAAAAGAAAAAAATTTAGTTTGCAAAAAAAAATTTTTTTTTGGTTACTTGGTGAAGTATAGGATATGTATACCTGAGTCTTCCAAAAGCTGTACAACATTAGAATTTTCTATATCAAGCAAACAAATAGACACAAATTGGGACATGGTGTTTTGGGGAGTAAAGAAAAATTTTAATTGTTCGCTCAGTTTGGTTATTTTCAGATAACCTGAATTACATGTATTATCCTATGTGATGTAAAAATTTCCTCCAATGCTTGTATTTAACTCCAGAAATGTTCTGCACAATCTCACTGAAACTCATTATTGTGAAATTTTGATGAATTATGATAATTATTATGAATTTCTTTTGTTTTGATTTATTATTGCAGTAGCGTTTTCACTACATCATTTCATGCAAAAGTATAAAGCTAGCCAGCTCAGAGAGTTATCAGGCAGGAAAACATTTTTGATATGATATTGTCAGATCTATATGCACTGCAATAGGAGGTATGTCACTTTTCTGTAAAGTAGAGGAACTCTTTTGCCATTGATTGTGTATGGTTATGCAGTGGAACTTGCCTAGCTGTTTTGGTTGTCACTTTTTGGAAGAAACTGCAAAAACATGTTGCAAGGTAGTGATAATTTATGACAGGTATTTGTCAAGATTCGTCTATGTTTGTCTTTGTTGTGGTTTTTTATTTTTTCTTCTCCCTAAATATGACAATGGACAAAGACATTTCTGGAAGTTTGTACAGGTTACGACAGAGATAATTTTTTAAGTCATCATGTATCTTGTCAATGTGTAACTTTATACTTGCTTTGAAGGCAGACTAGCCTCGTGAGACTACTGATAGCTGTTAGTTTTTATATAAATACCTACTGACCAAACAACTGCCATTTCAGTAAATTAGCCTTTAATGGGTTTCATATTGGAAAATAGGTGTGTTCAGAGTAGCATTGTACTCCTTCTGTTACTTTCTAACATTATTGTGGTATAAATGTTGGAAAAAGCAGGAGATAAATCTTCCCTGTTTTCACGAAGTGACAGATACGGCGCGCAACTTTAAAAAGTTAGTTTTGAGTAAATTGCTTTCAAAGGTTCAGACCTTAATATCAACCTCTGTGATTTCTTGCTTGCATTGTTGCCATAGTAACGTAATTAAACATTTTTGTTATCTGAAACTTGGTGAAATTCAAGATGTGATTGAAAGAGGTCCAAAAAGTTAAAAAACTCAATATTGAAAAATTTTGAAATTTTCTCGCATCCGTCACTGCGTGAAAACAGGGACGAAATGTCTTATCATAATCACTCATCAGGCATCTACAGTCCACCCCCATTATAACGAGATGATTTGGACCAATTCAACAATGTTGTTATCACAACATCTCTTTATACTGGACAACGAAAAACAAATTTTGCACATGGAGGGATCTGGAAATTTGCCTTGTTATAATGAAATCTTCTAGAATCTGTGCTCATAATGGGAGTGTACTGTATTACTAGTATAAGACTACAGTATGATCAGAAGGATATTTGATTCGTTTTGAACTGGAGGTGATGTACGACACTGCTTGGCTATACTACCTCTTTACACACTTTATTCTGTTTTCCACTGTATGATACAAATAATCAAATTCATCTATACTATTACAACTTCAAAGCAAATTATTTGTTTTATTGTTTTTAAAAGTAGTACTGCAAAAATCTTCAGAATTAAAGGAGTCAGTGAATAATATAAATGAAAGGAGAAGATGCCATCCTCTATAAAAAAGTAAATACTTGTTTTGTGTTAGCTGAAAGCTGTGGAACATGCAGACATAATCAGTTTGAATATTTCATGTAGTCTATAAATCTTTTGGCATGGCTTATACAGTAATATGAGATTGCATTTTGTTTGTGCGTTAGTGTTTATGTTGTTCTACAGTTCTTGATTGATGTATCAATACTTAAAGTTTACACTAATCAGCTACAGCAAAAGGTGGTTTTTTTTTTTTTGTGTGTGTGTGCATTTTTTTTTGGGGGGGGTGGATCAAAAGAGAAGGAGATGCCTTATTCCAAAATTATTAGATTTCCACGAATGGGGATTTATATTTTCATGAGAACTTCAAAATAAGAGTGAATCTTATCCAATTTTTATTTCAAAGGAGAAGGCAATTGGAACATGATTCAATATGAGAAAAACACGTTTTGCAGAATATATTTTGATTGCCTAAATCTGTAGTTATCTATCAATCGTGACGGTGTATAATATGAGATTTTGATGCTTCCATGTAATCGGTATATGTAAAATCTTTTGTCTAAATGCACATTGTATATTTCTATTACAGCTAAAGTGTATGAATTGATTCATTTTCCATTATATTTTCAATGTTTTGTGTTTTAAGAATTGTAAATAAAGGAAACAAACAAGGAGATTAATATGGTATATGTCATGTGAATTGTTTGAGAGAAAGACCATTAAAGGATTTGAAATCATTAATGCAATTTCAAGTTTTGCTTCATTTCTTTTATTTTTAGATTATCATCATCATTATTTATTCATTCATTCATTCATTCATTCAATGATTTTTGAGGTGAGCAACCCTTGAACAAACTGAATCTGTATTCACACAATTTCTTTCTTTATTCTAAGAAACAAAATTAAACAAAAACAGCACTGCCTTGAAGATTACTTTTGCAATTTGTATTACATATAGAGGAGATGGGGTAATTATGGCCCGGGGTAATTATGGCCCTTTGTCTTTGGGAGCTTATAATTCGTTGCTGCATTACACAATGATAATTAAAGTTTTACACATGCCTAGCTAAACTCTTCCTACTGTCATATGAAGAAAAATAAGCCATTTACTTCAAATTTTGTGCTTACGGGAGCCTAAAATGTACGGCAATCACAATTCTGTAAGTTGGAAAGTGGCAAGTCTGCTTTTTTTATTTGGGGTGAGATATTATTAATTAAAATCATTTAAGATGAAATTTTGATTGAAACAGAAACAATAGGAACTAACAAACACAACAGAAAACTTCCATCTGAATATCTTCAATAGTAGAATTGTAAGGAGGGATCAAATTGAATATGTCACTTGGGGTAATTATGGCCCCCAATGCATAAACAGTGTATAAGCGTAGATGGGGACATTAACTTGTATGATTATGTACATAAATATATGTATTGTTATGAATGCAAAATTTCAACATTTTGGCTGAACCAATTATTGATTAAATCATTATTGGTGGTTGATAAGTGTTAGGAATACCCAATAACATTTATTATACATTAACATAATCAATTAGCATAATATCTAAGAATTCATACAGTCATTACAATAAACACCCCAAACCCGTGGGTTAATTATGGCCTCACAAAGTTGTTAACATAATGGTAATTCATATGCAAATGAGAAGTCACAGGTTATACTTTCCTTTGTATATTATAGGTATATAGACTGACTGTATTTTTTTTTTTTTTTTTTACATAATTAGAATATTATTGGACTTTTATTTAAATGGTAGTAATAGGAAATGTGAAAAGGGGGGGGGGGCCATAATTACCCCAGTCTCCCCTATGTTGTGAAGGGGGAAAGATGGGGGCATGTACAAAGATGTTTTTTGTCTTGTTTTGTTTTGTTTTGTTTTTTTGCATTAACTATTACCTGGTTTTTGTTCCTGCTGAGACAAAATTATATCTACTAATTCACTCATTTGAGGGAATATTATTAGGGATCACTTCGTTTAGAGTGTATTTCCACTTGCAAAAGAGTGAAATACAAGAGCTCTCTTGCGATAAGAAATCCAGTTGAAACGAATTT